>CM077627.1:14365643-14965643 GCA_039566895.2 Turritopsis rubra
ATTTTAGATCAAAGAAAAGCTTGGTTATGGAGCTTACAGTGAGGTAAAAGCATTTTTTTAGAACATTAAAATATAAGTATTTCTTTGAAATTGAAATAATTATAATAATGATATATCTATTGGAACAATAGATTTTCTATCGGCTAAGCCAAAAATTCTCACGGATATGGATGTTTTTGTTAGGTTTTCAGGGTTCACGATAAAAAGATTGAGACATCATCGTATGCTTTGAAGGTTTGTTTTCTTGTCTCGTTTCGATGGTGTAAGAGAATGTTCACAGTTGCCTGTACATGTACAAAAGTGTTTAACTGTTATCTTTCTCTTCAGAAGCTTTCCAAATCTCAAATTGTACGCGAAGGCATGTTGAAGCAAGCTCAAGATGAAATTAGCGTTTTGGTAAGCGATTGATACTCTTTCCTCCTCGTTCATCTTCTTTGTTGGTGAATTGATTTTATCAACATCTCTATTTCAGTTAAAGCTTGGACACCATCCTTACATCCTGAGTTTGGTGATGTGTTGGCAATCCAAAGGTTATCTATACCAATGTAAGTCGAAGTAATTTTTGGTAGTAAAGTTAACGTACATTTCCCTCTCCCAGAAACTAGAATTTGAAGCCGGAAGCCTTACGACGGCGGGTGGGAACCAGCCCTCAAAAATCCTTTAAGACATAATACGAAGGTGAGTTTCGATACGGCGGTATTCGATTGCAAACTCAAAATTACGAACGCATGGGTATAAAACTGGAACTGAGTCATGTGACATTCTTACGTGCGTTCAAAATTTCTGTTTAGTGTTCCCTCTTCTTCGTAATGGAGATTTATTTACATTGTGGACAAAAGAAAAAACCTTCCCAATGACCTGTGTCAAACACACTGCCGCGGAGATTGCCGTTGCACTTGGTAAGTATCACGTGATCCATTTCTTGATTTATCTATCTGATATATCCAAATAGAAATTAGAAGACGCATGTTGAAGGTGGAAGTAGCTCAAATGGAGGTAAAAAGTAGCTAAAATGGAGGTTAAAAGTAGCTAAAATGGAGGTAAAAAGTAGCTAAAATGGAGGTTAAAAGTAGCTAAAAATGAATGAACTTGAAATCCCAAAACTATATTTAAAAGATCACTGAATGAATAAATCCTGTAAATATTGTGATTAAACTTTATCCATTCAAGTTTGTTGCTCTGCTTTTTTATTTCTTCTGTTTTCCTTTTAGACTTCATCCACTGTAAGAAAATCATCTATCGAGATTTAAAAGTGAGTTTGTTGTTCGTAAATGATTTGTTTTCCCGTTATTTTAGCTACCTTGAACAGGAGAAGAAGGTGTATCTTGGAAAAGTCAATTGTTTGCTCATATACGCTTTTGATTTGATGAGCGACATAACATATTTGATATGATTTAAAACCGATTTCTGCTTGAAATATAGGCTTGAAATACAGGCTTTTTTTCTCTCCAATTGTAAATACAGTTGATTGACATGTATGATTTATCTCAAGATATACTCTGTTACAGCAACGTTAGATGTTTGCTTATAACTATCATTATGTAATTTAATCAAAGGGGTTCAAGGTGCGTCAAACAGCCATGGGGAGTGTCTGTCGTACTCCTCCACATTGATAACTTTACACTTATCCGCTCATTTTGACGTACTGCTCTATCCGTCTTTACCAGAGATTCATATATAACGGGCATGAGGAAGTGCACGTCATCCAATGAATCATCTCCAAATAGTTTAATATGGAATGTATATGGTTTTGTTGAAGAATGATGTCGCGGTAGTGGCATGCTTGCTATGTTAAAAATCCACATCGTTTATTTTCTTATTTCAGATGGAAAATATCTTAATATGCAACACAGGTAAATACATTCTTCACAAACTCTTATAACGTTTGAGTACAGATTTTGATAGTGTTCGATTCGTAAATACATCATTGTTTCTTCGTAGGACATATTCTTCTTTCTGATTTTGGTCTTTCAAAGCATGTGGCAGGATTACAGAGGACGGCAACTATCTGTGGCACATTACCTTATATGGGTAGGGTTGGTTTTTCTTTCCTATTTTTTTCACAATGCAAAATGGAATGTTAGCCATCAGAATAATGCAGATAAACTGACCTGAATTATATTGTTGTTAAAAATCGCTCGCCATATAGCTTTTTTGTTAATGTCTTACTTTTATTTTTGATGAAGCGCCAGAAGTTGCATCGGGTAATGGATACTCATACGAATGCGATTGGTGGTCACTTGGAATTATAATAGCTGCCATGGTAACTGGAAAGGTAAAAAAATACATAATACAGTTGGTACAGAAATCATGACTTTCGAAAGGTGATGTAATGAACCAAACTCAATAAGGATTCCACCAGAACACTACAGTGCCAGAACTACCCAAGAATTTGATATCATAAAAGTTGATGACAATATCATACTTCTATTTACCCAGTCCTTCTATAAAAATATAAAAATCATTATACCTCCATATTTTTTGCATAGTTTCCATTCGAGACAACAGTGGATCACAAAGAGATGTTACAAGAAATAAAAACGAAAATATTTGATTTACCGAAGATGGCTGACAATATTCAAATCAAAGACGTCATACGAAAGGTGGACTGCTTTTTATTTCTCTAGTATATTTTTGATGAGTCATCAGATTTTCATTCACAAGAGAGAGAACCTCGAATTAAAGGTTTTTTTAGGTCGTATCACATAACGCCCTTCATTCATACAGCGCCCCTCAATCATATAACGTTGAATTATTTAGCTTTTGAATTTCCGACCATGGCATCGATTTTCAACACTGCAAGAAGTAAGCGAACTTCGGCTCTTTGCTGGAACCGACCTTAATGACGTCATTCACAAAACGGTAAGACGGTGGTTCAAAATAATCCCCTTTTTTTGAATAGACCTTTTCCATAAATTCCGTCATTTTTGTTCTTATGCATAGTATAGTGTTCATAAAGTTTCATGGCTCACAAGAGACACTACGTCGTTTTATCATGAAAAGAACGTCATTATTCTGATGGGCTGTACAGAACAAAAGTGACATAATTTATGTCTAGCAATTCGAATGTAAATTTTCCACTACCTTCTCTGTCGTAATTCAATTCTGTTTGGTTTATTTTAGGAAGGTCCTTTGATAGATTACATTTGAGTGAAAATATTCTGATGGACAGTTTATCATTACTGATGTTTGTCGTATAACTGTGTGTCATAATGAAGTAAAAACCGTCTTTAAATCGTCGTCAGGTATGATATCAGAGCAAGTGGCGACGCCGCCGTTGATTTTGTTCCGACACTTGACGTTTATTATGACGTATATTTTTAGATTTGGAACCGTCACAAAGATGACCGATAGAATTTGAAGATTTTTTTATCACAGAGGTATTGATTATGGAGAAGTACAAGAAAATTATTCAAGTAAGTGGAAGTGTCTTCGTGATGTTTACAGCATATCCTGGTCTCTATACTACATCGTTATTTGATGATCAAAATGTAAGATACCTTATCGGACAAAATTTCATCGGACAAAATTTTCGTTGGACAAATGTTTTCGTCGGACAAAATTTTTATCAAATTAAACTGAAACCATTCGATTTTTTTTTTTTTCAATTTACCCATCAAAATTACTTACCCTGCAGTGATTAAGGGGTGTATAGCTCATTTGGTAAGACGCTGTGCTTGTAATACTAGGGTGATAACTGATAGTGGTTCAAATCCCGGCACTGAATGAATGTAATGAATGAATGAATGTAATGAAATACTTCTAATGTACACTTTCGTAATGATTAGTTCATGATATGAAAGATGATTGAGGATAATCATGACTGAATGTGCTTATACTATCAAATAAATCAAGACCACAATCAGTTATCAGTATGCTAGGTGCTAGTTTGTGCCTTAAAATCTAGGGTATGCATTCCCGATGGAGGCCCACATCAGCTAGATGCTGAAGCCGCTCTCAGAGCAACCAGCCTCGATAAAATAAATTTAAAAAAACCAATTGTTTCGTTCGTGGTTTGTTTTTCTTAATGTAAACGCTTGTGTGTGTTATAAGCCTCGTTGTGAGGAGTTTCCATATCAACGTTCATATTTCTTTAGTATACTGATTTCTCACATGTTGATGGAACCCATCGATAACAAGTGTGTTGTTGGTGACAAGACATGATCATTCATTGTGACTCATTCATTGGATCAAAAAACAGTGAAGAAAATGATCTGTTCCATCAGGATTGACGTGGTTTTTTGTTTTAAAAATGTTTCCTGTTGAACTGACGAAATTTACTGCAAACATTATCTCTGAGATGAAATTGAAGATATGTGCAGAAATTTATTTTTACTATAAAATATGTAATATATATACAACACTTTTTTATTGCAAAAATTAAAGAATCAAATTATAACATTTTATACCCAACCTCAAGCCAAATAAATTGAGTTTGCTGCTTATCTTCATCGTTTTTGCTCGTCCCACTACTAAACAACTAAAAATAATTATTCCGTCAGTTTAAGAGCAGCATTCAACACTATTCCATGCATTTTGCACTCGCTCCTTTTCTCTGTGGCCAGAATCAGATTTGTCATAAAAACACGGAAAATGTATAAACGACGAACTTATCATATTCTCGCTTGGCCGTACTGAAAATAAGCGATGAATGTATTCGCTTAAGTGGGAAAGTTAAAATTTTCTGAATGTTATTCTTGTGTATCTCTCATGGAAATTTGATAGTTTTCCGTTTCTCTTCGTCGAAGGTATTCAATGAACGCATAAAGTGAAAACCCAATCACCAGTACAACCATCAGAATGATAAGTTTTGCATCCACGCATATGTAATGACCGTATGCAAACGAAATCACGAATCCAAGTGATTCCCAAAGTCTGTAGTTGGAAAATGCTGCTTCTTGATTGGTTGGAAATAAAACGCCGTAAAATGCTGAAAGACAAGGTGATGTGATATACGCTTTTTATTTAAGCATACGCCCTTGATACGCCCTTGATTAGCATCAGAGTCTTAAACTCATTAAAATGATAAGCTTTAAATCAACATCAATGAGATGGGATGACTTGCAAAAACTTGTCGTTCGAACGTTAAAATGACATAGCTTGCTTGGTGGGAATTTACTTTCCAGAGAGACTTACCATTAATTTGTGTCTGCCACACTGCATCTGAAAAGCCCCATAACCCTGCGCCAATATAAAACACATACAAGGTATCTGCTCGTGGTTTCCAAAGATAGAAGAGGATTAATACACTCATATTGATTAACGCCCCCATAAAAATCATGAGTGGCCTTCCTGTACACCATTCAACAATTTTACCAAGAAATAAGGAAAAGAACGCATCAACAACGCCAAAGCAAATCATGATTAAACCAACTTTTTCGATCCCAATAGAACAAGTGATAAATGCCTAGGCGAAATAGTTATGATGTCATAGACAGTTCATGCAAGGAAAAATGACCTCCTTTAAGGTTTTTTTCTTTTACATTCTCAACAAAAATATGATTCTTAAGGTTTAATGCATCCTTTTATAAATAAGGGTATTGGATGAAATATGTCAAACAAATCCGAAGGAGTGCGATTGAGCCTTAATCGTAACTTTTCTGTTGAGTTCTAATAAACTCTGATTACCGTTAGATCCACCTTTGGTTGGGTGAAGTATTGTTCACTCAACATAAAAGCGCCTAGAAGTATGAAAACATGATCTTGATTTATTTACCCTGGTAAAGTCACCGAACACGAACCCTTGTTCCATTCCACTAAACATGGTAATAGGGATCAACAACGCCATCTTGGTGTTCTTGACATGCTTCAAGGTGGCGATAAATAAATCACACACACCTCTTTTATTCGTGTCTCCAATGATTTTTTGCTTATCTAGCAACAGAAATACTGTCAACATGCCGAGAATTCCAAATCCTGAAAATACAGCGAATGAGATCTAATATTCGAAAACAGGTGACAGAAAAAGACCGATCATAATGAGTTATCAAACTAAGTTACCCAGATAAATTCCCATCAGTGTACGGACTGTGTCTTTGCTCGTCTTTTGGTTATTTGGAGAGATAACAGTTGAAGGACAAAAGTTTGCACCACATATTAAGCCAACATCTTCAGTTGAATTGGATATTGAACCTGTATCAATCAAGCGATACGAAATGAACAATCAAGCAATACGAAAACTGTTTCGATGGATAAGTCAAAACAGACATGTATTTTCACTGGATACTGCAGCTTTTCACGACAGTGTAGGAGTATAAGGTTTTTAACTACAGTTAAACCTATTGTAGTTTGAACCTGCAATTCCAATTCTCCCTAATTCCAACTAATTTCAAAGTCCTGTGATTTCTATGTAAATGAAAATACATAAATCGAACCATTTGCACGGTCCCTGGGATGAGTCATGACAAAGACTGAAAACATGGTGTAGGTAGGAGTCGCGCTCAACCCTACCACCCGGTAGCAGCGAAAGGAAAGATTGCCTCCGAGCACGGTCGGGTAACTTACTAACTTAGTACTGGGATGTTCGTACTAAAGAGAGTCTTCCGTATCAGTGAAAATAAAAGGGTGAACAGCACAGGTTCATCCTTTTCCAGATCAGATAACAGATGTACAATTCATCACATACCTGATGGTTTTAATATTTGCGACGAGATAAGGTTTCCCCAAATTTGTCCAGACTGGAATATGAGGAAAAACAAGCCAAAAAAATTCGTGATGACATTATCTTCATTCTGGTTGGTAACTTTTCCATATTTGATTCCTTTTGTCGTGACGTATGAACATTTTGCAGACCAGAGTGGTGCACCACAAAATCCTATCAGAAGAAAGAAGAAGAAATGGATTGTTTTGGTTGTTTCAAATTGTTAAAAGGAGAAAGAAGATTTTTGAAAGAGGGAAAATATACCAGTCGTACCCACGGCCTGTTGACAAAAAAATGATGGTCTGTTCATCAAATAAGCAAGAAAACATGGGTACAAGGTTGGTTCGCCTTGATGTCCTGTTTTTTATTTTGATACGTTAAACTTTTAACCTGGAGAAACCCTGAAAACGAGGTTGTTAAACTCTCTCTCTCTCTCTCTTCATAGGAATGCTGCCAATTTTCACCCTTTTACATTGCAGAACCTGAATCGGGAAACAATCGGATGTTCAATGTCTTTAACATCCATTCGTAACAGTTGGTTCTTTTGCCCGACAATTTGCGTAACTTTAACTTAGCCGAAACCCAGCGTGCAGTCAACGGGTTCAAACGGAATATAGAATTTTTGCAGTGACAGACACACGCTTCTTTCAACATCTTTAAGACTGATTTCCACTACAGTCGCTGCTGCCAACACCCTGGGTTTGAGCATGCGCACAACAAGATGATATGGGACGCCAGGGTTCAGATTCTGCTCACTAACTCTCAACTTCCATTGCAGGACGCAGCAGTGGGCGGAGTGTTCACATTTTCTAATACTTATCAACTATCAGTATTCTTGCATGCACAGCAGAATTTCAATAAAGTACTGAGTTCGCAAAAACCACAACAAATCAACAGGAGCTTTCTCCTATTGGTAGCCATATTTGTTTACAATTTCAATGTGAATGGAAAAAGCTCAAATACTATAGGACATAATGCAGATCGGATAAGTTCAGTGATAAAATGAAAATGGGAATTATATTGACCTTACCTAGAAGAGCAGATGCAGGAATCAGCGTCCACCATGTCGGGTAGAAATTTGCAACTGTAAACATAACGTAACCAGACATGCATAAAATGATCGTGTATTTGGCGCCTAACTTTGCAATAACCAACGGCGGCAGGAACATGCAAGAAAACATCAATGACGCATAAATAACACATAATGACGCAAACCCCAAGTTTTCGTCGTCATGGATACTACTTTGTAAGTTTTGTAGGGCCTGAAATGCTGCGAATACACAT
The DNA here is from genome assembly GCA_039566895.2 of Turritopsis rubra. Classification (NCBI taxonomy): domain Eukaryota; kingdom Metazoa; phylum Cnidaria; class Hydrozoa; order Anthoathecata; family Oceaniidae; genus Turritopsis; species Turritopsis rubra. Next base: position 14,373,568 of record CM077627.1, read on the forward strand.
AAAAATCCAAGACTGACAACGAGGATATTCTTGATGGCGGAGCGCTTGAATTTTGCAATATCCACTTCTTCATTATCATGTCCTGCAAAACTTTCCATACTTTAAACAGTTGAAATTCTGTTTTGAATAGTTTTTTACTCTTATTTTATATAGTTACTAAAGATTAGATTCAACGGTGTAGAAATATTTAGTGCGTATAAGATAAAAAATCTTATCATAGAGCCAACGATTTAAGAACTTAGGTGGCTTAGGTGATCTAAATATTAAGAACATGTTAAGAACATCTAAGATTTGTCCTTTTGACAACATATTTTTACTTTTTTTGTTTACAAAAAGTGGATTAGGAACAAGAAAACACCAATATTTTCTTATACCTTATATCGCTATTTACACAAAGATGTGAACAAAATTTTTAAGTTTCAATGATGACAAGGTAAGGGCGTTGAAAAAAAACGTCCAGTGTTTTTCTTATAAATAAAAACAAAACAAAATAAATAAATAAAAACAACACGTAATCTAGCTAAACATGAGTTTGGGATGAAGGTAAGACTCACAATGTTGTCGGAAACCATTTTAACCAAGTTCGACTGATTCGACTGTGAAGTGTTTAGTTATAAAAACCATTCTTAATATCATGTCTAGTGTGTCTAGTGTCCGTCTAGTATCCGCATGTGTATAAGCATATATAGGAGGAAAACCTTGCAAAACATCAAATGTTTACAATTAAGTTTGTTTGAATGATGACTATTATTTGTCATGTTGTCTATTTCCGTTGTAATATTAAGCATATTCATGACATTCATTATTTATTGCACAATCTGTTGTAAGATCATATTTCATTTTGCACATTTGTCGGAACATTTTCAATCAACATTCTTAAAACATCACTTGAATGCGAATTTTTCACAGATAATTCTCAATCTAGTTGTTGTCAGGAGGTTCAGAAACAACCAACTTTAACCAGAAAACTGACATCTCTGATGAAAATGAACTGAAATCAAAAAGGGAAACTTAAGCAGATTGTTATAAAGGGCAGGTGGCAATATTTTAATGACACGCATTTATTTTATAACCAACGCCAAATTTTGGTTGAGGTTTAATGTTGCTAAAGTTGATCTCTTTTACAGCCTTACTTGTTGCTTGTGGACTATCTGCGTGGGAAGACAGAATTTACGTGCTTGTCTACTCGGGTTTCTTAAAAGCAATGGAACTTTAATAACACACTTCTCATCAGCAAGCACAAAAAATGTCCCTTTTTGCTCGAGTGTAAGGTTTTGTTTCCAGTTGTTTTTTTTGTTGGAGAAATCCAGTTGAACCTCGGCTGGTTGCTTAGCAGTTTTTTAAGTATTTTTTTGCAACTTTGAGCCAGTTTGTTTATAAAATGTTGCTCATAAAAAAGCATTTACTTACATCTGATAAACACTTTAAAATTCACCACAAATTCCAAATGAAATCTTACCCACAAGTCTGTATACAGATATACAACAGTGATTTCGCACTGAAGTGTTACCAGCAGAAACAGGACGTTGTTTGAACGTTACATGGACGTCGTTACAACAGCTAAAACGACGTTACAAAGACGTCGTTTACCTGCTGGGAAAACGTTACAGTTCCCTCAGAATTAAGTAATAGTAATACCATTTTAAGTTGTAGAGATAATCAACCTTTTTTTTACCGTCTTCTAAGAATCCGAACAACCTTTAAAATATTTTCCACACTTACTAGTTTCACAGGTTGAACACAGATTTACTTGAATGAGATAGTATTACATCTGAGTAGTATTATTGTGAAGTCTTCACCCTTTAAAACATCTCCATCGTTGGTGTTTTTACTACTTGTGGGGTAACTTGCAAAGCAATGGCTTCCACAGGAATCGTCAAAATAAACACAACAGTTGTTGACAACAATGTCTTGTTAACCCAAGTGAATCCAATAGAGGAAGATTTGAATTATCTATTTTACGTAGATTGTTAAGCGAGTCAAAAATACTCAGTTGTTTCTTTCGGATCGTACTGGCATGGAGACCCTTCAAATAAGAATGAAATCGAACATCAGGAGTTCAGACTAAATAAATTGACATTCAGTAAATAACTTGACCCACATGAACTAGATCTAGAGTTGTGTCAACTTTTTGTAGTGTCAGTTTCTCCACTGTTCTTAGAATTCTCCAATTTGTTTAAGTTGATCTGGAAGAATAGTCGCTCGGCTTTCACAAAAAAAACAGCATATCTCTATATAAACATATAAAACATATCAAATGTTACAGGAAGGATTTGAACCACTACCCTAAAATATAAGAGGTCCACCCCATATCAAGTCCAGTCTATATGAAGTGTTCCATACACATCTATAATGATAAAAAATACAGTGTGACCATATTATGATTTTTTGTCTCACAAAAATCGCTGTGAAAAGCGGATCCGGATAACCCCCGGATTGCGACGTTGCTGTTCCCTGGACAATATCGAGCATGTTCTTTTGGATCGTAGTGAATTTAATTGCAACGAAGGAGGGTTCTATGGTATTAAAAATGTTGAAGGGCCTCTTTTCTATTATAGAAGTGTAGTGCTGACAGCTTGAACAGCAGTCAGTTGTGACATAAGGTCAAAATAAAGTAAACAAACATTGAAAAAAAATAAACAAATAAATAAATAAGTTTCCATGACAACAGATTTGTTTATTATTAAGATGTACCATTTATTCAAAATGCTACCTTCATTTCCTCAAACTAAACAGTAGACTAATTCATACCATAAAGGTAAAATCTCGTATCAGTAAAGTTCATGGTGGAATTTGTTTGGGTGATTGAGTTTATAAACAAATTTGCTTCGTTCTTTCAAACGTTTTTATAAGAATTCTCACTGAAACGCTTGTGATACGAGATTTTACCCTTATACGATATAGCAACTATTCTGCAATGTATATTAATAAAATTTCTTAACCTCAGGCTGGATCCTTACGTATTGAAGATTTCCTTATTTTTAGATTTGTTATTTTTGTACTCTGTAGTCATGGAGGCACTTGATTAGTGGTGGAATTTTAACGCAGGTTTACGTTTTTCGCCACCCACCGTGGACGTATAAAGAAGAATTACAACTAACTTCTAAAGCCTTTCAATTCTATTGTTAAAATCTTTTACGTTCGTATAAACCTCGCCTCGCATTTCAATGGATTTTTGTTTAGATGGGTGGGTTTAGATGGGTGGGTTTATACGAATGTTTATTTCTCACACGTTGTGTAAAATCAAAGAAATTCGAAGAAATGTGAATTGCATATAAATCTGTGAGTTTCATTTAAAACTGCTATTTAACCTGTTTCTAAATTTCAAATCGGCGTTTACAGCGAATTTTGACGAATTACGTAGTATTCAATGGATTTTGTTTTTATGAAAAATTCGGACTAGATAGACGCCTGACTGACGCCTGAAAGTGTACAGGGAGAAGAATATCTTTCCCTTCGATTCTGAAAGTTTCATGATTGAGGCTGTAGATCATGAGGAATCGGGGTTTAAAAATTGCCTACAAAATAAACTTTTTGTCTTAATATTCATTTCTGGTTGGTTTTTACGATCGTAGAAGCCAATAGAAGCAAATATTCTTAACTGTACTTGAGGAAGTTTCAAAACTGTCTTTGTTAAAATTTCAATAAGACGAGGCGAGGTTCATTTGAATGCATTTATAGAAGTTGTAAGTCCTTCTCTTTTTAAAGGTCCATGATTTGAAGTTTTCGTGAATCGTTCATTTGAGGGGAAACGTCCCTCTAAAATGTCCAAAAAGTGAGAGGTGGGATTTTATGTTTAAAAGAAACCACAGGAGGTCACGAGAAATCAGAGTTTAAAAATTGGCTATAAAGTAAACGTAGTACCTTGAAATTTCGTTTCTGGTTGGTTGTTACGATCGTAGAAGCCAATAGCAGCATGTATTTTTAACTGTACTTGAGGGAGTTTCAAAACTGCATTATTTCAATAGATTTATAGAAGTTGTAAGTCCTTCTCTTTTTATACATTCACTGTGAAGTTTGTATCACTTTCTCGCTTTCGATGCTGCTGCACCAATCTTAAGATCATGTGATTCGTCACGTATCTCCTTATGCCAAGAATGCAATGGCTTTAATTTGAATCATTGCTCAATATTGGGTCTAATTTCAGATTTCTCAATTCCAGTTCATCTTGCATAAGAACTCAAACATGTCCAAGTGATCTCTATTAAGGTTACTGTAAAGGATCAAGCATGAAAAAAACCGAAGGTTTTGTTTTTGGATATGATATTAGATTACCTTTTATCTTTTAAATCCAATAATTACTTTTTTGAAATAAGTTCTCATAACTTCGAAAATTACCGTGACTGATTTGGATTAAATGAAGTTAAAAAGGCGGCAAAAAGCGGCAAAAAGCGTGGCCGCGTTTTTTTATATTTTATTCTACGTTATGCTGGACCCATATTTCTCAAATGGTAATGAGCATAGCATTATTTAACCTATAGTTATAGACCTCGCTAACTCACTATAGTCTATACACTTTGGTCGATTGTTTCATATTGGCTTGTTACAGGATCTGATAACACATATGCCAATCATTCGTAATTATCAACTCGTTTGTATGGTTTCCCAATCTCTTTTTGATAGCACGGTGATATGAAAAAATCGACGGACAATCGTTTTTCTGTTTCTGATGTCCATTCCATCTGGATCAACCTTTTTTAGGGCTATTCTGACGTCATCTTTTGCTACATTTACTCCGCATTTTAAGGAAATACATTCTGTCATTTGCCGATATCCGATATGAGATTAGGATGTGTTGACCTCATTTGTAGTGATGTCTTCAGTTGTGAAGAAACATTCTTTCTTCTGTTCAAACCCAGTTTTTTAAGACACTCTTTAATCTGGGCATCGTTATGTCTTTTGAATGATGATGTGATATTATTAAGCAGATTTCCTTGTATTTAAACTTGGTACGTACACCATGGTAGTAACATTCTAGCGCAGTAACACTTTAGGCAGCAGAGGGTCAGACATGCTTCTTAGATCTACGCCATAACAATTGCATATAGAAACGGGGTGTAAATTGCGCCCACACATTACAAAACGCGATCGTGTCTTTTTCCAAAATATTGGTTATTCAAAATTAAGGGAACGCGTTTTTCGCCGCTTTTTTGGGAAATGATATTTTACTGATCGTAATGCTTCAATTTGAAGGTAATCTCATAACCAGTTTGACAAATTGAGGACCAAAATTAAGCAGAAAAACATCTAAAAAAACGCGGTCGCGATTTTTAGAAAAAGCGGTGAAAAAGGCGGTAAAAAACGCGATCGCACTTTAATAAGCCCTGCCACATTTTGTAATGTGCGGCCGCGCTTTTTTCCGCCTTTTTTCCCGCCTATTTTTAAAAATAATCTTTTTATCCAAATCAGCCACGGTAGAAAATAACTATAATACATAAAATTTCCTCTTTTTTCTATGCGAGCTCTTGCAGAAATTTTCACACTGCGAGTTGATCTGTCAATCTGTCAATCTGAATGATAAGGGAAGCTAATTAATTATTCATAACACAAACATACTCATAAAGAAATAAAGAAACAACATAACAATAAAACACCTGAAAAGAAACATCCATTGATTTTACTCACTATAGGTGAGATCATTTCTATGGCAACAAATGCTTCAAACATCTGTTCTTCTGATTTTTTAAAAGCCGTTTACTCTATTATACACTCGAGTGTGGCTGAAAGTTTCCCTGATGAAGCAAATCAAGACTCGATTTTAAACTTCCAGTGCTGACACGTCAACATATATGATTGATTGATTGATTGAGGGAGTTGACCATCTTGTTGAAATTCGAGAGATGGTAAAAAATTCCTTTGATGTTTGTGGTATTACTTCATGTGATCATAATGAAGTGCGCAGTTCTTCTTTCTATCAGCAGTGCATAACTTGGAATTAGATCATGAAGAAATTGAAGATGATCTTTTTCTTACTGACGACGACGACTGACGACGTTGAATAAAAACGACGAGTTAGTTGAAAGTGCATGAATATGATTTATATTTTTGTATCTTTCTATCCATCCTTCAACCTAAGTGGAATTTAAATAGAAAATATACGGATTATTTTTATAAGAATCAGTAAATTTTGACTGAGCCTCGGTGATGCTTAGCTTTATACTAATTTGAGCCTCAAATAATGCTTAAGTGATGCTTAAGCCAACCATTTTTCTTTAAATTTTGCAATTTGAACATGCATACTATTTTGCCGTGTAGATGTAGCCTTGTAAAGATATTTGATATTTTTCTTTTTTTTCTCTTTTGTGCTCCTTCTCAAATTTCCAAAAATTAAAGCATTTTTGTGCCTCGGTGACGCTTGTTGTTCAACCTGAGCCTCGATGTGATACTTAAAATATGCTTAAATTTTTCCAATTTTGAGGCTAGTGATGCTTATAAAAGTGATGCTTACGCGCGCGGAAATATGCTAAAGCTGCGTGTCGCGTTAATAATTAGAGGAAGCAAATTACTACTTTTCACCCAAAATTCACGTTAATTAGAGGACGCATGAAGTTAGAAAAACGAAGGTACAACAAAATATTGAAAAGATGTCCTCATTGGTTATGTTTTTGTCATCTCCAGTGTGGAATGTCCAGGCTACGAAATCGTCTACTTAGAAATTATCGAGAAATCGTTCGATACGAAAGAATCGAATGAAATGGATATACCATGAAACGCCATTTCGAATAAGCGCCATGTAAAATTAAAATAACGCCCAACAGGCGGAATTTTGGTTTCTGATATAATTTGCTTATTTATTCATTAAGGCTTGTTATACACTGTGCTCTTCCACTTTCTGGAGTTATACAAAGTAATTTGTTTATTTTATAAATTTAATTAAATATCTTATATTTGAACGACAGCTTTAATAGTTAATAGTTTATTGATAGTTTGTGTCGATTTTTTTCAACCAATGAAATTACAGATTGCGAAAGTAGAGTTCTCGTGCGTGTGTATAGTACTTAAAGTAAATGCTTCCTCAGATTATAAGTAATACTTAAAAGTTTCTGACAAATGTATTCAAGAAACAAAATAAAGTTGAATTTTGTTGTTCGCATTAAACTATCATCCAGTTGTTGTTGATAACAGAGAACAGCTACTATGAAAATGATTATTTTCTACCTTATGTTAGTTCTTAAAATATTCTCATCGTTTTCTGATGGAGCATTGCCACAACTTTGTTTACAAATGGACTTTTATGAATCCGATCCTTTACTCCACTGCTTGCTCTATGATGACTATGGATGCTACTGTGGACCTGGTGGCCATGGACAGCCTGTAGATGGAACTGATAGTTGCTGTCGTACTCATGACCACTGTTACGATCAAATATTACACCTTAAAGAGTGTGACCCATATTTAGACTGGTATATATGGAAGAATGGAAGATGTAGTAAGTATTTCAACATTTCGATCGACAGAATCGTCATTGCATCGTCAAGAATAACTTTATGAGGAACAACAAGGCTAAAGAAAAACGGTCATTAAGAAAAGGTCAAAACCAAGCTGAGGCTGGAAAGAATAATTCAGGGCTGACAGTACCAAAAGACCTTAAAAAATTCCCAGAAGTTGAAATTGAGGGGCATTTCCTTCAGGGCTGCTGACTAAATTGCTAATCTAAAAAAAATTCTTCATATTTACATTTACTTTCAGCCCAGTTTTACACCATCAAATATTTATGAAATACTCCTTGGAAGTTCTCCTGTTTTGAATTCTTTAATACAAACTAATGGCCCAAACTAATTTGTGTATAGTGTATATAAAGTTTACCCTGGCAGGAAAGCATGCAGAACAAATTAGCCTTGATAATAGAATACTTTAACATGGAACATTAGATAAATGATAACTAACAATCGAGACATAAAAACAGTATACGTATTCATTATATAATGGAATTCACAATAAAGACAATAAACGAATTTAAGTATCTCAAAAAACAATTAGGTGCCCAAATAAGAAGAAATTGTAACCTAGCGGGGGATCTAGAGGGTAGTGGAAATTTGTGGAGGAGAAGTCAGTAAGTCAGTACTGGCGGTCTCTGCTTATATACTCATTTATTGCCTTAAAGTTCCTTATTGAACAAAGACATTTATTTACTCAGCTATCCTTTCAAAATGAATTTTAAAATATTGCAAGTCAATCATTGGCCCTCAAATCAAATGCCATGCTTTACTCTTGGAGATTACATCGGCATTCCTTACCAATTTCAGTTAGTGAAATTAGAAGATTCCCTGTTGTCAAGTCCTATTGTTGATATTTTTTTAACTATTTTAACTATCTTAAAGCATGGTTTCCACTGTGAGATAACATGAGATAACGTTGTTATAACATGATATCTCATAGTGAAAACTAAATTATTTTTTAATGTTATCACGCAAATTTCGACAAATTATCTCATGTTAAAACATCATCTTGATATCAAATTTTTTTGCGAAGATCAAATGATGTCGACTAATTGCTGCATGAGCAGCTAAAAAGCAATTATGTAATTATGTTATTGCCCTTGGGACAATATTTTATACGATACGCTGCCTGAGAACTTAAAATATTCACGATATATCACGTTATATCACAGTGGAAACAACGCTGTCTCGGGAGATCTCATTAAAATTGTTTTGTGTTTTTTTGTTTTTTTGGTATAAATTTTGTGTTTCTATTTTCGCTTGTTTATTTTAGCGAACGAACCAGGCACGTGTTTACGCAAGCTTTGCAAATGTGACACAAATATTGCAAAATGTCTGAGTAAACAAAAGTACCATTATAAATATTACGGTTACAGAATATTCCATAAATGTGGTGGGAAGACAAGTAGAAATGTGAAAAGAAGATTAATGAAGAGATATATTTCTAGGCAATAATGATTATTATTTTATTGACCATTCACGATAGTATCTACACTACGGCAGAAACTTCCAGTATCCACGAATTTCAATTGCGATTTCTAGCCATCGAAATCCTTCATGCAAGGATTTTTTATTCCCAGACAAGTTAATTATGAGCTTCGTATCGTTGATCTTTTATCATTGTCTGTAACTGTAAAATTTGGTACATCAAGCTTTCTATTTCGTGGAAGTCTACTCTGGAATTCTCTGCCAGATTGGGTTAAAGGTTAAATTTCTGGTTAAATTCATTGAAAGTGTCAATCGAAAAATTGAGTCTCGGTGAGCACCAATGTAAAATATGCCAGAATTAAAGAATTGTAATTTTGAAAATGTAAATTAGTTTATTTTTTAATTACAATCATGTACCAAATATATTGGGAGAAAAACCTACCCACCACACACAAACCATGTTGAGTTGCTGATGTGAGTTTCTCTAGCCAGGAATGGTCTTCTCAGGAATGGTCTTCTCATGTGTTCTCAACATTGTTTCAGGGCACGATTGTATATCAAACCAACGTTAATACACCATTTTCCACTTAACAATTTCATGTAACAAAATTGCACGTAAACTTCGGCCAATATTCCTCTCTCAAGAGATAAGAATTAAACTAATAGTATTTTCACGGACATTTTGTGGAAAGTAAGCTCAAAAATTTCGACCAATTTCTAAAAATAGTAACTGGAAACTGGTGTATTAAATAAATGTTTCAGTTCAAATCAATAAATGATGTATATATTTTGAATATGATTTTTAGTTGCTCCGGTTTATCGGGTTATCCCATCTCTGGCGAGATTTTTATTGTCAAATTATCAAATGATGAAAAAATAAGTGCCACTCACTGCACTCCAACATTTATGATCTCGTTTTATCGGAATCTTTTATCGGAATCTTTTACCCCATTTTAACGTACAATACTCGCTACTCGAGACAAACTCAAACCCAGGCTTTCTTGCTATTATTCTTGCTATAAGAAACCTTGGATTCGAGGTTGCTGCTAAAGTTTTTTTGTCACTGAAAAGAAATCAAAAAAGAAAGAAAAATGATGAAAAAGGGATTTACCAGATATTTTGTGGAATATGCAACACAAATTTAGACATATTTCAGTTTTTATCCATCATTACAATCCGTCATTACAATCCGTCATTACAATCCGTCATTACAATCTGTCATTACAACTGCACTGACAAGTTTCAGTATTTGTTTATTTTACTGGAAACTAGGTGATCTGCTAAATTGCGTGCTTTACGCATCATGTTTTTGGAATCCTGCTGTTTATGTAATAATGAAAGCGGTTGAATATGTACTAAAGATTGCTTAAATTGCGAAACTCCGAGCATTGAAAAAACCTTATTGAAAACAAATACATACACCCCTTCCGAATAAACGCCCATGAAACGCTCACGGTTAAAGTTTAATTTAAAAACACATAAACTATAATAGGTTAATGTAACAATTTCGGGCTTTAATTTCGAATATTGACTTCCGTCACGTACTGTCCTCGCAAGCTCACAAGCTCGGCCTTTACTTTGACGTCAGTCAATATTCTCCGGTAATGCCCTCATAACCAGTTAGTAAAGGGTTAGTACACAAGGAAGGTCTCTTAACGGCCCTTTTTACGCTGGCCTTAAATAGCGTTCATTTTGATGACAAGACGTTGAAAGGGCGTAAATGTTCATCTGTGAAAGTTTTATCGTTGACTTTTCAAAAGTCATGGGAAACTGGCTCTTCATCCCACTGGGCACGCGATGTTTATTGACGTCTTTTTACATCAATTGAACGTCACATCCGGATGTGATGTTAAATAAACATCAAATTGATGTCACGGTAATGATGTCATTTTCCGTGACATAAACTTGACGTTTAAATGATTCACGGTAATAATGAATAATGTTACCGTACAAGTGATGAGATCGCTGTTATGCTTAATGACACACATACAATGATCCGCGCTAACCTGTGGTTTATTCTTAATGTTACTCGGGCAAACTGTAAACTATTCTGGAACTTTTAGTATTGATCAGGATATTGAGATATGATATAATTAAGGTGAGATTCTTGGCTGGTACGTATATACATAATTTTTATGAGAACCAAGTTTATAAAAAACTTCGCGCGTATACAATGATCACATTGAGATATTTCTTGGAGTTATCAACCTTATTTAATTTTTACTTTCTCGTAATTACTTCAAAACAATTTCTTCCCAAACCCTTACAAGTTTGTTTGAAAAAATATCAAAGTAGGAACGTTCATGTGAACGCGGCTTTATAAATTCAAAAACGTGCATTAGGGGGATCTTTAATAAATTCAACAATTATTTTTATGTGTTGCTTGTTTTCTTAAACATAAACATGACAAAAAAAACAAGTATGTTTTATTTTCGCATATTAAAATAATTTTTGTCACAGAATTAAATCATTTCTTACTTTAATGATAGGGTAAAACTGAAGTAATTGACGCCCTTATAATTAAAGAATCGTCATCTAGTTCTGATTCGATTTCCATGGGAAAATATATTCATAGAACACCCATGGGACACAATGCGTTCTTTTTGAATGCTAATCGAATTTCATTTTTTCAGCGATCTCTTTTTCAGTAAAGGTTGACTCGTTATTTTTATTTTGCAAGAAAAGTTATGAAATGAAAGTATATGAAATAAAGGTAAACATTAGATTGAAACGTAAGCACATTTTTTTTTTTTTAGAAACTATCGATATCGTCCATAGCATAAGTTGTTATTGAGAGTTTTTACTTCTTTTGATGCAAGTTCATCACCTGCATGTTAACCTTTATTTTGAAAGTTCGTTAATCAGAAAATGTGGTTTAAGCGAAGTATTCATCAAAAATTGAAAATTAAGCATTACAAAACACAAATTTATTCGGTGTTTTTTTCTCTTAGATGGTAATACTCCTCTTGATTGTTGTAACAAAAATTTGGTGTGGAAGTTGGTATAGATAGCATGCATCATGCATCATGCAGTAGCGATGTTTGTGGACAGATTATCAGTTTCTAAATCGTGTCGTTTCATTTTAAGAATAACGTAGATGGTCGATTAACATTAGACAACAAAAACACGTGTGTGAGTGTTCTCTGGTAAAAAGTCTTATAAAGCGTATATATGAAAGAACTATGAATGCATAATCAACTCTTAACTTTATGTCTCGCTCAATCGAATGAATATCACAAGATACAGCACGAACGACTCGACGATATATTTCAGCGTCAAGCCTTCATCTGGATATATATTATTTTAATAGTAATCGTAACATTTATTGGTTGTTTTAATTCTTGTATTTTATTTCCTTTCATTAAACACATTTTTCATAAATCGTATTTTGATTTGTTTCGTCATTTTACCCTTTCACAGTAATTAGAAATCTCAGTGAATATTGTTTTTACTTCACACGGACGACGTCACACAAAAGTCAATCGCATGAAATAATGATGTTATAATGATGTCAAATAAACGTCATTTTAACATCAAATAAACATCATACGTGACATCATTTTGATGTCATTTCGTGACGTTTAAATGATGTAAAAAAAGATGTCAGGAGAATGTGCAAAAATGATGTCATTTTGACATCATTTAAACATCACGAATGACGTCAAATAAACGTCATCTAAACGTCATTTTGCACACTGGGATTCTATAGAAACACCTTCGCACCTAATGCACCATCTCTTTAAGAATATTAAACAGAACAACTATTTTAAAATAAACCAAAAGAAGTTTAACGAATATCACTCTACCATTGATATGGCGGCTTTGTTTACAGTTCATCCAGGAACTTTAAACTTAAAGAAAAAGTGCCATTTTTATACTGTTCCCCCTCCAATGTCTGCGAACTTCCGGCGGCCCCTGTCCAAGTCTCAAATTCGCGCCTGTGGAGTTTCCACACCGTGTGGAGAGTAAACTGTTATTAAAAATTGTCATTAGTGCAAATAGAAAGAGGCGCGAGATGCACTTCATAGTGTACGTTCTCTGTTTGCTACTAAAGAATCTTTCCCATGGATATTTAAAAAATGTATTTGTAAATAATCATCAAGAAATGAGACGAGAATGACTTTCGTCAAAAGATGGAGAAAGGTGTGAATGTGGGCGTGATAAAACACTCTATAAACAAAAACATGAGGAAGACTTTCATTTCTAGCTGATACTGGCTCTACATTTTGTGGAGGAGTGTCAAAAAAATACTTGCATATAATCCCGCAAACACTGATGTCTAATAGAGAGACAATTCTGGACCAGTCGTGTTTCAAAATTAACCTTGGGCCCTCTTCTTCTCAAATTCAATTGGCCTCAAAACATAATAAGGAAAAACTTACGAGACTAATTTTGGCATAAACTGTTAAGATTTTGTTTTTTCCAAAGTTTGGGGAATATTTTTTTGTTCGTGCTATTTGCTCATTTCCTCACAAGTAATTAGAAAACATGCTTTCTATATTAGTTAAGGTATGAGTTACACTCTATGGAATTTGATTATAATGCCACTCCTAAGTCTATTACCGTTAGATATGGTTTCTAAAAGAACATTTGATGTAAATAGAGTTTTAGGGTAATATTGCATTTAACGGCTGTTGTTATATGTTACGAGAAAAAGTGGAACCATCTTGAACACAAGATATTTTGAAGAAATAAGAGAAAATAAGAGAAAAAATATTATATAAATAACAATAACTTAAAATTTAAAAGGAAGCATAAGAATAAACAAACAAATGAGATTTTATGTCTGTTTTGTTTTTCTTCAAACTTTATTTGGGCTTTCATTCGCTGGGTTGAACCAATTATGTTGGTTGATTGATATTTATGCAGTGTCTACATCGCTCCATTGTTTTGAGTTTGCTAATTATGGCTGCTGGTGCGGACCTGGTGGAAGCGGTGCACCCGTCGACGGTTCAGATGCGTGTTGTCGTGCACACGACTATTGTTATGATACCATATTACGTAGCCGACGATGTAACCCATACTTTAGTCAATATCATTATATGAAGAAGACCTGCTGTAAGTAGCTATGTTTGAAAAAAAGGTACCTAAGGAGAAGATCTTAGTACCTAATTCAATATGTGGGCAAGAGTGCAACATGAACACTTTTTTCTGTGGCCAAACGTTTTGGTGTAGTTTTGATTTTGTTTTTCAGACGATAAGCCTGGTTCGTGTCATTTTAACTTATGTGAGTGTGATCAAATCTTGGCTGATTGTTTATCAAAGCATAGATTTCATTTCAAGTATCTATTTTACGGATTATTCCATAGTTGCAGAGAGTCGAATTTGTTGTGATGGAGATACACACAAGCATGAACGTATGTAATCAATAAAAACAATTGTGAATTGATTGATTTATGAGGAAGCTCTCATGAAAACATTATGAATAAATCTTGTATTTTAGCCACGAAGAAAAGTTGTGAAGAGCATTCCATTTCTCATCAGATTTTTTCTCTTCATAAAAAAATGACCTCTTTTCAATCACTTATTCATCAACAGACTCCTAGATTGATCTCAATGTTGGTCACCTTTGTACTAGGAATGAAACCTTGCTACCCGTCCAACCACAGTGAAACAAAATGTTTTTCAGCGTGTTTTTTCTTCCGACTGGTGGCCTTGTGGTAGAGTGCTCGCCTCCAGTACGGGAGGCCAGTGACTATAGCAGTGTGAATCGATCCATTCAGCTTAGCACTCAGCTTGAGAGCGGGATTGATGTCTAAGGGGGTCGTCTGGCTGAGCGGTTGAAGCATATTTGCGGCTTCCGTAGCCCAAATGGGGGCTTCAAATGCTGTAGGACCTCCTGCGCAGGACCCTCATTGATAACAGTTCTGAAGAGGCTATCCTGGGTAAACATTAGCAAGATTCGCATAAGATGCGACTATATTTCCCCATTTTTAACCCTTTTTTTCGAAAACTCTGAACAGTAGAAAAATGGCAATGACCGTACTGATATTATCTTGCTTGATAAACTGAGACCACATACTTGCTCTATAAATTGGCATGAATAAATCATACGGCCTGATCAAGAAGCCTTCAGTATTCATAATTACTTTTAACTTCTTCACCGGGGAATTGCAAGAGTAAGTGTTGAAATCGGTAAAAACAAATACATAATTATTCAGTAGTTGAATTCCAATCCTTTACATGGTTGGAACAACATTTTTTAAATTTTAATTGTTAAAAAAAATTCAATGGTTTGCAGCTGTTTCAATTTTTTTTAGAAATCGTCTCGATTTATATGAGAAAAACAACAATAACAGCTAAGGGACAGGAGGAAATCGTCCTGGGACAGAAATTCTTCATTATGAACACAGCAGTAATTTTTAGGGAAATGTTAAGTGAAGCCGGATCTCATATTTTGTCCCATCCCGGCCATTATCCCCACAATTTGTCTCCCACCGTTTTGTCCAATAAGATATTCCACAAAAATAAATCTGTGCAAAATACGAGAAACTCCGAATCATTGGTGAAGTGATGTTACCGGCGCATAACATCAAAGCTAGTGGTTCAATTTTTGTATGGATTTGATTTCGTGACCTACTAGTAACCTATATATACTGACAGCATAGACTAATGAGTTGCAGTATTATATAAATGAAATCAATAATCACTTTTGTGTTTCAATCCTGACAAAAAACAGTCGCTTCTTGACATGAAGTATATACCCATCTCCTCGAATAAACACGAACCTCCAATAAACGATGGTCTTGAATAAACGCAGGGCAAAATTTCCAAATTAGGAAAGTAAACGCAGGGGTGTTTATTCCTGAAAATAATGTAGTGATTGACCAAAAACCGTTACAACTTCTTCATTCATGGACATCTTCTTTTATTTCAGAACAATTTGTTTTACAGTTTGATAATACTATTGCATATTTCTTTACAGTTTTTGCAAAAGTATAAATGGCATCAAGAACTTTACTGTTATGAGTTGTCACTTCAGTTGTATACCCTAAGGCATTACTTTATTATCGTCGTGTTGAAAACATCATTTACACGTACCCACTTGGCTTCTATCTTTTCTTCTTTTAATTTAATGGCAACACAAATAACCCAAGATATATCATTATGAAAGTAAACTCTGCAGCCTCAACATTTTGGTCTTAAATACATGTTTTATTAATGAAAACATTTTAACGTTCCATCCATCCACAGTGGTGTGGTGTGGTGTGTATAATTCAGAATAAGCTATGTATGATAAACAGTTCGACAAGATCAAAAAACAACACTTACAAAATCTTGCACTGCTTTGTTGGCAAGCATTGGGTTTAATACAAGCTATCTGTTGCCAGTACCTTTATGCAAAACCAGTAAACAGATGAAAAATCACAACAAATCAGGGCTTTTTCAATAGAAAGGTTTACAAAATGGTGTATACCACACATGCTACTTCACTGAACACTAGCCCCCGGTCCAACTTCTAAGCTTTAATGGACAAGTTCTATTGCAGAACTCCGGCTATAAAAGTGAACAGAGAAGGAGGAGGAGAAGAAGGAAAACGCCGGTTTTAACATATATTTCGCCCTATGGGGAAAAATATAATAATAATAATATTAATAATAACTTATAACTCTCTTGTTGATATTAAAGTTGAAAAATTAAATAACCGAGTGAATAATCTAAGGTTAAAATCTAAAGAATCATGCTGAAGACATGAAATTTTCCTTTCTGCGCAAAAGTGTTTGTCAATTAAGCCTTTCATATGGTTTTGCGTATGACTGGAGGTATAAAAAGAATCAATAATATTAATTATCCTCATTTTTATCCCCGTTTGTGATCATGAAAGCACGGTTCGTTCAAATTAGCTGGCGTGGACTGAAAAAATGGTACGAACGAACGAAATGTCTGAATAAGCGGAGTTGGAATTACAGCAGAAAAATATGAAACTTTCTTAAACAAACTCTGGAAACTTAAGGTTTTGTTCGAAATAGCAAAGAGCTCGAATGATGCAACATTGACAGTCAATATATGCTTCTAATTGTGACTTAATGTGGCCTGGCATCAGTACACCTCCCTGCCTAAAAAATAGCACACTCTCACACACTCTCACACACACTCACACACACTCCATGCATCGAATGCCATCCATTTTTCTTTAAAGGCGGTTTTCCAATTCTAGAAATTTTCCGCAGACACTAACAATGTAGGAAGTTTTAGCAACTACGACGACAACAAGGACGGAAACGTGAATGAAACGAAAAACTTGTTTTCCATCTGGATTTCGTCAAGAAAGGTAGTCAACTTCATATTCTACCATGGAATAGCTAGTTACCGTAAATGATCGAATAAGTCGACTGCGAAGACGCGAAAATACTAATAAATTCTGTTTCACTTGCATTGGTTTTCATCTGATGATTTGATAACGTTTCTTATTCTTTCTGAATTAATCGATCACTTATTTTTGTTATATGAAGGAAGTTCTTCAAATTTTCACAGTTTAGTCATGTTTTATTTAGATTCTCAAGGAAAACAAAGCCTTCCCTCACGTCGCCATTCTCGTTGTTAAAACTCCCAAACACATAATGTGACGTATGATGGAGATATTCCTGAAACAGAAATTCAAATCCACTGTGTCGGAGAATGCAGTAAACAAAAGAACTGCTTCCAAAATTTAAAATATCTTTTAATGAAAGTATTAGAATTAAAAAGTTAGTTCCTTCTACATAAATAATTTTTCTAGATATATGAAACTCAAATCCACTGTGACGGAGAATGCAGTAAACAAAAGAACTGCTTCCAAAATTTAAAATATCTTTTAATGAAAGTATTAGAATTAAAAAGTTAGTTCCTTCTACATAAATAATTTTTCTAGATATATGAAACTCAAATCCACTGTGACGGAGAATAGAGTAAACAAAAAAACGGCTTCCAAAATTTAAAATATCTTTTAATGAAAGTATTAGAATTAAAAAGTTAGTTCCTTCTACATAAATAATTTTTCTAGATATATGAAACTCAAATCCACTGTGACGGAGAATAGAGTAAACAAAAAAACGGCTTCCGAAATTAGAAAGATTATATAACAAGTTGAATCGAAAGTAAGTTTACCAAAATCTTTCGAATATCAGGTAAGTTCAGGACAATATTTCGTGATTTTAACATATAAAATTTTCAGGCTTCAACTATGATCAATACACTTAATACACTGCGCAAGTCAATTTCGTTCAAGGTTTAATCTTTGGTTTTTCATGCTAGTTTAGATTTTTGGAAATCGAGTCTAAAAGAAATGAAAGCTCTTCTAGTCCTTTTCTCCCTGAACATTATCAACGCTGATGTGCTTCAACTGTGTCAACTAATAAATTACCACAAACCCCATTCCTCTCCATTTCACTGCATTCGTTATATTAACTATGGCTGTTGGTGCGGACTTGGTGGAAACGGGAAGCCAGTTGACCAGGCTGATGATTGTTGTCGAATACATGATGCATGCTACAGCACAATAATAAAACATTGTGGTGTGAATCCATACTTTGACGAGTACAAGTATAATGGAGATAAATGCTGTAAGTAAACACTCAATTCTTTAACACACATGTTTATATGTGACATTGGCGCTCGGTTGTCCATACGGACCTCGTTTCTGTGTTGAAAATTAGCGAAACTTGTCCAATTAAATAAATAAATATATTAGCAACTACGACGACGGGAACGTGAGTGAAACAAAAGACTTGTTTTCCATCTGGATTTCGTTGAGAAAGATTGTCTACTTGAAATTCTACTATTGGAAAATCTTTTCATCTGATTTACTGCGTTCTTCTTTTTTCTCATTTCATCGATCACATGTTTAGTTATATCAAGGAAGTTCTTCAAACTTTCACTGCTTTGCCATGTTTTATTAATATTCGCAAGAGAAACAAGGCTTTTGGTTCACTCACGTTGCGGTTCCTGTTGGTGTCGTGGTTGCTAAAACTTCCTATTATATCTAAATAATTACCTTTGAAACAATGTAGAACATCAAAACGAGGTCTATATGGACAAGTGTATCAGAAGGCGACATATAAACATGAATTCGGGAAAGGTGTATTTTGTATTGTCATAATAGTTTGTTTTTTGCTTCACTTTCTAAAGGAATATTTTCCTCAAATACAATGACTTCTTTACCTTTTTGATATGCAAAATCAAAAGGCAAAGAAGCCCTGGAGACGAGGTTGGTTATGTGTAAGCATTGCTTTAGAGTATCTCTTCTTTAAAGTCAACTTTATCACGCCCTTTTATCACGCCCTTTTGACACACTTTGTCACATGAGAAATTAAAACCAATGCTAAATACTTATTATGTCAGACCAACTTCTTAAGTTTAGGGTGGAATATTTTTCTTCGTCCCTTTATGACCACAAAATGAACATGTTCTTTTCAGTGGACACAGCCGATTCGTGCTCATACAGACTATGTAGATGTGATCAAAAGATAGCGAGATGCTTGAGTAAAGCTCGGTATCATGAGAAATTTGATGATCACCGATCGTCGAAGAATAATTGCCGAAGAAAGAACAAAAAATATTATATTAAGAAGACGAAAAGAAAAGATGAAATTTGGAAAACTTATCAAAAAGTTTTCGATGAACTACTGTCGTCACAGCATTAATTTTTCTATGTTTCACGGTTATCCCGAATATCACGGTTATCCCGAAAACTCGAAAATAGATACGTTTCACATCAAAATATAAGCACATCGTTGTTTTTTTTAAGATTCCCCCTCTTCTGCGTCTTCATATAATTTTTTAAAACACATAACACTTCATTTTTGAAAAACAACACATTTGGTTACCGATGAAAATAACTCTATACTTAATAATTTACCGAACATTCTTACAAGAGAATTATTACAACGAACTACGTCAATATATGTAAACAAACATGGTTTACGGCGGTAAAATCTTTCAGTCAAATCTAACAAAAAAACCCGATAATCATATCAATGAAAACGGGATTACCGGAATATGTTTACAACAGAATAATTTGTTAGTGGTTAGTCGATAGTAATCTTTCGAACGGATTATCATGACGTCATACACTAATTTCGCAAAGAAGTACATATGAGATGTAACAGGGGAATTACGCCAGGATTTGGCGCACCGTTTATTAATTAGGCGCCGTTCGTCACTTCTCATGCGAATGAATTCAGCACAGTAACCTGCGTCAACTTTATTTATAATGTTTCAAAGTTCTGAAACGCGGCTCAAGTTCCAGAAAATTTTCAGCCTAGGTGTAAGTCCCTATACACACTTGACACGAAGTTAAACCATGCCTACAAAACGTGTTCCTGTGCATCATTGACTGTGTCAACATACTACTGTGTGGATAGCACATTAGTGACTGTGGATTAAAATAGTTCGGCCAGGAATGAGTCATCAGGTGTTCACTTGGTAGGAATGCTTTCTTATGATCGAGGTATGTCGGAAGACTTTCTGCGCTCGTTTCACCTGCGTATTCTTTTCCTGCGTGACTGTGCGTCGGTTGAAACTTAGACGGGTAATGTCGTATCAGAAACTGGCCTTCTTTAGCCTCAAGTTTGATTTTTTTGGCAGTAGAAATTACTGACGAGCTTTCGGAACACACTGGAAAAAAAAATTAACAAATGTTTAATGTAGAAACTAATAAAATGAAACCAAAAGCGTTAAGGTGGATTTCAATACAGCAGCATTTTGCGCTATGGCGATTATATCGTCCGCGAGATTTTGTGGTACATGCGCAGTAGATAACAATCACCGCAGTTTCAGAGATTTTTGTGAAGTAGCGCGAGAG
The DNA here is from genome assembly GCA_039566895.2 of Turritopsis rubra. Taxonomy (NCBI): domain Eukaryota; kingdom Metazoa; phylum Cnidaria; class Hydrozoa; order Anthoathecata; family Oceaniidae; genus Turritopsis; species Turritopsis rubra. Next base: position 14,394,217 of record CM077627.1, read on the forward strand.
AAAAAGTTCCGGCGCAAAGTTGAAACAATTCAACTTTGCTCCGGAGCGTTTGAGTGACAGCCAATCCGATTTCTTGAAAGTTAAATGATTACGTAATTTTCAATCTTCTACATTGTCTGTTCTGATTTTTCCCTCAGGTGCAATTTTGTGATTATCAATAAAATCACGATCGCATTCTGCGCGAGATCGCATGCACGACAATATCTCCGTTGCTATTTTATCGCCCCAGAACAAAATGCTGTTCTATGGAAATCCACCTTTATATATGAGTAAAACCCTAAAAACATTTTTCAGATTTGTGAAGTCCTTCAACTCCCTCTTTATCCCAGTCAAACTTTCTCTATGAGAGTTTCTCTATAAGCAACGGGTACTTCATTCCTCTGGAGCTTTGCTACCATTATGAAAACAAATTTCCCCATAGGTTTTTCCCATGTATTGTTATCTGATGAGGGGTCCATAAGTATCAACATTTGACTTAAAGGATTTCATTTCTTTTCCTGTACAATTTTTCCTTATGGAAACCTTTGAAAGGTTGAGAATTTTAAACTTTCTACTTGAATTAATATTCACACGAGTTTCCTGGAACGTAAGAAAGCATAAGTTTTCACGACCCGAGAAAATTTTAGGGAAGTTTAAAATCCGCCTTTAGAAAAGAGTAAAAGGCTGCTGTAATCAATTTCCAAAAAGTTTCACCTTTTCATTTTCTTTTATGAAAACAAAACAGACGAGCATTTTAACTCATTTTAATAGACCTTTTCATAAATTACGTCATTGCATCCATCGCCTCGTTTTCTTTATAGAAAGTTCTTTATAAGGGTTTGACCAGGAAAACGGTCCGATCTTTGAGTGGCTGCTTGTCTTATGGAAGTGTCAATTCTAGATTTTTTTATTGCATTATACGTTGCAATTATAAACGTTCCCTTTCTGCCAGTAATGACACTGTCAATGTTTTGAGAATCACTGAGTGCCGAGATCTCGTTAAAAGGCCCCGTCACGAAACGGGACAATTTCTTCCATATAACCAGCGTTAAAGAACTTAAAGAACGTTAAAGCAGTCATCGCCTCGTTTTCAAGTTGTACAGAACGAAGGTGACGTAATCTGTGAAATAGGTCTATTTGGACTAATATCCATTATAGTTGTTATCCCCATCATAGTTGTTTTTGCGCCTATTTATTGACCAAGGTTGTTGTTGCCATGGTTTTTACTAAATATTCAATCTGTTTCTGTAAAAATGTGAGAACACACATTGGACTATATGCAAACTAACCGACAGAAAGAGAACGCTTTTTACACTTTTAACGATCTGAAAATAATTTCTTGTTATTTACATGAAGTAAGTGCGAAAGTTCTCACTTAAATCACAACAAAAAATCACAACAAAAAATCTGAAGTTTTTCTAAATGGAAATGTAACATATAACAATAGCTGATTATCAGGGAAAGAAGATATATTTTTTTGATGTAATAATTTTTTGGTATTGTTGTTTATTTTCTCAATATTAGGGATTAGTCGTTGTAAAATATATGGAAAAATCACAAACACAAACAAAAAACTTTTCTTGAGAAACATACAAACACTCACACACAGAAAAAACAAACTTTATGACATACCTAATTCATTATCTTCACTGAAACTTTTATTTTCGACCTCAGGTGTGGTTTTTCTGAATTCCTGTTTAACAGTATCTTCACTCAAAACATTACTAAAGAGAAATGTTGAAAAATCTTACTTTACCTTTTAACGCCAGCTTTTATTGGCGTTAGTTATTGGCGTTAGTTATTGGCGTTAGTTTAAGTCCACAGACAACATCTAACACCGACCGTTTTAACGTCGCATCATTAAAATTAAGGACCGGCGTAAAAAAGGGCCGATAAGATATTCCTTCACCTTAGTATGCCTTAGGCCGACAAATTTTTGCAAATGTTGCAAAGAAGTTAGAATTTAAAGTATGAACTTAAAGTAGCACAAATATTTGTTTTCTTTCATATCACGCCAAAATTCCTATTTCACACTAATTTGTCCCAATTCGCTGAAATCAAATGGCGCGAAAATCCGCCTTTTGGATGTCGCTAAATTCCAAAAGCAAAAACGGTAAATCAAAAACGTTCGAAAAGCATTTTGTGTCTTTTTGTTGACTCATCGAAATATTCATAGGAAAATTGTTATTACCATCTTTTGCCAGCCGCACCATCTTCTCGAAATCCTTTTGCAAAAGGATTATTATCTATTTTCAATTTAGTAACCTAAAATGATGTAATAAAACCAAAACTGAGGAAATGACGTCATCATACACAGAAAGGGTGAAGAGATTTGTGAAGGAGTAGCAAAGAAGAGAGAGAGACACAGAGAGAGGTGCAATTAGGGCAATGGTTTCCTCACACTTATATAAACCCTTCATCAATAATTCATTACAGCAAAACAAACGGTACCGAAAGATATCAAATATTACAAAAATATATACCTTTTCATTTTGATATGCTGTGACAGCTACAAATTGATTTTCTTTGAAAACATACGATTTGAAGGAAGCCCAAGGTAATTTGTAAACATCACCAACTTTAGCAATATGAAAACGAGGCTGATACTTGTGCAATGAATTGAGGATTGTCTAGGGTAAAAAGGTCACATATAATTAACACTAACAAGTCGTTCAGCATCGAGTTAAATAATAGGAGTGTGTTTGTCTCATAATCATTAACGTTTTGGTTGAAAGTTTCTTATTTTCATTTGAAAGAACGACGCATTACGCGACAATGTTCTCATTGACCCAGACAGAAAAAACAAAATTTTGACCGCAAACTATAAATAATTGCATCTTATTAGAAAAACCTATAAATAGGGAAACACTCTTAACTATCTGAATAACCGAGTAAAAAAAAATATTTTAAAATAAATCTCCTACAATGTGTTTTTATACATTTTCCCAAATTCTGCCGTGTCGAGTAAAGGTGGATTTCCATACAGCAGCATTTTACGCTATGGCGATAATATCGTCCGCGAGATTTTGTGGTACATGTGCAGTAGATAACAATCACCGCAGTTTCAGAGATTTTTGTGACGTAATGCGAGAGAAAAAGCTCCGTTGCAAAGTTGAAACAATTCAACTTTGCTCCGGAGCGTTTGAATGACAGCCAATCTGATTTCTTGAAAGTTAAATGATTACGTAATTTTCAATCTTCTACATTGTTTTGTTCTGATTTTTCCCTCAGGTGCAATTTTGTGCTTATCAATAAAATCACAATCGCATTCTGCGCGAGATCGCATGCACGACAGTATCTCCGTGGCTATTTTATCGCCCCAGAACACAATTCTGTTCAATAGAAATCCACCTTTAGTACATCCGGCCTCGTTTTAATTATCAAAATTGCCTCATTCTAATACAATTTTTAACCTGAAGATGTAACAATATAGTTACGGAAAGCTTTGTTACTTAAAATTATAATTTTAAGCGTTTTTATTGAAAATAAATTCTACTGGGAGTTTTGGTAATAATTACTAGCTAACGAAGACACTTTTTAGTTTTGTTTTTGAACTTTTTAAAACAAAATATATGGCTGGATGTACTGACTAGGTCAAAACACGGTCGTGTATTGTTCCTTAATATTGAGGCACCTGTATACAAAGCCAGCGTGGACTTTTATTTATTTACAAGTGATGTTGACGATATTTCCCAGTGGGCACAATCTTCAAAAAGTCTCTGTGGAGGAGTGTTTTTTTATTGAAACAGCAGGCGATATTGCTTGCAATTCCTGTAGAAAATACTCTTCCACAGAGACTTTTTGAAGATTTTCCCCACTGGGTTACGAGTGATGTTAGTGCCCTAACCTAGTGCTTAGATTCTGTTGTTTTTTACATTACGAAATGTTAAATTTTTCATCGCTTTGTATAATGTACACCTTCATTTCAGAAATTAAAACAAGACGGCCAGGTATTTTAATAAAATAAAGTAAAATTAAATTAAATTAAATAAAATAAGAATAAAGAAAAGAAAAAGTCCAAAAACGTGATTGAAAATTTCAAGAAAATAAAAGTGGAACTTACATAACCATTTTTATCCGAAAGATTATTTGTAAGTTTCAACTTGTGAAAAGAAATAAGTTTTTGCATCCACTGTGAACCGCTATTCGGAGATTCGGGATGGATATATATTCGTTTCGGCATTTCTGGATCGGCTTTACCAGCAATTAACCAACTTCCACGATTGAATTTATATCTGTAATCGTCTGCCGGCACAATGTCCATTAATAAAACATATTTAGTTTTGGGTTCTAAGTTGGTTACGCGTAATTTGATTGGTGGAAACATGCGTCTATGAATAAAAGATAAAAGACACAGATTGAAGCTTGACAACCTTTTTGCTAAACTCCATTGCAGTGGTTTTTTTTTACTGCGTGGTAAAGATTATCCTATAAAATAACTTATATTTTATAACTTAACTGCGGAGAGTAATAACACAAAAAGGTGAACACGATCACGTGTAATAGCATTGAACAATCCATCTACTAGGTTTTATGCGAACCATCCGAACAGATTTTTAAAAAATAGTTTTCTATTAAACGCACCGTCTGATTATCTAATGAAACCGATAAGAATGTTAGTGATACGCTTATACTAATGGAAACAATATATATAATTTAACAAACAATTTCTACTCACCAATGTTTATGGTGCAAACCTTATAAAATTTGTCTGGCTCAATGAGGCTAGGAGTCAGGTTTATCCCTCGTTATTTCAAACGTTTTTACATATAGAGAGTAGAAATTGTCAGCAAAACAAACTCGCTATGAGTAACATAAAATTTCACTTTTCAGTCTCATCTTTGATGCTGAATCAGCAAATATTTTTTTAATTTAGAACTATTAAGATTCATTCTTTTATGATTCATCCATCACGTGTCAATAAAAAAAAAAAACGAAAAAAAAAACGCGGTCTGTTTAGTTTAAACGTTTACAAATTGGTCCCTTGAGGTTGTCGCAATTAACTTCACGAGGGGAAGAAAAAAAAATAAGTAAAAAAAAGAAAACCAAAAGAAATTGTCGAAAATAAGAGTGGAAAGCATGTACTGTTTTCCTTATTTCTGTATTTTCATTGGTTAATAGACGAAATACCGACTATGTTAATATTCAAACAATGACAATTTATTTAGAAAGAGTTTTTTTCTTTTTTTTTTCTTTTAAAAAAAACCCAACAACAACAACAACAAAATCAGATACCTTCCTGTCTTTGTTATAATCATTTCTGTTCCTGCTTCATGAAATTTTTCCCATAATTCTTTATTTTCTAAAAAAACCGTGTATCTACCATCATCTTCATTGGGTTCTTCTTCATACGATCCAGAATTAAAATTACTTTGGCCAAAATTCACAGTGCTGCTATCGTTATTGTAGGTTGAGGGTAGCTCGTAGTTCATGTAATCTCCTGGTGATGGCCCGTGATAAAAGCCATTGTTAGCATAGTGTTGATAAGATGGCATATGTGTGTTCCAACTGCTTGTGGTGTGTGCTGGTGCTGCCATCCCGCTCACGTGATTTAAACTCCCCGAGTATGAAATATTATCAGGTGACGAGTTCGCCATACAAACTCTTTGTGGTGTGCTTGTACCCATGTTAGTATGCCCGTAATAATGTGTATCCATAATTTTGAGAGGTTTACCGTTAAACACTGTTGTATGTTTTGAACAAATTGAACGCTGAGCTGTGAGAATTCTTCTCAGATCGAGAGGTTTAGCACTTGCTCTTTTGTTAGTTTCACACAAACAGCAATTAAATCAAAGAATTTTTTTAACACTCGAAAGTTGTTTTCCACTTCGTATATTTGCTCTTTAAAATGCCTTCTCGTTTCCTAACATCTTTTTCTTTTTTCCTTCTAAACAATTTCATAAACCAATCTCAATATAATATCGCAGGCGTTAAATGTTAGATGTCTTTAATTTGAAACATGCTCTGTTTTTCTCATGTGTAATTCCCATTGGTGTATTTAAGAAGTAAACGAACCAATCATAACGTTGCATAGCAATTTTTTGATGTTGAATACACGAGGTGTGAGATTTCATCAAAGACGAATCTCAAGGAGTATATTGTGTGTTCAGTATTTCGTTCACACCTTTGTAAGGCTTTATTTACTCATAGCCGAGATTATCTAAAATGTATCTGGCATACGAAACTGCAGCTGAGTATTTTCCCTACAGCGAAATGCATCACTCAAATGATCAGCTCAACTGTAGCGCAATAAAACATGAGGGCTTGAACCATACGTTGTTAACAGCTATCCGAAATAAACTTTTTAAATATCTAATAATTTTCGTCAATGTGTAACAAAGACCTTACTGGTTGTGTTTTTGTTTTCAAATTTCAAGACAGAACGTACATACGTTATGGGGCACATGATTAAAAGGTTATTGTAACTATCATATGAATTTGACCATTGACCGAAAGTACGGTTGGACAACTAATTCATTCATTCATGCATTCATTCATTTCGTCGATTAGTGAGTCTATCCTGTTTTTATACTAATATTTTGAGAAGAACATAAAGAAATCATTTCTTACAAAAAGAGAAACTTTAACCAGAAATTTCGCATTAGCTGCATTTCGATATTTTCAGAAAAATAAATTGAACAAGCTATGGAAAACTTTATTGCTATACTGCGTTTAGATCAATTCGGATATATTATTTAAAAAGTGAACGTTCAATATTTTAAATAGAAGACTTGGCTCTAGTACGAAAGCGTATGTATTATGTATGAATAATAACAGACGGCTGATGTTGCTTTCAAGTAAAGGTGTGAAATATACAGAAAACATACGTTTGCCGAACAAAGTTTCGCTTTGATAATTTGATCTTAAAAAACAAAAGAAAATTCATGGTAGAATTAACGAATTCATCGTCCACGTATCAATCGAAAGCCAGTTTTGTTATAAATTGAAAGTTTTTTTCAAATTTTTACATGATTATCCATAATGATGGGGCCATCAAATGTCCCAACTTATTTGGTAAATCGAGTTAAAAATTCAACGAAGTGTTTTCAATATGGTAAATTTAGACGCAGACCAATAGAATTTTTTCGCGTTTCTGCCAAATGGGCTCCGGACCATCCTTTTGAACCGAAACGATTTTTTTAATTGAAATTTTCTTTTTCGACCGACTTTTTCCTATGGAAATGTGGAAACATAGCTTAACAAAAAGCATGATAAAGAGAAAGCAACCTTTAAACATGGCATCTTCTCTCAAGCAACAGGGGCCAGCAAACATGGCACCTTCTCTCAAGAAGAAGGGGTTAGCAAATCTCTGTTAAACCAGAAGGGAAAAAGAAGATACTATGTATAAAAACAATTTAAATTCCAGAACTATTGATTAAGAAATTTATACAACTTTGTCATAACGAAATGTATGTAAATAATCATGGAATGTGAATAAAAGACCCTGAGAACGAGGTAGCCATCAATTTCTAATTTCTCTCAAATGATAGGTGAAAGCTCATCCCACCAATGCCTGTTGTTGAAATTAAGCGTAACTAAAACTGAAAATCAATCTTTGGTAAAGCGAGAAACTCTGTTTGGTCATTGAATCCTTACATTTCTTAAATCTTTGAGAGTAAGGAGATGCCTCATATGAAATTCCCTGGAAGTCTGGATGGAAGCCTATATCGACAATTTTTCTTTGATCTTTTCAAGAGGCAAACATTTTTGCACACTTTTTGATCACATAACAAAATTCTAATCAACGCACAGTACTGTAATATAAGAACTTTATAATAGGCTTCAGCGAATTTTCTAATGGCTAATATGCACCAACATATTCTGGAACATAAAATTTCATATCTGTATTTTATAACTATATATATATTAGAAAACTGTAACAAAATAATTTAGATTGGATTCATTAACAGGAACAAAACACACGTTAAAGAAAACCAAAAAAAGTTCCTTCGAATGAAGGAATTCGCTGCATTCTCACGAACTATAAATCAACCTTACTCCCAACTTCTAGAACGTTCGGATTGGCGGGATGGATTGGTCACGATTTAATTTTGAAATAATTTTCCTTTCTCTTCATTTACGCGAATTTCCCACCAACATGTGGATTAGGTCTATGACTTTTATATCAAATTAAACGCTCGAAAAATACAACTAGTTACCAGTTCTCTGTGAAAAAATAATTTTCAATCAGCTGTCGATAAAATGAAATTATTGTACCAGCAAAATCTGTGTTTCTATGACAAAAACATATCGGAAGTTTTGATTTTTCAAATCACTATGGAAACAGCCTCGAATTCCCGCAAACTAGTGTTGGGTTTGCTTTTGTATATCGTTAACGATCTTCCGAGCTCGTTCCCATGCCAAATGCTCCGTTTCCTAGTTATGGGAAAAACAAAAACGATTCAGAAATGTTTTACGAAAACAGCTCCAGATGCGGAACGGAAACATGAACAATTACCTCCACTGTTTCACCTCGGAGAAAATTCTTCATGGCTTTGCTTAACTTTGAAACTATAAAAACGAATTTGAGAAAAATATCATAAAACTTTTGAAAGTTGATGACACTTAATACCTTTTCAGGGGGAAAAATCGGTAAAAAGTGACTAATATTTTTACTGAATCTTTCCTCCGATTTATTTTCCCCCGATAAGGTACCTAATGATTTCCGCAACATATGTTGATACCAACCTGAAGAATCACGGTCCGAACCACCAGACGGTTCCGGTTCCATTTCTGAATTGAAAACTCCAAATTCGTTTACATAACCAAGTGCTAACCGACTACAACAACAAAAAATATAGTCAGATCCCAGTGGGCAAAGTCTTTGAAAGACTCTGTGGAGGAGTGTTCTTTTATCGAAACAGCAGGCGATGTTGTTTGCTTTTCCTATAGAAAACACTCCTCCTCATAGACTCATTGAAGATTTTGCCTACTGGGATATGGCTGTAACAAAAGTCATGAGAACTCAGTATATTCAAACCTTAACCGAATTAATTTAACCGTTCCAAATACTTTCAACAACAACAACAACAACAACAACAACAACAACAACAACAACAAAAGCAACGGAAATCATCTTTGCTTACTTTGTAGTTTGCTGATGATGGCTCGGTTTGAACCAAAATTCATCAATACCCTTTTCATCGAATAAATTCAACTTGGATTCTGATTGGACGAGCATTGGGTAGTTGTCATCAAGAGATAGCGAACTGCGACTTGAACAACTTCTGACGTCATCAATACCTTGCAGACTTTTCTTTAATCGGTCAACGTAACATTTAAAAATATCACTTGTTAAGAAAGATGGAAGATACACCTGAAAAAATAGAGTTTTGATAAATCAGAATTGATTATATCACAGACCGTGTGAACAACAAATACTTTAATCGGAGAAACTTTCGCGAAATTGTTCCAAAATTTCCATTCGCGAATGTTTGACTCACGTTTCAACTTATCTCGATTTGAAAAACTTTTGAAAAACTTTTCCAGTTGGTAGTTTTTTTAATTTTTAAAATAACATTCAAACAAAAAATATTGGCAAATCTTTATGTTGCGAGATATCTTCAATTTTCCAATTCGTGAACGTTAATCCAAAGAACGCTTCTCCGATTAAAGTACCTCTACTAAAGCTGTCCATGCATATGCCATCGGGATACAAAAGCAATTTGGCTGAGGTCCATCATCACGACAGATGTTGTTTTCTAAAACGATTCGAAGCTTGTCATCAGCTATCAACTGTTGTGGACATTTCATTGAAAAGTACCTGAGACAAGAAAACAATAAATAAATAAGTAAATAAAACATTGAAAAAAAAAAGGTGCACCAAAACATCAGATGCAGCATGGAGAAATCCGAGGAAATAGAATAACGTCTTTGCTCTTATTTTTAATTATTTTTTTTGGTGGGGTGGAGCGCTTTGATAGAGTGCCAAGGACTAAGGAAAATTATATGTTTGAAATAACCACCTGACCAATTATTAGAAAGAAAAATTCAATTTTTTATAATTTACGAGTGGCTTATTGGAAGGAGGTGCTTAACAAAAATGTAGGCGTTTAAAATAACTAAGTGAGTCTTTTTCAGGTCCATTCAAGAATAATGGAACGAACACTGTCAGAATAATTAAACTGAACCTATTGGTTACCCAGACCTTTCTTCCATTTCATTTATATAATATTTCCTTGCATATGGAGATTTTTTATTTTGCTTCCGAAAAACAGCGACCGGCACTTGACCTCATATAACCAATCGCCAAAATAATACATGTAGAGGATATTAATAAGAGGAACTATCTACAAATCACAAAGCACCAGTTACACATGGAGTATTTATCTGAACCTACTTTTCATACATGTACATGGCATCACTAACTGCATTGCCAGCACTGTAGTTGCCAGTCTGCAATTGAATGTCAATATCAGCTTCAAAGTTTTCAGCGGTCATGTAAAACTCTAAAATATCTTTACTGCCTTTTTGGTCTAAAAACTAAATGAATCAGTATTCTTTTAGATTTTGACATGGACAAGAAATGGCAGTCAGTGCAGTGGGATCACACTCCAAGGTACTAAACAAATGTACCCTTATACATACTTCCATGAAATAAAATGATATCGATTCGTTGTACAAAACATCCTCCAGCTTCATTTGTTTTTCTTCAAGAAAATTTATTTGATATGATATCATATTGTTTGTCATAAGAAATTCATAATGGAGTCTAAAGGAAGGAAAGATAAAAGAAAAAGATATGTGTACAGAAACATCATTACTAGTAATCACCAACTGGACAAAACGACTAGAGTAGTGTTAATCATTAAGTGTATTCTGTAGAGTACAATTTACATCTAAAAATACCTAATGCAGACTAGTTTTCTGAAACAACCCAAACTTAAATCTTTTTCATTGGCAAACTGATTTCGTTTTTCTTCTTTTAAATAACAACAACACAATGCTATGGTTTCTGGTCTTTTTAATTGCTTAGTTTTTCTGTGTCAATCAAAAGCAACCATTGCAGTGCTTCACTCTATTCATCTTGGTGAATCATTCTGAAATGTGTTTCTCGCTTGTAAGACAGATATTTTACTCAGACATTTTTTTACTTGTAATATAGACTGGCTTCCTTTTACCCTAGGATTTCAAAAGGCCATGTTTTTATTTGGTTTTCGAATAAGCATAGTGTAAGCATATCTCTGATTTCAAATGACCAAATTTAAAGATTTAAAGACTGAAAACCATGCCATTACATGTGTGGGATAATAATAAAAAAAAATCAAGAATAGATAGGCCTGCAAAATACATTTTTAGTCTTAACAGGATACTGACTAACAATTAATCAGTACTGTTCCGTGACTTATTTAACTAATCAGATTCATGTCAATCATGTACTGTTGATGATTAGGAATGTCATCTTACGCTAAAAGTTTTTCAAAGATATATTCCTGAGCATTCACAAAGCAATCAGCATCAATGGAATTTTTGTCTTTACAGATTGAACCTATAAAATGAAATTGGGCATAATACTATAGCAACAAAATAACAATATTTCAAAGATGTTTGATCACAAAGATATCAAAAGATACTTTGTCGTTACAAAGTTCCCCAGTCTGGATACTTTGCATTCACTTTGATCACATGACTTATTACAACCAATGTAGAGTTATGATTTAGTATCATGTGATCAAAGTGGGTGCAAAAGAACGTGTCCAGACCAGGGAATTTTCTAATGACCATTGAAACCTTCAATCTGTTGACGAAGAGAAGATGGCAAACGTATTGGATTCTCAGCATTCAATGATATGAACCTGGAATAAATTGTAACAGCATCAATGATTGAACCTAAAAAGTTGAAATTTAAGATAGACAATAAGAAAAGTAGTTAATAAGAGCTCATAATTTCCGTAATATCATTCGGATTTGAGAAATTCATTGAATGATACAATCGTTTAATCTTCAAATGTGACTGTCCAAGGGAAAAAACTAACATGGAATTTACATACTGAAATTATAGATAATCAATTCTGAGAACAAAGGAATTACATATAAAATTAAGCTATAATTTATCTTTAAAACTATAGATTAAAGATTATAAATTATAGGTAATTGTTAATTGTAGATTTTTAGAGATAAACCTATAGTATAGATAATATAGATAAAATTATAGGAAATGTTTATCTTTCTAGATTATAGGTAAAAATTATAGGTAATATAGGTATATCTATAAATTCAAGTTAGTTTTTTCCCTTGAATGGTCACAAATGATAAAAAAAAAGAAGATCTATTACTTCGGGTGCGTGCTCTTTTCCTGAATTCTTCCAGAGTTGCTGTTGGTTTAGTAACTTTGGGAAAGGTTGAAGCTTTTCTTTTATCCTCAGGAATTCCCTCAGACAAATGTTCTTTGGTTGTTGACTGATTTTGTTGTGTTTGCCAATCATGGTTCGTAGGATGTAATAAATCACATTCACCGCTTTTGAGACTTTTACAAAGGGTTGGAGAATAATCAGAGCATTTGCAACATGTAGAAGAATTAGTAGAAATTACTGAAAAATTAGTTTTCCCACAAACACAGATCTCAGAGTTAGGCATGTCATCTACATTGGATGAAGCAGATGGACATCTATCGTGAGAGCTTGATAGTATACTAGCAGTTCGTGATCGTCTACGATTATATTTGCTTTCAGATATCATTCGAAAAGTTTCAGCCTCCAACCAAAAATCAAGTAAATTCTTTCGATCTTGTCCTTTTAAAAATTCCAAGAAATATCCAAGAGCAACTGATTTTTTTAAAATATCGAGTAATGATGGGGAGAGCTTTGAAGTCTTTATAGCATTTACACGAGGCTGAAGCACAAAATAAAATATGATTATAGAACTTTCACCAATATTGAAATACCAATAGTGTTGTAGTATGGAGTACCTTTAAGTTTATTTCTTTTGATTCGATAAGATCTTTCAAATCATAAATTTCTTTTGGTAAGGCATCTGATGGAAAAAGAAGAAATTATTGGGAAAAAATAAAATAAGATTACACATTGCTTTTTAAATTTTATGCATTGGTATACAACTGAAAAAACAATGCACCTTTTTGTGAGTTTTTGTGCATCAGACTATAAGTTTAATTAGCAGTATTAATTTTACACCTCAAGGATTGAGTACAGTTTCTTGTTTATTCATTGTTTGTCATTTTAAATGACATGTGTTTTCTATATTACTACTTCAAACAAATGAAAAGGGAAAGCGATTTGGCAATTCGTTTCAAATCAGACAAGAAACAGTAGAACAGATAAAAATAGTACTGTTAATAAGTGACTGTTTTGCTGGTCCATTCGGGAATAAATCGACCGATGTCACTCCCAATGGAACAAATGCAGTGAGTATCCCAACTTCTTTTCATTTCTTTCATAATATTTTAAATGGCTGTTATATGGAGTCTTTTTTTTATGGAGCCAGAAGCTTCAGGAAAATAGCGACCGGCCACAATCGATTAACCAATCACAACTATTCATTAAAAAAGACTCTACATTGCAGGGACAATAAAGAGGCATTTAGAAAACATTCCATTTAACGTACAAGGGTGATATGTATTATTCTACAGAATACTTAAATTATGACCCATGACAGAATTAAATTAAGAGTAATGTAGCAAAGAGGAAGAGTGAAATGCAGGGACAATTGGCACCAACTATAGTTAATTAGACAATGTAATTAACTATAGTTACTCTTTCCTTCCTCTTCTTTGCCCGTTTATATATTTAGGATATTGCCTAAGCTCACATTGCCTTGCCTTTGTTATGCCTCACTTATCCGGTTATTCCATGTTTATATATATGTCCTTACCATCATGCCACTCTCTGTCAGACTGTTGTTACATTCACTTCCCCTCCCTTGTTGTTTCATTTACTTTTTTTTCAGGTAATATTGCATCCATCCAATTGCTGGTCCCTGTTCCTCTGATGTTCTCTAGTTTGTTCCTTGCAATCTTGCCTGTTTTTTAGTCCCACGGTTTTCTCAATCCTAACTATTTGGCTTAGCAGTTTGTTTGGTTTTAGTCCAGGGGTGGAAGCACTGACTTTTGTATCTAGGGTGTGTCCCGGTCCTGGCGGGTGGGTCTTGGCACAGACTGAGGACAAGGGGGTTTGGGTTATCAGCAACCCCTTCTACATGCTCTATTATATACCAACTATGTTATCCTACATTGCTAGAGCTTGTTGTTTGTATAACATGATGGTGTAGTGTGTCTCCACTGTGTTGAATGTTATTCACCGAGTCACTGGCTTTAAGGTCAGGATTTTGGCTCAGTCAAAACTCATTGCATTGCTTATACTCTGCAGTTCTGTAGAGAGTTTATTCAGAATACATCTTCCACTTATTTCACTTATGTTTTTTTTTTCTTGCGTTATTACAGATATGTAATTAATCAGGATTTATTTTATAAAAACATGTTATCTCCACAGGATGAATAAATACAGACATACCAGGTTGGTTTCCATTCTTTTTCTGGCCTATGCGCCATCTTTTCTTTTTAATAGAACTCTTTTTCTCCTTTGTACTCATTCTTGCCTATGATCTCATTGTCATCTAAACATAAAGAAAAACATGAAAAAAACTCGGAATGGGACAAATATGGGACAAGTGAGGAATATTCCTTTGTTAACCCTTTGATAATAATAAAAACATTAAAAAACATTGTTAGCAATTATGAAGAAGGGAGGATTTAGGGGTATTCAAAAAAACGTTTTGATTTTAGTGGATCATCATAGTTATACAATCTCAAGTATTAACCAATTTGCTAAGTTGCTCTCCAGCATTGTTTTTGACATCAAAGTAAATGAAAAATATAATGAGTTTCAGAGTAGAAAAACAGATTTTTTGAGATATCTAAATTTTCATCATTATTATATAGAATATTTTTAAAATCTATCTAGCAATCCATCTTTCCTAAATTGACTATCTATCATCCTTGAAAACAAAATGCGGCAAGAAATCTTTTAAATCTTTGTTAAAAACCCTTTTGTTTGGAGATTCTCCCTCCTATTATAAATTCTTTGTTAAAACAAATTAATGGCATCATTGCGCTATTAATGGCAGCACTAACACTTTTGTATAGTGTATTAAAACAAAGCGTCTGGATGCCCGGCAGTTTTTCGTGCTTGGCAGTGTACCATTGCAATACTTATACCGTTCTTTAAAAGTAAAGTAAAGGAGTAATCAGGAGTCAACTACCATGCATGTAGAAGGAAAAAGAAAAAGTACTATTTTCCTTTTCGCAGCCCCTATTTTTTCACTGCAATCCATTCCAAACGTTACGAGGAACTTATTATAGTGAAAAATTTATTATAGTGAAGTAATTCCAAGTGAATATAAATAACTTATATACTTTATTTCTTTCTTAAGAATTAGGTTGAGGATAAATAACAGTATATATTCAAAAGTACGCCTGAAAATTTTCCAATCCCAAAATACATGTGGAGAGTAAAATTAAATTTCATGTTTCCATAATTTTAAATATGCGCGGGAAA
Source organism: Turritopsis rubra (assembly GCA_039566895.2). NCBI lineage: Eukaryota > Metazoa > Cnidaria > Hydrozoa > Anthoathecata > Oceaniidae > Turritopsis > Turritopsis rubra. The sequence goes on from CM077627.1 coordinate 14,409,705, forward strand.
AAAGTGTTAATTCAAACCACGTGGTGAAAAAATATATTTTTAATACATAAAGAAGAGGGGATGGAATCGGGCGAATATATATGTTTGTCGCAAGAGAACAGAGAAGAAAAAAATGAGCAGCTGTCTATAGGGCCGGTTTTGTTTTGGAATCCAGGCGAACTTTTGAATACTGGTATTTATCCACAACCCGAGAATTAAATATTGTAATAACTTTTAAGAAAGAAAGAGAAAGTAGTTAGCGAATCAAGCAAATTCAAGATGGATGGGGGATGGAAAGGAAATAGCTACCAGCAATAAGGCTATCAAGCAAAATCATAATGTGAACTTCCAGATGGGCAGTGCGTATAATAACCAGAATAATAGAAATGAACGTGGATATAGAGATTTTTATGTATCCGATAAAATTATCAAAATTCCAAAAGGAAAAAATTGCGAAAATATTAATGTTTTGTTTCAAGTACCACTACTTTATGTAAAGGTATCACGAAATATTGTAGAATCAATAGGAATAGAATGACTTTTCGTGATCCGTTAGCATAAAAAGAGACCGAGGCCATAAGATTAGGTTGATTGTTTTCTTCCCGAAAAAAAAGAAAACATTTATGATGTCAGTTTTTTAAGGTTTGGAACGAAATTTGTGTTTTGGGGAGAAACCCTAAGATATAAATTTCCTCATATGTAAATTGGAAATTTATGGTCACTTTAATACATGACAATACATAAATTGATTAGTTTACTTCAATAAACATTCATTCTTCTAGTCCTATTATAAACATTAGTCACATTGAAATAGGTTGCTTGATCAGAATGCCAAATTGATGTGTAAGGAAAAAACATAGTTTATACTTTCTTCAAGATAAGCAGTTGTTTAAATTGATTTTAAATCTGAATAATAGATTTGATTGAGTTTAGCTGTTTAACTTCTTCACTTCAACTTAGGAACTAAATGATAATGTTATGAAGAAGAAATGCCCAAAACAAAGCAAGTAAATGTACACGTTGTCACACAACCTGGCGAAGAGCTCGAGTTTTATGTCAAGGTATGTTTTTTGCATAGCTTAATTTTGTGAACAAGTTTTAATAAAAATCAATCCCTGAATCTGATCACTTTCAGGACAAAATTCTTGGAAAAGAGTTATTCGACTTGGTTTGTCGTGCTATTGGTTTAAGAGAATGTAATTATTTTGGTCTTTTCTACCAAAGACCAAGAAAAGCACCAGCATGGTTACGTTTAGACAAAAAGGTAATTATATTATGTAACTGGTTTGTTATTTTCTTTATAAGGTTTTCAAAACTAGTATTTACCTCACAAAATTATAGGCTAGAGTAGTACTATACTAAAGATGTTTGCGTACAAGTGTATTGTTATGATATTGGAATTGAAGTACATTTAAGAATTATAAAGCAAGTAACATTTGACCCAAATAAACTCTGTTATCAAGTCACAATAATAACCCAAGACCCCTCTCTTCAAAGCTTGGTGTGGACTTCAGAAAACCATTATCCGGAATGGAATGCAGTGAAACCTGTGTAAACCACCACCTTTATAAAGTGACCACCTCTCTTAAGGAACCACTTTTAATCCCTCCTGTTAGTATTTTAGTAGAAAGCTTACTTCTACTGTTGTATATTACAACTTATCTGCTTGCGAGAGCCGATACCAATTGCTACACTTTCTTAATTTTTTTTATCATTCCTACGTGGAGTAAAAAAATAAACACAATCTTTTCTGTTTGTTTGTTAAAAGAGAAAGCAACGAAGAAAAAAAATGTTAGAAACATGCCATTCAAATGTTTTGTTACTTCAATAAAATTACAGAAGAAAAAAATTAATTTTTTCCACAAATGTTCGCTCTTTCTGCACGAGTAGCTTTGCATGACCAAATTAATTTCAGAATGAACAGTTCGCTACTCTTCTTCATAGAGCTTCTTAATCAAATATAAAATGTTTCTTAAATGAATTATAATATCATCTTTATCGTAACGAAGGAGTGGAAAATATATTTATTTCATTGTAGTTTGTTCTCCATCTGTTTAAATTGCTTTTTCATGAAACATTATAAGCGGAAGACAATATATACAATGGAGTGCAGGAATTATGAGCACAGGTTCAGAATATCCACCTGTTTTTTTACTTGCAGTTTTGATCTATGCTGATTCTTGTCATGTTTTGATGAATATTGTTGATTTGAACATAGATTTATAATAACGATAATAAGTTGAAAGTTTGTCATTTTTATCTTACAAACAATGAAATATAATATTAAAAAATTGTGTTAGCATCCCCTTTAAAATGAATGATGTACAACGGGCTATGGCACAGTGATCATTTCATTTTTTTCTTATCTTTGAACGCAGTATTATCACACATTTCGTAAGATCACATAATCCTTGTCGTAGCTCCTTTAATAAGAATTATGGGATCATTAAAACACCAAACCTGCATATAACGACCATAAAGTGTAGGTCCCTATACACTCTATAAAACGACCACTTCCTCTTGTGTGTACTTTGTGTAACACTATTCATGAAAAAGACGTTGTCGGTGTTAGTTTTCTTTGTAGAGATGTTGGGTCATTCTTTAAAATAGTAATACACAAAGTCGTTGCCCTTCCTCTAGGTCCATAGAGTGGTGGTTAGACATAGGCTTGACTGTATTACCAAAATCTTTTCAATGACAAAATTGCACTTATGCTAAGGACTTTTAGCCATCTCCATTTCACACATTCTCTTGGAAGTTAAGTGAATTATCATGAAGCAGCTTTGCAAATGTTTTGAAGAACAGTAACAAGAGTCTGGTAACCAATCCAATTTACATGAAATGTGACATGTGACTTTTTAAACCCTTTAAATGAAGGAGAAATTATGTCTTGGCTATTGACAAAATTGAGTAAGCAAGTCTTCTGAAAAAAGTTAATTTCTCCAAAGACACTCAAGCTAGGGAAGAAAACTGTAGATGGGAAATTGTATGTTATATCAAGAATGCAAAAACTTTGATATTTCTCAAGGCTTCAATCTATCCAATAACTGCTAAGTCCAATATCATTCATCATAATGTAAATGACATGAACAGAACTTGGCTAAAATCTACATTATGCTGATGGACATTGTGAGCCATTTTAAATTGAACATACCATCACTCAAATTTTTCTATTGCCATAGATTCGGAAAGAACTAAGCCATGACATAAGCTCTGTGAAGCTTTATCTGCAAGTGGAATTTTATCCGGAGGATGTTGAAGCTGGCCTTTTATTAAGATTGTCAGAGCATTTATTTTTTATCCACGTTAAAAATGAAATTATTAATGAAAACATTTACTGTCCTGCTGAAGAGGCTGTGTTGATGGCATCGTATGCTGTTCAAGCAGAGGTATGATCATACTGAAGTGTTGACAAGAAAGTGGTTTGCTTGAATAATCCAATGAAATATCAAATAACTTTGAAGTTTCTTTTTTTCATTTCTATTCATTTGTGTTCATTCATTCATTCCTTGTTGTATTTACTTGTAGTATGGAGATTATGACGAGGAGCTCCATCCGAAGAATTTTCTTTCTAATGAACAACTTTTACCAAAACGAGTAAGCAATAATTTGTTTCTCCTGTTCTATTCACAGTTTAACATAATTTAGCATTACATCAGAAAATTGTGGCAAGGTGGCAGAGTGCTTGCCTCCAGAACAGGTGGTCATGGTTCAAATCCTGGCTGAGTCATGTCACTGGCAGTGTGAATTGTGCCTCACAGATAAACCCTAATGTCTAAGGAGTTGTCTAGTTGAGCAGTTGAAGCAGTCTTGCAGCTTCTGTAGCCGTAATAGAGGGATAACACCTTCATTTCTTTATTCGATTGTTTGTTTTTCCTGCTGTAACATTTTCCCCTTTTCTTAGGTTACTAGTCTGTATCAATTAACAGATGAACAATGGGAAGAAAGGATTGTGGCTTGGTACGCCGAACATTGCTATGGCTTATCAAGGTTAAAACACTTTTTACATGTAACAGTGAATTCACTGATAGTGGTGTAATGAAAATACTCAGATATCCAATAATCAACATGGCAGGTTTAAAGTTGTGAATGAACTGTCTTATAATGATTTGGTTATGGACGTCAGTATGTCGAAATTTGTGGAGGAGAATGTTAGCTATGGAAGCATAAAAGAAAAACATGTAAATAAGCCCATTGGTGATACAGACTGAAAACAGAAATTCTGCTAATGTGCTTCTCCACAGTTTTTTTATTCATCTGGATCTGCCACAGGTCCCCATTATTCTATATTTGCAAAGTGATAGGAAAAAATCACTGAAAATTGTCTTAATTGAACATGGAAAAACTTTCACAAAAAATCTAACAAACTAACCACAATGGGAGTATTATAGCATTTCATTGTGTGATTTGTATGATGTATTACAGAGATCACCAATGGAATTCAACCAATTGAACAGCCAATGCAATTGCTTCATCGCTGAAGAACTTGCAAGAGATTTTACATTTTACAGAACTGTTTAATAACGTTTGCCAATTAGCTTGAACACAAACAGTCCAAAAAATTTTTTGAACGAACGAACGGCTACTTACTTAAGCTCTTGTTTTTAGATGTTTTTTTTAATGGGTGTAGTTCTAAATTTGATCCTCATTATACAGGTCAGAAGCTGAAATGGAATATTTAAAAATTGCACAAGATTTAGAAATGTATGGGGTTGGATATTACAAGATTCAAGTATGTTGAATTTAAGGAGTTATTAAACTACAATAACCACAATTGCCTTTTTCACAAAATGGTGGATTTTTCAATTTTGAACCACCGTCTTCGTTGTTTTCTTTTGCAGAATGAAAACTTGACACCATTATGGCTTGGTATCCATCCATCTGGCATCAATATCTATTCCGAAGACAATAAACTCATTCCAAAGGTTTCCTTTGTTTGGAGTGAAATCGAAAATATTAGTTTCAAAAACACACATGTGAGTATATTCCGTGTTTTCACAGTACCTATTAATTTATTTTGGGGTCTTTTTGTAACAGCAGAAGGATAGATGAAATAGATGATTTTTACAATTACTTGACAATAATAATAAATAATGCATATTTGATTATATGATATTAGATCTGGATTCTTCCGATGGAAAAAGAAGCCAAAAGATTTAATTTCATCTCAATGGATGTGAATACAAATCAAGAAGTAACAAACCTTCATAACTATTTCCTTGAATTATGTTCTGGAAATCTTTCTGTTATATTATGAACTGTCCATCTATTTTCTTTCCTAACACCTCTTAAATCTCTTGTGCTATAACCTTGTTACAATCAACTGCTTACAGGGTGAACACTTTTCTGGAAATCAGGGAAATGTCATGGAAAAATAATTTGGACAGTTAGGGAATTTAGATTTTAATGTAGAAAAGTCAGAAAATTTCATTTTTAATTTCTCAATGCTCTTGTTTGGGAATTTTTGGAAATTCTTCCGGGGTTTTCTTTCTTTCTTTCTTTCTTTAGTTTTTATCAATTTGTATTTTGTTACAAGATGTCTGAAAACATTCATACAGTTTCAAATTTCAATCTGTCAGGGAAAACCATAACAAGTCAGGGAAATGTTTTCTGAAAATTAGTTTTCACCTTGTGCTTTAAAAAACTTGAAAGCATTAACTTTCTTCCTTTTAGATATTACTCCTATGCAGTGGTAACCATGACTTATACATGAAGCGCAGAAGACCAGATAACTTGCAAACTCAAATCATGAAATCTCAAGCTAAGGAATTACAAGTAGATAGACAGGTCTTTGTTCTCTGTTATTTTTAAACTTCAAACATACCTTATATTTCTTTGTTACCTAATATAATAATAACTCAGTAGACAAGGAATTTAATTTGGGATGATACGGGGTGGAGAGCAGTAACTATGTGAGGAACTATTCTGCGACTGAGACAAATAAATCACGCTCTAAAATAAAGGTGACAGGGCAGGAGATGATGCAGGATATCTCGCTATAGGTAATTTGTTTAACTTCCCTTCCTTAGACCAAGCTTTAACGTTTATGTTTTTATGTTTTTAAACAAATTTTGTACGTGTATTTTGTGTGAACCGGACGGACGTGTTTTACGTGCTCAAGAGTTTTATGAAGCTTTTTGTTTCGTTGAATTTATAATAATTTATATTGATTAAACATTCGTTGGATACTATAAAGAAGATCTGGATTTGGTTATTGCCATGGTTTTATTTTACAAAATTTGAACACAGACTTTCAAACATAAAATTTTTTATTTCATAATATTGGTTTTCGTGAAATCTATCACTTCTACTATACTTGCATGTAAAAACCGTACCTCGTCAAATATGTTTCAACGTTGGTTTGTTTATTTCCCATTTGTATTGATGATATTAGGAACTTTAATGACATGCTGCGCTGAGGGACCAATTGATTCAAAATCCGCAACAAAGAAATTCCCAAATCAACGAAAAATAAAAAGAACAAACTCAAGAACTGTATATTATGCAAATTCAACAGCAACATATCAATTGATTATATCAGGAGATATAGAAACAAATCCAGGACCTGGTTTTTCTGCACCGAAATGTAATACTTGTTCAAAAACTGTCAGAAAAAACCAAAAACGTTTAATTTGTGACAGCTGTTTAAATGTGAGCCACGTAAAATGTACAAATCTCGTTCATCATGTCGGGAATTCGAGATTGCCTAGCCATTGGACGTGCGAATCTTGTTTGCACACAGTTCTACCGTTTCATAACATCAGAGATATTTCCAATTTAGACAACAATGCTTTTAATGAAAGCATACCTGACAATAGTCTTATTGAAAACACTCACCGAAATTTACTAAACGAAAACCGTAATTTGACTTCTATCGCACACATCAATACACAATCGCTTCTATCAACATTTACTGAATTTTCCGCTATGTTGAACCTTCTTAAATTCGATATTATAACCCTTAGCGAAACTTGGCTGCAAGACAACAAAGAACAAGAGGAGTACGTTAAAATCGCCGGTTATAAACCTGCCTTCAAGCACCGAAAAACTCGTGGAGGTGGAGTCGGTATTTATGCAAAAGATCATCTTCATTTTCAACCTCATGAGGACTTAATAAAAAGCTCTTCCTTGGAAATTTTGGCTGTTGAATTCAGAGGCAGAAACAAAAACACTCCTTACCTTCTTGTTACCGTGTACCAACCAAACTTCGATGAAAAGGAAAAACTAAAATGGCTGGATGTGTTTGAAACAACCATTGCTGAAATTTGTACCAAATGGAACGGTATTATCATTCTTACCGGTGATACAAATATAGATCTTCTCGGTCAAGATAAGCAATCGACAATACGTTACAAAGATATACTCACCTCATACAACCTTTACCAACATGTCACAAAACCTACAAGGAAAAGTAAAACCCTCATCGATCATATAATCACCAACATTCCAAACAAAGTTAGTCACAGCGACGTCCTCCCAACCGACGAAATAAGTGACCATGATACCCCTTATATCCTGCTGAGCATAAAAAAAGAGCGTTTTGAACCTCGTTATAAGTTCATTCGTGACGATAAGAATCTCGATATGAATTCTTACATTAATGAAATATCTCATTTACCATTCAACCTCGTTTATGCTTTCGACGATCCTGAAAATCAAATAGACATTCTCAACCATCTGATTCTTGAATGTATCGAAAACCATGCTTCATTAAAACGTGTGAAACTGACTCGCCCAGTTGCACCTTGGATGAGGGATCCAGCTATCGAAATATGTCGAGCCCAACTTGAGCAGTCTCGTCAACAAGCTCGCTTAAACCCAAAAAACAAAGCGTCGTACAAAGAAAAGCTATGCAACTACAAAAAGAAATTGAAAGAAATCAAAAAAAACTTTTTCAAAAAATCTCTTTCATCAAAAGACCCCAAAGCTGTTTGGGGCACCATCCATCGAATTTTGAACAATCAAAAGTCTCGTATTAACCACCACCCCTCCGAAATGAACGACTACTACAGCAAGCTAGCTTCAGAACTTACCGGTAAACCTAACGTAGAATCAACTTTACCAGACGACATCGACACAGTAAATGACGAAACTTCTTTCAAAATTTTGCACACATCTTATGATGAGGTACATCAGATTCTAAAGAATTTGAAAAATGACTGTTCTTGTGGATCTGATAGCATCTCCATACGCTTCATAAAACCAATTTCAGAGTCCACCACATCACCACTTGTGCATATAATCAATAATTGCATTGACAAGAAAACCTTTCCTCGACAATGGAAGATTGCTCGCGTATGCCCTATACCAAAAATAGATTCACCAATAAAAATCAAGGACTACCGACCGATATCGGTGCTGCCTGTACTATCGAAAGTTTTTGAAAGAGTCATCTTGGTTCAGCTTTGTAAATTCATCGAGGACAAAGCACTCTATCATCAAACACAATCAGGCTTTCGTAAAGGCCATTCCACCGCTACCTTACTCATCAAAATTCGAGATGACATCAAAAAAGCGATGAACAAAAGTGAAGTCACCCTAGCTATAATGATCGATTACTCAAAAGCTTTTGACACCATAGACCACCAGAATCTACTATTGAAGCTAAGAGATATGAACTTTTCCTACGATTCTCTTCAAATTTTGTCGAGCTATTTGAAAGATAGGAAACAGTATGTACAAGTTGAAGACAAAACCTCTTCCACGAAACCCATGTGCTTCGGAGTTCCGCAGGGTAGCATATTAGGCCCTGTGCTATTTAATCTCTACGTTGTTGAACTTTCAGATCAAGTGATATCATCAAGTATACAATACGCAGATGACACCTCCCTCTACCGACACTGCAGAGTCAAAGATCTGCAGCTAACCATTAAAGAGATGGAAAATGACGTCGAGAATCTTCAGTCGTGGTCAAAGGATAATAATCTTCTATTTAACAACGACAAATTACAGCTCATTATATTCCATTCGCAACGTCTAAGAAACTTTCCGAAAAATCAAAGTCAACTTTTCCGATGTTCCGGAAAATCGATTGAGCACAAATCAGATGTTAAATTGCTTGGAATTCACCTTGATAAAAATTTATCATGGTCAACTCATATCAATGCTATGATCAAGTCTTCTCAAGGAACACTGCGTGCTCTCCGTAAATTCAGTCGCTTTACCCCGTTTCATGTTCGAAAAACCTTGGCTGAAACAATGATACTATCCAAGCTTAACTACAGCAATGTCGTTTTTGCTCAAATTCCAAAATATCAAATACAACGACTACAAAAGATCCAAAATATAGCAGCTGGATATGTTATATCTCGTTATGCTAACTTGAATGACGTAATTAAATTAAAATGGCTACCTGTCAAAGAGTATATGGAATTTAATACCGCGAAAATTGTCCACAAATCGCGTCGAGAAAAAAAACATCCCAGTTACCTTAATGTTGAATTCTTTGATCCAAATAAGACGCTGCGTTCTACATCCAAAGAGCCATTGGTTAAAGTTGTTGGTGATGGATCATTCCAAAGTCAAGGCTGTTGGTATGATGATCTACCAGAAAATATTAAATCTTTAAAGACTTTAGAGAAATTTTCTTCAGAAGCCAAAAACTTTTATTTTGATAAGGCCTTAGCCCGGGCCCTGTCACTCTGATGTTTATTTTTTTTACCTTAGTCTATTCTCAATTCTAGTTTTGAACTACCTCTTACTTTCTATTTTGCAATGCTATGTTTCGCACCTCTCGACCTCGATTCTCTAGTTCTTTTTTTTTTTTATCATAACTGCATTTTACTACTATTAATATTTTAATGCAATTATTTTAATAGATATATTTTATTCATTATGAATTTTAATTTTAATTTTTTTAGTTTAGGCGGAAGAACAATTTGTATAAATTGAAGCCAATTTAATGTAAAATAAATAAATAAATAAAATTATTCTTATTTCACATAGAGAGAAAGGAAAAGATTTTTAAAGGAGCACAAGTTGCATATGGAAGCTGTTCAAATGAAGTTAGCTGTGGAAAGGAGATTGCAAGAATATCAATCCACACTGCAGACATATAGGCTGCATCTAGTAGGTGGCAGGATTTTTTTTTAAGTAAACTGTCTTGTCAATTTGTCAGTTTTGAGATGTTATAAAATCGTCACATTTTGAATTTGATGATGTACCTTTATAATGTTTGCGGAAAGTAAAACAATCTCTAATTTGTGCATTTTCATTGCATGCAATATTCAGACACAATTGCACTTAAGATGCTCTTAAAGATAATGTGATGAAAAATTCTCCAACACAAATGAACAGATGAAAACATTATATAACAGTTCTAACCCTTGCCCATTTCAGTCTGGAATAGCATTAGAAACTGAGGAAACAATGGGTAACAGTTTGTTTAATTTACACAGCTAAATGATGAAACATATGTCCCAAGATTTCCATGTGGGTATCTTGGTTAACCAATTTTGCTTTGCAATTCTAGAATATGCCATTTTCAGGTTGATTTGTAGGATATCAGAATCTAGGAAAAACATGTGGACGAGTCTGAGTAAATAATGATAGTCCATTCCTTATGCTATACTTCCATATAAAAAATGTTACCACTTCATGATCATTGTTACTTTGTAATTTTCGTCAATTTGTCAGTTTGATTCATTCAAAAGTAAACAGAAATTTTGGACATAAAGTTTTCGCAGGCAGAAATTTTTGCAGAACAAATTTTCAAAAGGTCAAAAAACAATGAATTTCATGGAATTTATTTTCAGGATCAGGTCACTTTTTGTAAATTTGCAGAATTTATTTTTTTGCGACTGACATATATTTTGAGAAGTGATCAATAATGAAATAATTCAATCAAATAATTATTTAAAGGCATTTCAAAGATGTTACTGGTTATATGTCAGTTATTTTGATGAATTAATCTTGTAAAGCAAGGATGTTTGTAAAGGATGTTTGTTCAATATAATGGAAAAACAATGATGTTTTTCTTTTTTACCCCTGATTTTGCTTGCGAAAATGTGTTCTGCGAAAATGTATGTCCTTAAGGTAGTGTTACCTTTGAGCATCTTTTTAGTGTGTACCATAAGAGGTACCTCTGAAAGTCAATAGAAAATAATTTCAGCAGTTAAGTCTAGTTAGTCGAGTGAATCAATATTTTTTTACGATTTGCAGTTTAAACTGCAAAATTTAAGTTTTCAATTTTTCTTCCCATCAAAATCTCTTATGAAATGATCATGTTCATATTGTTGTAGCAAAAAGCTGAGGAGACCACAGATCTGCTAGCAGAGAAAGCTCTTATTGCAGAAGAAGAATCAGTATTACTTATCAAGAAGGCTGCTGATTTGGAAACAGAGATTCATAGATTACATCTTGTTATGAACAAGGTTTGCTTTCTATCTTTTGGATACTTTGGTAATGTTTTCTAAACCATATAAGTATAGTAAAGTCGTGTGAGCGAAGCTTTAATTTGATGAATGTATTAAAATTTAAAATCTCTGAAAAATACAATGAAAAATGATACTTAAATTGGAAATTATTTCTTACCATGCATAAATTTCAGCATTTCACAAGAGATTATTATCTTGATATGAAAAAGCTGTGCAGTTGATTATTTTCTTTAAATAATAATATAAATAAAATATAATAAATAAAAACCATGATATAATGGAAGTGGTGGTCCTTATGGATACTTTAGAGTAGTACAGTCCTGTAAGAGAACCTTTAATATGATGAATGTATGGAGATTTGAAATCTCTGGAAAATGTGATGAAAAGCAAATTATTTTCTTACCATTCAGCATTTCACTAGCAACAAAATAATATTGGTGAATATATTCTCGTTTCTTACAAGTTGTTTTATTATGTAGAAAGATGAGGAGGTGGTTTACTTGGAAACACACATTCAAAATGCTGGTTATAAAGTCCAACAGATGCTCCAGGAAACTGAAATGAGGTACCTAGTCTAATAGCACCAATAGACAATAGGCTAACTGGACCAACTAAAATCTGTTTTTTTTAGTCAATTCACAAAATCCATTTTCCATCCATTATGTATCTGTTCGTGAATTTAGAAAATTATATTTAGGGCCAGAGAAACCATGCTGCTCAAACAACAATTAGACCATTCCAGAAAATCTGAAAAACTAGCGACAGAGAAACTGTTTCATCTAACAAGCCAACAATTTGTAAGGAACATTCATGGAAAGCTACTTTCTACCTTTCTTTTATGTTTTTGTTGCAAATATCTATTTTCTTCAGATTATTCCTCAGCCAGTTGTTATGAATGGCATTATAGATGGTCAAACTGACGAGATACGAATTTTCCATAAGGAACGGTATGAAATCTCTCAATCTGTTCATAACCTTTCCATGTTCTCTCCATAATACACATTCTCTTAAACACTCTTCATACACATTTTAACTAACAAGCATAAAGGAGGCTTTTGAACTCCATTTCTTAGAGAAGTCAACCCCTTATTAACACAACAAATTTGAAAAAGTTTGAAAAAGGTATACAATGTTCAAATATTCCTGTTTCCCACGTCTGTCAATGTAAGCAGATTTTCTTTTTTTCCAGTTCTCAAACCTAGTGTCCACCAGTGGGATAAGGCCTTATCACAAAATCTTATCACAAAATATTTTGCAATATGTTTGGTGGACACATTTCGTAATAACGGCACAAAAGGGACTCTCGGTTAACCTTCTTTATACAACCAGCAGAAAAGAATTCTTCCATCCTGTGTATTATTCATAATATCCGTCCATACAGCCAAATGCCAAAATCCACTCAAAAATGCAGACGGCACAGACTCGGGAATTGGGAGAACTATTTTCCGAGAATTGGGAACTTTCATTAAAGAAATATAACTGTCATTTAAAGAATAGGAAATGTGAGCCTTCATGACCATTTTTTTTTTATTAAATGGTTTTTAAAGGTCTTTATTGTTATAAAAGTAAGTAGCGTGTGTGTCGAAATGGGAAGAAATAAAGTTGATTTAATCGAGGGTGAAAAAATTGGCTGAAGAAGTAAAAAAATATCTGTGTCTTTATGACAAAAGTTCCTAACTAGGTGCCAATACGTCCCTTTCATTTCCTTCTCGTTTCTTGATTTTTTTGCGATAAGGCTTAACCCAATGGTAGACGCTAGGCTTACTATAATATGAGACTGAAGTGGTGTTAACCTTCATTTCGTGGTATCCTTGCTATGGAAGAATCTCTCAAATTTATGTGCATGTTCAAATAAAAAAATAAAAAAATAAAATCATATTTTGAAAATACTAATTCCAAGTGCCTTATTTATATGCTCCCCTAAATCTGATATATACATCGAATTGGCTGTTTCAAAGAGTGCTTCATTATATTTTTCGTTTGTCGCTTTAAAAAGACATTCCTATTTTATAAGGTCATCTACCTCAGTATGATTATTTCGATTTCAGTGTTGATTATCTGGAAAAAAGTCATCATTTACAACGACAATTGACTGAGTTGAAAACAGAGATCGAAGTAAGTAGACGTTTCATTTACAATGGCAATTGAGTGAGTATGTGAGACGAATGAATGTGAGTAAACGAGTGGAATTTTGTTTCTTTTCTGTCAGCCATTTCCTCGTTTAATTTTATTGACGCTTGTTACAGGGATTAAAAGTAATGGGTAGTCATGACGTGTTGGATAGAATACATTTAGAGAACGTTGACAAGGGAGAAAATAAATATTCCACTATGCAAAAGGTAAGATTCGTTTAATGTATCATACCGGTTATCTGGCAATTCGAAAGCATCACAAAATTCAAGGGGTCAACCTTGTGAAATTCGTTTGATCAGGGAAGTTACGTATCATTTAGTCAGTTTCCAAGAGACGTCTCCTTGAAACGTTTGATGGTCACAAAACACTTCCAGAATTCTTTTCAGTTTGTGTTTGTCACTCATTTCTCCATCCACTCATTTCTCCATCCACTCATTAAATTACAACTAGCCCCACTTCTGTTTTAGCTTCAAGCTGCATCGACGAACCATCGTATACAAGTGTACCAACAATTGTAAGAAATGTCACTTCCTATTCATTCAAATGATATCATTTTCCCGAATCAAACATCAAAGCAAACGGTCAATAAGCTAGAAGGTCAAAATATCTTATGGGATGTTCATTCGTGTTCCCTTTCTTCTGACGATGATGTTCAATAAGATATTCTATACGAACGCACCAACGAATCAACGAAAACAACTGGATGCAAAACTAGACGATGAATCCAAGTCTTATTTACTTATTTTTTGCGATGAATGGCTAAGTTGAATGGCTACATTTGGCAACTTGCTTCTTAATTGACGTTAATTATGAACTGTAAAAAGACAGAGAGAATTCATTAGATAATTTTACTAATGATTATGACATTAGCTTTATTACATCAAGTTTTATCCGTTATTACTGAAAATTATGAGTCCCTGTTTATTGGTTGAATCGCAATGTTTATCAGTCTAGTTGGAAGAATATACACTTTTTTATGTGTAAATAAAATTGTCGTTTGAAACGCACGGATGCTCGTAAATGTTTTTTTTGTTTTCATGTTTTCATTCACATTTAAATTACACTGAAGGTGGTCTTCCGCTGGACGGGATATTTGCGCGAATTTGTGCATTTTATGTATCGCATCGCATTTGTAGATCACTTCAACATGCCGCATTTTCACTTCTTTTTTGTTCTTTTTTTTGTTCAAAAAATAATAACAATAAAGAATATCCCACCTGGAAACCCAGTGGGCAAAATCTTCAAAAAGTTCAAATATCCCACTTGGAAATTGAAGTTGAAATTTTGAAATTGAAGCAGTTGCACTTCGTGAAGAACGAATCGCGCTACTAAAGTTTCGCCAGATGGAACCCCACCTTCCCTTTTACTACAGATGTTGTATATATTTTTGTATCTTTTGCATGAGTTGATTGATTAAATGTAACCACACGTCAATCATCCTTCACACTACTACTTAACCACGTGATACAACGTTATGAACAGGACTGTCGAATGACGCCTACCAAGCTTTCGTATTTGTGCTTACCGTTTTTTGGTGTTCTGGTTTTTTAATGAATATGTTATTTTTTTATTGTATATATTAAAAAAATATTTTCTTAAATATCTATGTATCCAGTCAAGCTCTGTTGATTTCATTACCATTGGTCTGTGATTTCATCTATTAATTACCTCTGGTCTGCATTGTTGTTAAAGAAAAGCACTTACTTACTTAGAACTTACTTTTAAGAACTAAGAACTAAGCTTTTAGCTCTTTAAACTTTGTCTCGGACTTGAAGAGTGAAAAATGAATGCATGCATTCCCAATATACGTTTTGTTTTTATAAGCAACCCCAAATTCAGGGTCATGTCTTAGGTTGCTATCGGTTAAAGGCCTTTTCAGACTTTTCAGGGACAAGGTTGCGGTTGTTGAGCAATTTCCTTAATTTGTTCCCAAATTGAGGCATTGAATCGGTTGGTTTCTTTATAAAGGTCAGAGATTTCCTTACTAGCGTTCCTAGACCCAATATGAAGCCCGTTGGGAAATACCGGGTTTAGATTGCTGATCAGATTTATCGACGAGAGTCTCTTCATGTTAAGACTAATTCAGAGATACTCTGTTTTAGAAACTCGACTGGGCGTCTTCATCGTGATGGCGGCGAAATCAACCGCAGTAGTATTTAAAGTGGGGATGATCTAACTAAAGATACGCGTCAATATGTCATATCTATGCCGATAAAACTCATTTCCCAATTTTTTCAAAGTAGCGAAATCAAATTATTTTAGTGTCAGAAAACTTTCATGGTTGGCGCGATCAATGACTTAATTTTCCTAAAATTTTAGTTTTCCCATTTTCTATTCACGGTCAAACTCTCACAAACAATCATCTCACGCCGGCCCTTTTAACGCAAAAACGTAAAGTCGTGCCGTTAAGTCGCACTCTTCACAAGTTGAGAATTGTCCACAAAAATGTTTGAGTTAACCGAAGTCTCGATAAGTCGTCGAAATTATGATTTCAAAATGTTTCGACCCTCTCGATGTCTTTCAATATTTTTCGAACTTTTCAACTATAATACGAGCATGAAACAAGCGTTTTCCGCACCACACGAGACGCCATGTTGAAAAGGAAAAGAAAAAGCAGCTCTCACGGAAACATTCGTTTCTAATTTACAAACGTTCGCATTTTTAATTTTTAATTACTAAACGAAAGTCCCAGTTATCCAGGGTACGTCTTAACTGAAGTATTTTGGGTTGATTTATATTTCTCCTAAACCAAGAAAAAAAGAAGAAATACGTCAAATTGAATTCAAGAATTTACGAGAATTCACGGAAAAACTCAAAACCTCGAAAGTTTTCTAACATTCCAAGTGCCCGCGTTTGACTGGTGCAAAGTTGCCACTTCCATTTTCATCATTCCATTGGTCTTAGGCATAGTTAATATACCTAAGAATGAAATTCATTTTTCGAACTGTGTTTAGCTACATAATTACTTTTATAATAAAGTATATAATATCGACTATAGCTCTTATTATTTGTTCATAAAACACATGCAAAGGATTATACTACTTCTCTACTTATACTACTTCTTCTACTTATACTACTTCCCCCTACTTCTCCACTTGAGGTTTCTGAAATTCTTCTTTCCCTGGACAAACACAAAGCTTCTGGTCCTCATAGTTTACCTCTTCCTGTCATTTCAGCAGTGAAAGACCATCTCTCTGTTATTCTTTCTGATATCATAAACCTTTCTTTTTCTACTGGGGTCTTTCCTACTAAGCTCAAGGAGGCTCTTGTTATTCCTGTCTATAAAAACAAAGGCTCGCCATTAGAGGTTGGAAATTTTAGACCAATATCTCTTTTGTCTAATATCGATAAGATTTTTCAAAAACTAATGCATAAACGTCTTATCAAATTTCTTGAGAACTCAAAGATTATCTATCCTTCTCAGTTCGGTTTCCGCTCGAAACATTCGACTGTATCTGCCCTTTGTCATTGTGTGGAAAAAATTTACATGGCGGTCGATAGTGGTAAGTTTAGCTGTGCTGTTTTTATAGATCTCCAAAAAGCCTTTGATACCGTTGATCATGATATTTTGCTTTCTAAACTTGATTTTTATGGTATTCGAGGAATTCCTCTTGATTGGTTTCGCTCATTTCTGTCCAATCGCTCACAATCTGTCTCAGTATCCGGCTTTAAATCTAAACTCAGACGTATTCTTCACGGTGTTCCACAAGGATCTGTACTTGGACCTCTTCTTTTCCTCCTTTATGTTAATGACCTTGCATCTGCTATTTCTTATTCTGATGTTAATCTTTTCGCTGATGACACCATGTTATTTCAAAGTGACCATTCTTTGAAGTCAATGACCAAAAAAATCAACATTGATTTGAAATTACTCACAAACTGGCTGAATGCCAACAAGATTGCTTTAAACCGCAGCAAAACAGAACTTTTAATTTTCAAGCCTAAACGAAAGGTTAGTGACTATGAAATTAAAATTAAAATTAATGGTCAAAGGTTGATTCCAAGTAAATTTGTAAAATACCTTGGTGTTTATATCGACGATGAGCTCAGTTGGAAATATCATATAAACTTTGTTTGTAGTAAACTCAACCGCGCTAACGGTGCTCTGAGTAAACTTCGTCATTTTCTGTCTAAAAAAATCCTCTTATCTCTTTACTTTTCTTTATTTCATTCTCATCTTTCGTATGGTGCTCAAATCTGGGGTCAACGTAATAATATTCACAGTAATCGTATTCTTACTCTTCAAAAACAATCTTTGCGAATCATGTCTTTTTCTGATTTTCGTGCTCCTTCTTCACCTCTTTTTCTTCGATATAAAATCTTGTCATTTTTCGATTTCGTTAAATTCTTAAACATACTTTTTGTATTTAAGTTCTTTAACAACCAATTACCCTCTGCTCTCTCCACTACATTTAATTTGCAGCGATTAAATCAGCATAATCGTGGTCATCTAAGTCGCGCTAAACCTGGATTACTTAAACTACCAAAGGTGACAACTGTCTCCTTTGGCAACAACTCACTTTGTTACCAAGCTGTATTATCTTGGAACTTATTACAAAATTACCTTGCTGTTGATGACATCTCAACTTTAGCATTAAGTCGCTTAAAGTATCTCGCAAATTTATTCTTTTTCTCATCCTATGTTGATTAAATTAACCTTTTTCTTACATTTTTCTTTTCTTTTTCTTTTCTTTCTTTTTATTTATATTTTTATTTTTATTTGATGTTTTTATATTTATATTTATATTTGTTTTGTTTTTTTGTTTGTTTTTTTTTTGTTTTTTTTTTTTTGTCAATTAAGATAAATTTTTTCTATCTTTGTAACAATTTATAGGGGACCACCTCCTTTGTTTAGATTAACTCTATGAGTGTGGCCTCCCGTCGAGTTATAGACAAATAAATACTTTACTTACTTACTTACTTACTTACTTACTTACTTACTTACTTACTATAACAATGAAAATCAATTTCCCATTCATTAAAAAGTAAATTTCTCATGAAAACCTTCATGGAAAATAAGAAGAGAATAAGAACATTGAAGCTGAGGCTTTACTGGTTCTTATAAAAAAGAGTGTATTTCAATGACGAAATATGCAACAAAAAACAACAAACAACCCAGTGGCAGATCCAGGGTATATCGATAATTGTGGAGGAGCACACTAACATAATTTCTGTTTTCAGTCTGTATCACCAATGGGCTTATTTGTACGTTTTTCTTTTATTCTTTTATAGCTAACATTCTCCTCCACAAATTTTGACATACCCTCTAGATGCGCCTTTGCAACCTTTGAAAATATATATACATTTACTAATTTTTGAAATATACAGTAGAAATTTCATTTAATAATGCTAGAAATTGGATGACATTGAAGAACTAACTATAAATTACTGTTCACAAAATCCCTTTACTTAGTTACTTTTCTTCAAAAATGTTAAGGGGTCTTCATCAGGGAAAATTTGAAAGGAATCGTCAACTGCATCTTGACGCTCCAGCCTATGTGTTTTGATTGGGTCATTGCTCATAATGATATGACCATATGCATTCCATTCCACTTTAATGAAAATTAGCAGTATGCACAGCAAACACAATAACACAATACACCCTTGCAGCTGCCAGTCCTGTTGGATATTTGTTTTATATAATTCTATAATTTTATTCTTCAAGAATGCTGTCGTTTTAACACATTGATGAAAAATTTCTGAAAAATCCAGCATCATTTCTTGTTGTTGAAACATTCCATGATTATCTCCCTCTAGAGAAAAATATCTGATATCTACAATTATAGATTATACATAAGCAATGTTTTTTGTGACATACTTATAGTATTTTGATACTAATGAATTTTTCCAAAACATAATAAATGAACTGGTTGCATCTATCTCTTTGGTGGTGAAGGGGGATATTATGCTGCTGATATTTGATATAAATTTCACTTCCTGAACTTTTATTCGGTTTCGACGCCCATACCTGCACATATCACTTAATTAGCATCATTGCATTATCAGCAGTTTTACACGGGATAATTGCATTACACACATATATTACTTATTATTAGAACTATAATTTTAACTGCTGCTTTTTTGAGAGTGTCAATGATGATATGGAATCGTGGATTATAAAAAAGGTAAGGGCATATATTCTCGACAGGATCTATTCTCGTCACTAGGTTAAAATTGAAACGATTAATCAATGAAAAAAATTGAAAAACATTTAAAATGGAAGCTTACAGTAAGTATATAATGTTGAACCAATAGTTTAAATTTGAAATATCACTTAATAATTGGGGGTAGATTCAAGATGAGTCTCAAACCCTTTAAACATAGCGAAAAACAAAAAACACAACTGAAATGAAGTTGTTGATATTCATGCGTGCTGTTATCGCCATATCTTGTTTACTACTGGAATGGAAAGATTCGCCATGGGACTTCAAACCATGACTTTTAAATCCTCGTTTTGAAAGCAGATTACCATATAGGGGGCATTTTTCTTTCCTCGGGGCGAGAATCTATCCTCAACATGTTTAATAACCAGCTGATTATCAGAGTTTGTTTGCATCATGATGTAATAGTTATGAAAATGTTACGAGTAGCTTTAAGGGTAATTAGCAATAAAGAAAAGAAGAATAAATGCTTCAAAATACAGTGTCATAAATAACAGAACAGATGGATTCCTTGATATTACTCTGCTGCTTTGCCAACATATATGAGATTTTATCCACACAAACAGTTTTCCTGTATTAATCGTGCGTGTACAGTAGATCACCCTAAAAATCCTTACTGCACATGGGTGGCAGCGTGGAGATTCTGCTTAAAAGAAGGTAATTTATAAGTTCGTGTAACTAAGGTGAGATCAGTGTGATTGTAAACTTTTTGTGTAAAAAATTGTGACCATTCTGATTTCTAAATCCGACCTCCCTTTAGATTTTTAAATCTTTGATTGATATCTCAGTAACTAATTGGTTATCAATGTAGTCCCTTTTTTGTTTTCCATATCTTCGATTTTGAGCGAGTGAGTCATTTAAAGTTAGACTCGCTGATTCAAAAAATAAACGCATGTTATAATAATTAGCGATCATAGTCATTATTTAGAAAATTTAGTAATGACTGTGTGTGCTTCGATAATTACTTTAGAGAACGATAGAGAAATTCCCATCACGAGTCTAGATTTTTTTGCGATCAAAAGTTGACTTTGTCAAGACAGTAAATAATAAAGGCATGTATAAGCCTGTGGTTGCCGTTTATCCGCAGAATCAAAGGGGGGGAAAACAGTTACATTGAGAAAAAAGGGATTAAACTTTTAGTATGAACATCATATTCTATAAAATTTTGTTATTAACTTCACTTTGGATGAACGCAAAATTAGTCAGCGGAAAGAGAAACAAATTAAGCGGAAAGAGGGAACATCACCCCGATGATGTTTACGATATAGCAAGTATTTAGAGGTGAACCTGTCCCACTAGTTTCGCGCCCGATCGTTACTCTTCTTCGCCACACGTTTTTTGTCGCAGCTTGTTCGCCATTTTCTTTAAATCCGCTTTTTCTAATACCTCAAAATGCCAATAACAACCATTGAGCGAATGGATTTTATTTTCAAAATTTGCTGATTCAGCAACAGAGCTCGTGGACCATTCCAGAAGGGAGTACTGTTGTACAGCGTTTCAGTACCAAAAAAGAATATTATCTTCGCCAACAAACAGTGGAAATGTCAGCTGTAAGAGTTATCAATCCCAAGGCAGAAGTAGCCAGAGCAGCGGCTGCTCTCCAACTTAATATAAGTGCTGCCAAGGGACTACAAGAGGTACTGAAGACGAATCTTGGGCCAAAGGGAACGATGAAAATGTAAGCTTTATTGCTAAAATGCAATTAATCATTTTTCAAATTTTTTAATACCATTGTATAAATGAAATATTTTGACATGTTTTGACATTTGTACAACAATGAAACCATAGTTTTTAGCTAAATAAAATTCGAAATCATGAAAAAGGTCCATCATTTGTTGTGGGGTGTGTTCTGGTGTTGTCTCTGTTGGTGTTGTGTGGTCATTCCAAAAATCTATCAGCATTAAAAAGCATCACTAAAAAGGACAAGATCAGGTCAACCACCTAACTGCAACTCAACCCAAGTTATCGCAATGGGGAGACATCCGTAATAATCATTCTGCCTTGCTTTTTATCGGAAATATAGTAGATTTTCCACCACCCCCTCTTCTATCTCATCGATGATAAGATACATCACAAATTTGGCAGCCATCTTGAGAGTAGGGGAAAATTTTAAACTTAAGACAAACTTAAGTATTTAGAGAATAACTTGTTGCATGTTGTTTTCAATGAAATTAATTACAGCAATTTTTTAGGGTGAGGTCTTGCGCCAAGTGGAACACTAAAAAGTTTTCCTAGTTCTGTAGAGGAAATTTTATTCCATATATGAAACAAATTTCAACGTGTATGTTTTGAGAAATTCTCAATTCTTTACTTGATAAACACTTGTTGTTTTACAGGTTGGTCTCAGGTGCTGGCGATATCAAAATAACTAAAGATGGTAATGTGCTCTTACATGAAATGGTAAGGGAAACTTCATGCTTATCACTGAACTTTAAAATAAACTAATGGAGGTATCTGTTAAGTAGGTGTTCGGACTGAAAAGGCATCATTTCTGCAAAGGCTATTGGCATGTGGGCTAAACAGATGTTTCACTGTACATTGTTATTATTTTGGTTGGTAATGAATCTCATGAAATAAATTATTATATTATTCCTTAATTTCCTGTTTCAGCAGTATTTTTTTACTAAATAATGTGATTTTTTTAAAGCAAATACAACATCCCACAGCTTCAATGATAGCAAAGGTGGCCACTGCTCAGGTATGTATAAAAGTTTTTTCTCTCTCTTTTCTTTCTCTTTTTTATTCCCCTTTCCACATTTTGTTCACAAAATTAACTTTTTTTTACTAATTTAAAAAACCTGTTGGAAGATTTTTTGGTGTTTTATGTGGATGCCTTTCTTCCCTTAATTTGACATCTTTTATTTATATATGGGAAAACAGGTTAAATACAGAAAAAGTAAATTTTTCCCTTTTTTCACGAAAAATATCTGGAACCCATTTTTTTTACCTTTTTTACCGTTTTTTGCTCCAATGTTTCAGAAATTCTAGATTTCCAGTTAAAGAAGTTAATTTCATGAAATACAAGTTCTCAATGTTGTACACCTTATATTTCGTGCTCAAAAAAGACAAAAGAATTACTTTGATTTATGTGTGTTGTTGAACAAAAGAAAACTTTTAATCTCCATTGTTTTCTATGAAAATCTTTTTTCATGTTACTATTCATTCAGTTGCAAAATAATACATATATAATACATGCCACATTGCTGTCAGTGCTGCAGAAACTTCTTATTCCATTTCCCTGGCGAAAGAATATTCAAGTATTTGCAACGAGCTTAAACAATGCCATTCATTTTCGTTTGATATAGGACGATATAACTGGTGATGGAACCACATCAAATGTTTTGATTATTGGTGAACTTCTTAAACAAGCTGACCGATATGTTTCTGAAGGACTACATCCACGCCTGGCAGCTGAAGGTTTTGAAATGGCCAAAAAGCGGGCTTTGGAGGTATGAATGTTCTTTCATTTATTTAAAGTTATTGTTCATGATGTTTCATCACCACTACCTTTCTTTATTAAAACAGAATTCTGTGGTTACATTGTCAGGGCATGAAATAACTCTTTTAACCTCTTGCAGTCATCATGATCAGAATGTTTTAGATTGGAGCAGCCAATGCAATCCAATAACTATTATATCACTTATCATTGTTATAGTGAATGACAGCT
Source organism: Turritopsis rubra (assembly GCA_039566895.2). Taxonomy (NCBI): domain Eukaryota; kingdom Metazoa; phylum Cnidaria; class Hydrozoa; order Anthoathecata; family Oceaniidae; genus Turritopsis; species Turritopsis rubra. The sequence goes on from CM077627.1 coordinate 14,433,020, forward strand.
CATGGTCATGTAGTTCACAAGATGTTTTTAATAGTCAAGATGTAAAACTCTGTGGTCATTTACTGCTGATTGGCCCTTATTTAAAGCCTTGCATTACTGTGGTTATGTTTATCTAAATAGGTTCTAGATGAGGTGAAGGTGGAACATAAAATGGATAGAGATACACTTATTAATGTTGCTCGGACATCACTTCGTACAAAGACACCAAAGGAACTAGCAGATCATTTAACTGAAGTAGGATTTTCATGAAGAACGTAATAATATATATTTAAAATTTTATTCATATCATGTTTCCATTCCATTTGTTTGCTATAGATTGTTGTCGATGCTGTATTAGCTGTTAAACATGAAGGAAAGCCAATCGATTTACACATGGTTGAAATTCAAGAAATGACACACAAAACAGATTCAGAAACGAAGTAAGCGTATTGTGCCTGGTTTACATGAAGTTTCTCAATTTTGTATTTTATCTCTTTGAGGACTGAAGTTTACTATTTTGTCTTTTCAAATGTTAGACTTGTTAAGGGTATAGTAATGGACCATGGTGCAAGACACCCAGACATGAAAAAAAAAGTGGAGAATGCATATATCCTCACTTGCAATGTTTCTTTGGAATATGAAAAAAGGTCAGTCAAATTCATTCATATTATAATCTCAGATTTGTTCATTCTCAAGTAGCCAGGCTATTATCCAGAATCTTTTTTCCAAAAATGTTTTAAAATACTAACTGTTAGTCATCAAAAACAAAGCCATTCTTAATTTAATTTATATATATATATATTATATATATGACACTTTTATTTCAAAAATATATAAAAAAGCAGAAGCTTTTCGTAAAACTAAGTTTACATCTTCAGTGCTTAAAAATGAATCCTATATATATATATTTTAATAACTGTTAGTCATTTACTGTCGGATCTGTTGAACGTTATATTGGGATGATTTACCACAGAAAATCTCAAGTCACTTATCTGAAGTACTTATGTTTTGCAAGTCAGGAAATGAATTTTTTCAAGCTTTTAGGTATCTGAGATTTCAAAATTTCATGCACCAACTTTGGTGATGCCTGACATCCTCCCCAATTATTGTCTAAATGTCATTTGTCCAATTATTTCCCACTTGCACTGGTAATATTTATAGAAGACTTATACATTGCATTGTTTCTTTGCTGATGTAACATCATGAGTGTTTCCCAGGATAAACAGATAAGTAGGAGTAATTATTTTATAGTGAAGTGAATGCTGGCTTCTTCTACAAATCTGCTGATGAACGGGAGAAGTTAGTTCAGGCAGAACGAAAATTCACTGATGATCGTGTGAAACAGGTTGTAGCATTTAAGAAGCAGCTCTGTGATGGAACTGACAAAGGTTTTGTCATCATTAATCAAAAGGTATTCTAAATAAAAATTGCATAGTTGTGGGGTAAAAGGCCACCATGAATGCTGGTTCTGTGAAATTTTTCCCGTATCTGCAAATTGGCTTCTCCACACCCGAGATTATGACGTCATAAAAGAATACCTAAAACATCCCAAATTTTGTGGGGTTTTGATGTAAAACCCTGAAATCAGATACCTTTGATATTCTTGAAGATAAGAAAAACATTCACTACCAGAAGTGCAATGAAAGCCATTTTCAAGAGTATTGATTGGTCGTATTTCAAACACAAAAAACTTAAGTGCCATTTTTATCTGGGTTGATTAGCTCTATTGCTCTATATAGCTTTCGTTGTAATGAATAATTTAACGTGCCTTTCTTTCTCCTGATTTCATCTCCTACCCCGATGCAATTTGAATTTTTGGTTGTTTAGATATGATCAGTCAATTATTCTTAATGATAAAATGTTCAATTTGTCACTACTGGAACATCAAATTGAGAATTGTTTCTCTTAGAAGCAGGTGCTATCAGTATATGATAGTTTACTTGTTTATTGGGAAATACATTGTATGAGTGTCTTTGTTTTCCACACAGATCACTGATGTCTTTTTTCTTATATCAGTAGGAATTTATCTTTCAAGTTCTTGATGTATATCTTTTAGGGCATCGATCCTATCTCATTGGATATGTTAGCTAGAAATGGTATTGTTGCATTGAGAAGAGCAAAAAGAAGAAATATGGAAAGGTATTGGATTCAATTCAGCAGAAAAAACTGTTCTGAATATACTTCACATTGAGATTTTGTTGCAAGATGTGGATTAATATATACTATGAAATCAGATACTATTTGATGTTAAGAATTGTATTTGCCTCGTAGATTGCCTCTTGCGTTTGGCGGTTATGCGGTAAATTCTTTTGACGATCTTTCTGAAGAATCTCTGGGTAAAGCTGGACTGGTGTATGAACATGCTCTTGGTGATAACAAATATACTTTCATAGAAGACACAGAAAATCCTAAATCAGTTACCATACTGGTCAAAGGGCCTAACAAGCATACAATAACGATGATAAAAGATGCTGTTCGAGATGGATTACGAGCTGTCAAAAATGCTATTGAAGACGGTAATCGTTTTGTTGTTCTTATTATGAAGCATGAAATTTTAACTATAGAGCGAATTCCTTTGAGAAACATTTAAATAAGATAAACTCACATCCCGCGTGTAAAATCATTTTACAGATTCTCTACGAGTTACACTTGCACTCACAGGGTTATTAGTACTTACGTAATCAAATCAGAAAATAGTGAACTGAAAGTAGTTCTATGTTAAAGAGAATGATGTGCTCAACAAAAATATGTATAACATCGCATCTTCACGACGAACTGTTACTAACCGTACAGTTCAAATGCCAACTTCTCCTCACCTATAAGTTTATGGTGCAAAAAGGTTGCCTGGGTTAGCGAGGTTAGAGTCCGGTTATGCCTCATTTTTCCAAACATGTACATTTCTAGTGAGGAGAGATTTTCAGTAAAACATCCTCCAATATTCCAAAATAAATATGTTCACAGATTCCTTTTTTATGTCACTACCCACCCAACCTCGTCCCCAGGGCTTTTTGCCTTTTCGATATAGAGGACCAATTGCCAGTAAAACACACGTGATGTCATGATACTGACGTCGCAATTCCTTGTCCCCAAAAGTTTTATTACGCGCCAATGTGAACCTTCTCGCCCCAAAAATTTGAATGCCTCGTTCTTTTTAGATCTTGTGTAAATATAAAATCCATCAGATGATGTCCTTGTTCCCTCATATGATTTAAAAAAACATTATTGTTTACTTGTCATACATTTCTTGTTGCATTTTGTTGAAACGCATCTTTTTTTATGTATTCTAATTGGTTAGTTTTGGCGTAATAATTTGTTTACAGCCAATGAAATGACGTGATCTATTTATCTGTGTAGGTTGCGTTGTACCAGGTGCTGGTGCATTTGAAATTGCTGCGCATTCAGCTTTGTCGGCACTCAGAGAAACTGTTTCTACTAGAGCAAGACTTGGTGTTCAGGTAGAATTTTTCAAAAAGTTTTCTTTTCGTTTGTTTATCTGATATTTGAGTTTGTAATTATTTCCATGAGTGACTTTTTGACTGGTCGTGTCAATATTACTTTACTCTACAATAAGATCTGTTGTTATGCTACATTTTATACCTACAGTATAACCCCGTTAAGTCGGACTCTCAGGGGACCGAAATAATCGGTCTGAGTTATCGGGAGTCCGACCTATCCGAACTTCGTCTTAAGTCAGACTACTTATACAAATCCAAGGGGGACAAGGTTTTAGTCCGACTTAAAGAAAAGTCTGACTTAAACCGTGTCCGACTTAACGGGGTTATACTGTACTATGTTTTTATATAGTATAATTTAGTATGTTTTTAACCTTATTTTGTATATATCGGCAGAAGAATCATATGTATGCTTATGAAGCCTAATAAATGATTAATAATAATACTTTCGCTTCAGGCGTTCGCTGATGCTCTTCTTGTCATCCCGAAAGCTCTCGCATCCAACTCTGGTTATGATCCACAGGAGGTAACGGTGAAACTAGAAGCTGAATATGGAAAGAGCAAGGTCGCAGTTGGTCTTGATCTGAACACCGGTGAACCAATGAACCCTGCTACAGCGGGTGTTTGGGATAATTACCGCGTCAAACGACAACTACTTAATTCCTGGTAATTTTTTCGGTCCTTTAATTCCGACGTGTTCTGTGTTTATCGGAATACTCTTCTTTAGAAATCCAGATTCACTTTTACATTACAGAATTTGTCAACCGCTCCACACCTCGAAATTCGGATTAATGATATTTCTTGATTTCGTTTGCTGCGTCTAATTTTCGGGTCTTTATTGTTTATAAACAACAAGACCGGGTTAATATTAAGTCTCGATGGCTTTGCGGAAATTCCATTTGTTTTCAGAAATAGCAATTATTGGTTACTTTAGACAGCGACCAAGATATTGACGAATCTTGAGATTTCATTAGTAAAAAACATGTTTATGATAATATTTTTAATGGAATACCCCCTAACAGCTCAATAAACAAAGTTTGATTTGATAAAGAAAAGACGACATTATGTGAACATACTTGTTTAAAACTTGTATACACTTGTGACTTTGTGTTGAGCATGCGATTTTAAGTTTACGGTTTCATTCCGATGAACAAAGAGTGTAATCGTGTGTTCAAACAGGTTTTTGAAACTTCTAAAACAGAAAGGAGGCCGATCCCTGAGTCATTGTATACGTACGTAATTTAACGCCGGTTTTTATTGGCGTTATTTTTGAAAAGGTCACGGTCAAACTTTAACATGCAAACATCTAACGCCGGTCCTTTTGACACCAAGTCATGAAAATTAACGCCATTAAGGGCGGGTGTAAAAAATGGCCGATAAGGTAGTCTGGTTTCGTTATTAAATGTGACAAACTGATATTCGAGGCGCATCTGTTTGGAAATGTAACTTGAAAGTTGATTAATTTTTATATTAACTTTATAATTTTAAGCAGATTTAAGCAATCCGTCCAACAGTCGCCTGTTGTCTATTCTTCCATGGCTATCTTTTTCACGTGAAAATGTTTGCCCAAGCTTGCTGAAATAAGATAAAAAAATCTGTCATCAGTAAATTTTTGTTTATAGCACCGTCATTGCTGGCAATCTACTGTTGGTCGATGAAGTTATGAGGGCTGGGATGTCGTCGCTCAAGGGATAACAAGATTAGTTCCGATGTGCTTGTGAATATGTTTTCTGCGTGAAATATTTTGTTTTGAAGTAGAACAACTACTTGTGTTTTCCTTCCACTCTCCTCCTGTTTGTTTAAAAGGAAGAAGTAGACTTCCATTGAGAGAACTAATGTAGAATTTCTGCTGGAGTGTTTCTAAGAAAAACATGCGTGAGAAGGTATTGTTGAATCACGTTTTCAAGCGGTTCATAGAAAGCGCATGTTGAAATTTTAAGTATCCAGTGGTTCGAAGAAAAAAAAATCCGTCTTGCGTAATTCTCCTAGGGGTAATAATTGTTCATGCAATGGTTTTATGAGGATTGTAATTATTTTTTTAAATGGCTTGGTAACTGATGGAGGAATTAAGTAACTTGTGTGTGTTGCCTTATTGAGCCAAATGAAGCGGTATGACGTGGTTGTACTTGTCACTGTTTTTACTGAGTTTGATGGTGATAAATCGTTAGTTTGTATGAACATGGTGGTGGTGTGAGGTAGAAAAATGGTTTGTTTTTCTCAACATTCAAAATTGGCTTCTACTGCTGACAAATTATTGCATTTCTGCGGAGTAAAGAAATCGTCAGCAATATTTTTTCCTTTTTTTTTTAACTGTCACAACTTTGGATGAAACGTGGAATTGACAATTACCTTATCGGACAAAAGTTTCCTCACTTCAGAAAAACTTTCCAAGTGATATATTGTTTCGTCACTTTTGTTCGACGAAGTTTTGTCCAATAAGGTATGTCAAGATTACCTTTGCGTTAATACTCATAAATTGACGTGGAAGAAACAGACATTTCAAATCAATTTTCTGGCCAGTCTTGATATTTTTGAACCGTTTTGAAATTTCAAAATTTTAATTAATGTTCACAAATAGCAAGGAATGTTTTCGTTCAGTTATTCTAGTTAAACTTTTTATTTATTTATTTGTTCTTTGGGAATTTCATCTTGAGACGATACTTGATTATTTCATCTTGTTACATTAACCTATTGGAATACACCTTATCACAAATTGGCCCACAGCGATTTGAAGTGAAGGAAAACATATAATCAAGTAATTATCGTGAAACAATGCAACGCATCAAAGCGAGGTGGGGTAGGATATAGCTTACAAAATATTGGCGTTTAAACTGAAATTCGGAAAGGCGTAATAGCCACATGCTTTCGATTCCCGAAATGCAGAGGATGAAACACATGATCAAATTAATTTCGCAATCAAACTTAAAGGAAAAGGTTTAATAAAAATGTTTGAAAACGAAACAAAATTGAAATTAAAAGCTTAAAAAAACCTAAAAACCTATACCACCCCATCAATTTACATCGTCCATTTTAAATAGATCGTGTTTCATTACTTAAATTTACGAAGTTGCCTTCCTAAAGATCACAAATAAGTAATGGTATTTTACTAACCAGAAATTATTGCGAAATATTCGGGATAACTGCCCGTGACTCGTGCTGTGAACTGTAATTAACCGGCATTGTACTTTTAAAAAAGACATCAGGTCATTTGGAAATCTAATGCTTCCTTATGATGACACGAAAATAATAAATATTCTAGTCATTTTTTCTGTTTGTTTAACGAAAACATGTCTCTTCTTGATACATTATTTAGTTTGTATTATTGACATGTCAACAGAAATCACGTCATCGTTATCTGCCTTCCAAACAAGCGAAAATTCTGCATATGTTTGGGCTTAATTGTTTTTCAGCGGAAAGGAATTTTTTTGCAATTAGATAGATGATCCATTAAGTTAGAATTAGTTTCTTTATGAAAATTTTTTCCTCGTTGATCAAATTTTTATTCTTTCGCCAAGTGTTGCTAATGTTTCCTGATTACACAACATGTAATTTAGTTTAATTTCATGTTGGATTTTTTATGCAGAATTTTAAATTGGGTTTACATCATTCGATTAACTGAACCGATTTTATACTATTTTACTATAATTGATGTTCCATTTTAAACTTTTTTTTCCTTTACCACACCTAGTTACTTGTGAAATTATCATTTCGTTTTAATGAATGGATTTTTAATGTGATTTAAGATAAGATGAGATGCGTATATTTTCAACTCTAGATTTATAAAATTATCTTTCGTGACAAATAGTCGTTAGAGAATAATATAACAAATAGTCGTTAGAGAATAATATAACAAATTATAGAGTTCGTGTTGAACTCGTAGAAGACCTTGTTGGTCTTATCATCGAGAACCTAGAGCTATGTTCTGTGTACAGAACTCAAAAAATCAAGTTATTTTTTGCTAGATAGTACTTTGTTTAGAAATAAATGAAAACATCTTCGAGGTTTTTTAGAACCGTTTTAATTTTTGTTTTAAAGACAGCGGTAGTAACATTCTCGCAATTTTGTTGTTATAAATGTGTATACATTTTATTTCCAAATATGTGGTGCGCGATAGCGAATACTGAATTCCTGAGGTTTGTTTTTGACTTTCGGCTCCCATAACATGATTGCTCTTAACGGTCTCGGTCTGAAGCACTGGTCCCGCAAGTTCGACCTGTACATTCGGACCTCGGGCTTTGTTTTTCTCTGTACAGATGCGCAAACAGTCAGTAACCCGTTTATTACCTGGTAAAATGACAAAGAGAGTTAGCCCCGTTTGAGTTTGATACTTCAAAATTACTTTGCTTTGTATACAAACTTTTTTTCTCATTTTTGTGTGACATTCGATTTATTATTAAAAAATAGAAAAAATGCAATGCAATGTATTCCTTTCCAGATGTTTTAATTGTATAGCTATCGTGGAATATTGTAGGTGCTATGCCCAGCTTACATTTGAATGTAATTTATCTCAGTGGTTTTCAATCTGTAAATGTACCCTTATTATCTATTACACGGATTGCGTGCTTTTGTTTCCTGTGGACATTTTGCAATTTTGTTCTGTGTGTACTTGCCCATACAATATTACCATATGATAACAGACTCTATTTGGTTTTTCCAGATTATGTTTTCATCTATCTGTATGCCAAGAAATTTTGTTACCGTATCACGTTTAATATTGATTCCATTACACTCGGAAATTTTCGTTTTTGATATAATGTATGGAATATAGAAAACTTTGTTTTAGAAGTGTTAAGTGATAGTTTTTTTTTTTGCTTTAAACCATATTGAAACTTGTTTTAGTTCTTTATTGATATCTGAGAACAGTGTATTTTGGTCTTTACAGGATTTGAAGAGGTTTGTATCATCGACAAACATGACTTGGAGAATTTCGGACGAAGCTTTATATAAGTCATTAACATATAGAAGGAATAACAAGGGCCCCAAAATTGAACCTTGAGGTTAATTAGCATTTAATTAGTAATGCTTGAGATAGCTTTCCTCTGCTATAACTAATATACTGTTTTTTTAGGTAACTTTTAAGCCATATATTTGTTGTTCCTGAGATTCCATAAAGTTTTAATTTTTCTAACAAGATGTCGTGATTCACGGTATCAAAAGCCTATGACAGATCGATAAATATCCCGAGCGTATATTTACTTTCAGAAAAGCCTTTTGTGATATCAGTAACTAATTGAAGAGTTGCGTGTTCTGTGGAGGTATTTTTTTGAAATCCAAATTGTCTTTTATGAAGTAATTTATGTTTATTTATAAAGTTGTACAGTCTATTATACATTATACGTTCAAGGATTTTAGAAATAATTGGTAACACGGATATGGGTCTGTAGTTTTCTACTTCCGCTATATTTCCTGTTTTGAAGATAGGTATTACTTTTGCTATTTTTAGGTCATCTGGGAAAACCCCTTTTTTAATCGATTGACAGAATAAATAGAAAAGAGGATTTTTAAGCTCGTTGAAGAGGTCCAGGAGAAGATTACAATTTGTCATCTACACCTGGGGTTTTATTCCTTTTAATTTATTTAAATGCTGTCTCAAATTCCTCAAAAGAAAGCGTTTTATCTTAAATAGAGTGCTCAATTCTATCTGAATAATCTTTGAATGATTTGTTAACAGTCGGAATTTTGGCAGCAAGTTATGGGCCAATCTCCGTATAATAGTTATTAAAATATTTGATCTTATGATACGAGTACCAAACTCTGGTCCATTTGCAGTATTAAGAAATTTAGGAAAGCTATCATTTTTTTAAATTTTTTTTCCAACAATTTCTTTCATGACTTCCCATGTCTTTTTTGAGTAACGGTGGTATTTTTTTAGTAACAGTGAGTAGAAGTTTCGCTTAGCAGTTTTCTTAATTTTTTCAAATATGTTTTTGTAATTCTTTTTTGCTGCTTCTGATTTACAAGTTGTCTTTTTTAAAGAATTGTATATAAAGGCGTTGTTTCTTTTTTGAAGATTTTTTAAGACATTTTGTAATCCATCGTGTTTCTAATATCTTTTATTTTGACTGTTTTTTCCTGAATATTTTATTGACATCATAGTGGTAGATGTATACTATCGAAATTACAAGCGGTGAGGGACTCTGGATAGAAAAGAATTGAACCACAACCAAAACACAACTTTGGAGCACTTACAAGCCGGCAAATATGATCAATGTTGCCAATTTTTTGTCTTCCACGTAAAACCTTTGTCTACGCCCATCTATACCGTCAGTATTTGGTTAAAATTTGGTATTGATATCATATCTCTTCAACTAAATCATCGATATTTGACAGACGTGACATCAACAGCAGATGTCCTTTTTTAAACAACTTTTGAGACCACGCCGTTAATGACGTCACAACTTGGGCCTATTAGAGCAAATTTTAAGAAGAGTGCTTCATATCAATTAAAACGAGCATCGTACGAATAATTTTAAGCAGTGAATTATTCACTGGGAACCAGTGTTTGTTTTCACGTTCATTTCTTTTGAAATTTCCCGACGAAGATGTCTTTACATTCAATGGTAAATAACAAACCCGGTTTTACAACAAATTGCTTTACAAATTGCAACTTATTTTTTTCTTTTTTTTTTGCTTCTACTGTGATCAACACAAACATTTGTCTATCAGTTGTAATAAGGTTTTTAAGTAGATATTACGTGTTTAGTAATCCTCTAAAGTATTTTAGTATAGCAAAGAACTAAAGCAGTAAAGTATTACATATTTTCTTTTTGTTCTAAAAGCGAAGACGCGGGGATAGCAGTAGATTATGTTTCTCTCGTATTTGCTTTAGTAAGTAAGTAACGGGAAGTTTTAACGTCCTTGGGGCATATCCATTTATCTTAATGGCTCTTCATCCCCTCCGACAGTCAACTTTTTAGCTAACTTACCGAAGTTAACGTTAGTTAACTTGTTTTATCCTTTTTCTCTAACATTTCTGTCTTTCTTAGTTCATCGATCAAACGTTTTGGTTATTACAGACAAGTTCTTCAAACTTCAATTGCTTTATGATTCATTAATATTTCTGAATATTCGTGGATCACTTTCACGTCGCCGTCCTCCCTTATCATAAGATGCCGAAAATCATTTTCTTCCATTCTATTTTGTCACAATCTGTAAAGTCATACCAATGAAATCAACAAAAACGAGAATTTTCGCAATTTTGGTTCTTTTAGGGGGTTTCTTCCATAAGCTGGTAACTTCTTTCTTTTGCCGTCACTGAATTTTTTTCCTTCAGTGACGATATTTACAATAACTGGCAAAATTTTTGCTTCTGTAGACAATTTCAAAATGAAAATGTTTTTATACGCTTATCTGATTTTTACATGAACAACTGAAGTGAAAAGTTAAAATAGAAACCAACGTTATCACCCCCGGGTAAACACAATCTTTCGTGTTGCATGCAGAGTATGTCCATGCAACAGCGACAGATCCAGTTGAAAAGTGTGGAGGAGCGTTAACATATATTTTCAGTTTGTATCACCATTGGGATTATTTGCACATTTCTCTTTTATGTTTTAATAGCTAACATTCTCTTCCACAAATTTCAACATACCCTTTAGATTCGCCGGCTGCACAAAATTAATGAATTTCTATTCTATTTCACTGACTACCAGTTTTCCAGCATTCACTGTTAAGGTCGCTCTCCACCAGACGTTTATTAAGGTCGCTCTCCACCAGACGTTTATTGGCGTTTATCGCTAGCGTTTATGTTTACAAGCCAGTGAGAATATAATAAATCTTTCAGTGTAAAAGTAACAAATGTTGTTCAGGAATGGTTTGGGAATATAAAAACCTCAATGAAGAATCAAAGCAATTGAAACGTTAAACCCCGAATAAACGAATACTGCAATGCTACATGCTACAAAGTTGCATACGACAAAATCTCATTCGTTTGGTCAACACATTTCATGCTGAAAACTACAAATGTTTATGTAACATGCTAACATGCTAACAAGAATGAACATGTTCATTAATGTCGCATGTTGCAAGTTACAAACTTCCGATGTAGTATTCGCTAGAAAACACGTGTTTTTATGTACATAAAAAAAGAAAAACAATTGTATACATGATGTATCTCCGTTGGAAACCTACCTGCAGAAACATTCGAATCACGTTCTCATTTCTGTGTTTGTTTTGAGAAATTTAATTTTTTATTCGTCATGGAGGATAAGATAATCGTCAAGATTCTTTTTCTCAATTTTTTTTTCTCAGGACTGCAGAGCAAATTCTATCGCCTTCCAGGACTTCTAGAACTCTATCTTATCAGTGGTTCTTTGCTATCTCTCAACAAAAGGTAACAATGCCAACAATGGTAACAATGGGTTAGAATCTGTCAAACCAAGGTTACAATGAAGCACATTCATATGGTAAATTGTAGCAGGCTACATTGTATTATTCGTTTGTTTCGCGCCTTTAAACGTTAAATGAATGTTAAATACACGCTGATAAACGTTAATACACGCCTAGTGGGGACCCAATCTTCAAGAGTCACTGACAAAAAACGGTTAACTGAAAAATAGCCTCGATTGCATGTATTTCTCATGGTGTTTTATTTATTTATTGTTTTGTTTTTTGTTTTTTTATTATTATTTTATATCATAATTTGTTTATTAATCCTCTAATGTAAACAAATGTCTTTTTTCTAAAACTCTATAGGTAAACACACGAACAGCGTTTTCTAATGATGTTTTAGTGCACTATCATTCGTGCATAAAAATCCGAGCAGTTTACTGCAATTCCGAAGTATTTTGTTACCTGTTTGTCTTTTCTCAAGACGGTTGCGAGAATGCCTTTCTATGACGTCAACAGTTCTGTGTACTTGGTGACATTTTTTGTGTTTGCTTTAACTGAAACGCTCTTGTGTAGCGGTATCACTTATGGCTGGGCAAGTATCGTGGTTGTCTTCAAAATGGAGTATTTTTACATGAACCTCTGCAAAGACTGGTACAAACATCATAACCAAACATTTCCAACACCTGCGCCTGAATTCCAGTCTTTTTATAAAAACCGATCCATCGTTGGTGGTGGTGCAGGTTACTATAATAACGGAGAATTACCAGGTTGTCCTATCCAAGATGCTCGATTGAATTTGATTTTTACTGTGTCATTATTCTGTTTGTGTGGAATCAAATTTCCGGCCGGTTTGTTTATTGATTGGGGTGGTCCAAGAATCGCCAGAATGGTTGGTGGGTGAGTGAATAAATGTTTATAATCTCTCACAGCTTGATAAATACTCATTCACTCTTAATCTTTTGTGACGTCATTCTCGGGCTCTGTAACAGGCTGAGATTAAAGTGTGATTATGTAGGTTTCTAGTGAAGTAGGTTTCAAACAGAAATTATGATTATTTTTGTCCTAACGTCTTCTTGTCATTTCAACATACTGATCGAAAAGGTAAGAAACCCTGGGAAGAATGTGAATCCTTTGAAAAACCCACTACAAAAACAATTCCTTTTACAGAACAAAATATTCTAATCTGTGGATATCCCTCGTTGGTATAATGCATCTGTGAAACTGTCTTCTCGTTGGTATAATGCATCTGTGAAACTGTCTTCTGTGTTAGGATTATAAACTTTTTTTCATATAAATGTTTGAAGAAAGACTTGGTTTATACTGAGCGTTTTAACTCTTAAGCACAATTATCTTTAGCCTGAAGGCGATCTTATGATTATTATAAACGATGCCTGTCTTAAGGTGGTTTTCATTTGAAAATTGATGAAACATGTCTTTAGGTGGTTTTCATTTGAAAATTGATGAAACATGTCTTAAGATTGTTAAGTCTTGACCGTTAAGACCAACTATGAAAAACAAACTTTTTAAGTGTTTAAAGATAATGAACTGAGGGTTGCAGTGTGCTTGAAGGAGCAGCTGACCGATTTCTTATTGTTCAAATGAGGGAATCCAACTGCAGACATCAGCAAACTGCAACCCTCAGTTCTACTTATAACAGTTCATTATCTTTAACGAGCTCTTCGATTAGGTTGAAGGCGTAAAGATCTCAGTACATTTTTAATGAGCACCTAAGTTACACATTCTATCGTATCAAATTTCAATTTCTGTCTTCATTCAGGTACCCTTTTTCAATTCCTGTCTTCATTCAGGTACCCTTTTTCAATAGGATTTCTTTATCTATTTCTTTTTAGTGCCATGTACGTCGCAGCTTCACTTGGATTAGGATTTGTCGCCATAGGTAATTACATAAATTATAACGGCTGTTTTCCTTTTACAAATCAGCTTTTCCTAAAATAAATTATTTTTCAGGTTATGAAAATTTCTTATTCCCCGTCTTTGCGTGTATAAGTATGGGAGGGAGTTTGCTTGTTGTATCTGTTTACCAAGTAAGTAAAGGATTCGTTTTTCATTTCTCTGTTCTTTGAACACCTTTTTCCATTTCTAACCAATGAATGAATTGTTCTTCTGTTAAGGTCAGCAATATAGTCTTTCGAAAATCTCGATCACGTGTGATGTGTATACTTCATGGAGCATTTGATTCGTCAGCCGTTTTTTTATTGGTGTTTAAGGTGAGTCTCTTTTCTTCATAGAAGTTTTCTTGTGACTTGTGCAGCCTGTTGAAGGGGTACGACATATACGTTGATAATGTTAACAAGCACCTAATACACCTTTCCCGAGTTTCTGTTTAAACACCGTGTAGAATGATTAGAGGTAATTTTGATATCTAAATTACATTTTCATCCATTTTCACAATCTCTCAAATTTTGATTCTCTGGAACTACACATGAATTCCTTTCTTATGTTTGGTATACGCTTACAACTCGCGATTTGATTTCCTTACTTACAAGCACGTTTATGGTTTGGGCACTGCTTCGATATCGCCATTAAAATAAGGAGTTATATAATAATAACACAAAACAATATTTGTTCAGAAAAGCTCCATGTAGTGCTAATTCCATAGTAGTTATCCAAAATGAAGGTCAAGACTTAAATGTAGGATGTGTTTTAAAAGTGTATGAATCATAATATATTGCCTTTCGTTTTGATGTTTTAGTTAATATATGAAAATGGTATTCCCTTTCGTTATATCATGTACGGCTACTCCTCCATCTGCTTGATTTTGATTGTTCTCGGAACGTTTATTTTAATACCGCCCATTCATGTTCTGTTTCGTTGGGTTGACGAAGAGATTGAAATGACTAATAGAATGCAGCCTGTTGGTCCGGCAGTTGGTCCTGACTTTGTCGTACGTTCGTATCCAAATTATAGCGACTTTATGATATATTCTGTACAGTAAGTTATACAGTTTTTCCCCTTCTGTTCATGTCTAAATTCCCCCCGTAATTGCCTCAAATTCTGAGACATTTTTCCAATTTTTGAGCAGCTGCACAAACCGTTGTTCCATTCCTTACGGCGTGAAATTTGGATTTTTGAGTAGACTGCAAGTCATCAGGGTGATTCGTGACCTCTTCTGTACATCGGGGGCGTTGTTAACTGGCGGAATTCTTTTTTCAGGTATGGATCATGCGAGAAGAATGAAACAAAGGAGGAGATTGGATTGAAACGTCGACAACCAATTGAATATAATCCAATGGACAGTGATGATGATGATGATGTACGTAATGCTGGAGATAAAAATTACAATCTGACAAATAAAGATAATGAAGTACTGATCAAGTCCATGCATAAGTCTTCCAGATTTCCTAGAGGTATTGTTTATGTATGACATCATGTTAGCTACACAGGAAGGCTCGTGTCCAGTTACTTACTGAGATTATTTGCCCCTATCCGATTTCTAAATTCTTCACCCTGATCATTAACCCGATTTCCCTATTCTTCTTTCTTTTATACACAAGACAATATTTACAGGCTCAATTGTTGCTTGTTGGTTACCTGAGATTTCATGTTTGTCTATTCAGGTTGGCAAGCGCGTTTTTCTTTGAACCAATGGAACCATAACGCGTTTTTCATCTGGAAGCAAAAAACATGATTTCACTTTTTGCTCTTTTTATTTTAGTCTTAGGTTTCTTTATTGCTTTTTTGCCCCTGGTTGAACAAGTCCACTTTAAGCTGGGCTGTTGCTTTGCAATTACTTAGTTTTTTGACAGGTTTTACCCTAGATGTTATTTATGAACAAAAGTATGTTCTGACTAACCTATATGTTCTGCTCCTACATAATCCTGTGAGGAGCCTTAACAAAATAATGTTTACTTGGACTATCCGTTCACAGTGTATCCTTTCATTAAAACTCACGTATTGATTGTTTTCACGAATTGATTGTTTTCAGGTTCTGTTCTGCGGTCCATCTTCTCCGCCCTTTATCTCCTGGAGCTACTCTACTTGATAACATTCCAGTTAAAACTATGGTACTTTGTTGGCAGTTTACCAGACTTCTTGGAAAGAATAGCTAAAAATAAAGAAAATGCTGGTAATTGTATTACTGTTTTATTGCTTTGCTATCGTAAACTGACTGGCGACCTAGTGATAGAGTGCTCGTCTCCAGAACGGTGTACGTCAGGGTTCAAATCCCGGTCTTCATGCCAGCGACTAAAACAGTGTAAATAGATTCCTCTGCTCGAGGGGTAGATTGATGTTAACCCTTTTCCTACCAAGCTTTTTTGTCCTTTGTATGGATGGTGGTGGTGGGGTGTCAATTTGGCCCGTGACTAGATAATGTCTTATATCTGCTAAACCGTTGATGCCTATGACATTAAACTTAATACAGACTTTAAGTAACCTACTTGCTACAAGAATAATTACAAATGATGTCATGAAAAAAGAAAAAAGATTTTTTGATTTTTGCTCATTTGTGAAAATGAATTCTCACTGCAATTCCCCAAACATTTCTGTTATACATACAGTAGTTTTGAAGATAATAAAAAACAAAGGTCATGATATTTGCTACATGCACACAAAGAGCTCTTGCTGTAAACGGGCGTATGTTGGAGTTTTTTCGTACATGTCATTGTAATGATCGGACTTTATGTGGCACTCATTTTTTAATTAACTCTGAAAATATTTGTTTTCGCTTTGATCAAAGCTCTCTTTAGTTAATCCTTTCAGTGGTTTGTCTGTGCCTCTGTTTACAGCTGTCATACTAAACACCAATACAGTGGCAAGATTGAGTACATTCCAATCAGGAAAACAAAAGGCTAATTTAAAAAAAATACCCATGGTTGACAAATAGTGTCCAATTCATTTCATGTTAGAATATAGTTAGTGGCTGTTGACTAAATTTACATTTACCGATTTTTGGAACCAGTCCTTTTTATCTCTCTTCCTGTGAACATATGACACACAGTCTAAATGACTATTGTTTTTATATTTAATTTTTAGTGAGTGAGTATGTGAATTTATTCGGTTATATACAATTTGGCGGGATTCTTGTAACACCAATCATTGGCTTCGTATTTGAACGAGATAACATGACAGATGAACAGAGAATTATGTTGACACCTGCAGAACATCGCTTGAAAAAATTAAGAAGTTGTATTTTGCCGTTTGCCATCACCAACATTTTGGGTATAGCATTTTGTGTGGTGTCTGCTATCGAAGATTTGAGGGCTCAGGTAAACTTTATTGATTTCTATTTCAGTTTCATAAATGAAATCCATCATTTAATGTTCACTGCTGAGGACGAGTATACTTGTCATGATTGGTCAGTTTTGACATGTTAACTTTGACGGCGCATATCTGAAAAGTAAGCCTTTACAGAAGCTGAAAGTTGTCTCATGTGAAAGTCGATAACACTTTACACGAATGATCGCTATGCCCTTCAAATTGCAGATTTTGAAATATCTGTTGGTAGTGAACTCAATTTATAACATTAGAATTTAGCTTGATTCCGTATAATTAAACTTTCTCTCACAGTTTTTTGTCTTGTTTGTTCAGGTGGTTTCATATGTACTTTACACAACTGTTCGAGGCTTCTTGTATGCAAATCATGGATCATATATGGGAATAGCGTAAGTTATTTGAATTTCCATGCAAAATAAAAGAACAGTATAGGTAGCCTATTAAAACGTTTAACTTCGAGGATCCGCCAAATCGAGAGGGCGCTTAATCGAGAGGGGCGCTTAATCGTGGATTTAGATTGAGATGTCTAGTAGTATGAATTATTTTTGGTTTTTCAAATTTTTCAAATTTTTCAATTGTTTTTTTCCTGTCTCATCGTTTTTATAATTTTATATTTTTTATATTTCAAGTTTTCCAGCATCACAATTCGGCACTTTATACGGTCTTGGTATATTTATCGGCGGTTGTTTCGGAGTGTTACAATACGCGCTCTTCGAATTTACATCGAATGTTCTTCATGGCGATCCGTTCTGGGTAAATACAATTTTTAAATAATAAGTGATGGGGGTTAACTAATGAAATGTTTCAACCAACTCAATTTAACTTGGTATAATCTCCGCCAATCTTTGAAGTGGAAAAAAAATTGAAGAGTCTGGGTACAAACAGTTATCTATTTTAATAATTTAAGCGGACGATATACGATCAAATTTATCGAATCCAATTGGTCGTTTGATCGTGTATCAGCAGATTTTCAATTCAATTTATTTGATTCAACGTGTCGATTTCAACGTGTCGATTTCAACAGTTAAAAGGTTGAGCATGTTTAACTTTTTCAATTTGTCGAAAGTAACGTCAACCAATCAGCTTCTTTAAAATTGGAGCGAAATGAATTTAACCAATCACGTTATGTTATGTAGGCGTTCCAAATTGAATTGAACGAATTTTGTGAACAATTTGATTTCGACAAAGTGGAACCGTGTATCATTTAACTTTCAAATTCGACAAATTGAATGCGACAAATTGAATACGACAAATTGAATGCAACAAATCTGATTCGACAAATTTGGTCATGTCTATTACCCTTCTTTAACGAAAGGGCAAATTGAAAACTTTTATTAACATTTGATTTCTAGACGAATGGCTTTTTGTTGTGTCTTGCTATCGTTGGCTCTGCTCATCCTATATATTTATGGTGGTATTGCCGTCAAGAAGAAAAGGGACTTGCTAAGCAACGCTTCCGAACAACTAAAACATATACTGATGAATAGGGTCTTTTATGTTAACCAGTGTGTTAATGTGATTAAATCATATAATTTGTAAATAATTTTAAAAAAAATAATGTTTCAAAAATATTTTTTGTATAGAGCGAAAATATAGATGAGTACATGAGAAATTTTTTTATATTATATATTTTAAATTGGAACTGTCAATTCATGGAAACATATGACAGAGAAAAAGATTGTAAAAAAAATGTGTAAATGCCGTTATGATGTTTTTAATATCCCAAATAATTAAAGCATATAACATATCGCATAAAAGTTCGTTTTGCGCACTTTTTGATCACATGATGGTAAATAAACACTGTGGATTGGTTGGAATTGTGTCATGTGATCAATAATCAAACAAAAAATTGACAATAAGTTGTTATATTTATCTCCAGTTTGCATCTCGAGCAAAAGCAACAAGCATGATGGTCTAATTTGGATCCAGCAAAGGTTTGGTATTCAGAGATAACTGTACTAGGAACCTAAATATGAAATCGTTCATGTTCAAAGTTGGATCACCAGTTAGATGAGACGAGTCATGGAGTGCGGTTAAATAACAACGACTTTGCGTAGTTATTTGAATGCATTTCATGACAATCCTCCCTGATCATCTGACCATGCATTTAATCTGCCACTGGCGTTTACTTACTAATCCCTTGTGTTCTTTTCCTTATTTTACACTTCTTATATTTTTTTATTGTCCCTTTCATCCTTTCAAATTTTTAGATAATTATACATAAATGTAACTTTTACGGGAAAGAACCATGTATATTATCGTGTATCCGAAATAAATGATTATTATTATTATTATCATAATAGACTTCTAGATCAGGAAATTTTCTAATGAATATGGCTCAATACAATATGGCTGTTCCCAATTTGAACTACAAAAAAGTGCTGAATCATGCAGTGCTGATGCAGAACTTAGTGGCACAAATAACATATCAAATTTAATTCAGATTTTCTTAATTCAATGGCATAATGCTGATTTTTAATTAGCAAAGTTTAAAATATACATTTCCCTTTTTTCAATAATGTGTTAAAAAATCTAAAGAGTTAAACAAACACAGCTTTTTAAAAAACAAAGTTGAGTTTTTTCTCTTTCATTATGAGATTGTTTACTACACTCGAAACTGACTTTCACTACACAACACTTATGTTCTGTGTGCTTTTGTCGATTTCATCCGATGCAAGAAGAAAAGAGAAGAATTTAGAGCATACGTGTAACAGTGGGTTAGAAATAATTAATATGAGAATAAGCTGCAACTATTTCATTTGCTTATTTGCATGGTTCTGCTAATCTGTTATCAGGTGTCTGTTTTTCATGTTTTTCAAAAGAATCAGAAAAAAACAAAACAGAATCCATTTCGGATGCAAGCATTAATTATAATTATTGTCAGTCAGTCTTTGTTGAGATCAGCTTTGTGGAGATCAACAGATACACACCTGATAAAACAAGTTGTATACTTCTTCCCTAAACCTTCTCATGGTGTGTAAATATTTAGTTTTGGTAACATAATGAAAATTAATCAAACTCTTATTGCAAGTAAAAAAGGTAGGATGGAAAGGGACAAAAAATTGGAGTCCAGTTTATCTACAGGATAGCTGTTATTGGTTTTGATAGATTTTTACATATTTCACTCAAAGTTTATTATTTGCAATATGGAAGGGGAAAGGTGATTAAAGATTCGACAATATTTTTTTCTAACAAATTTTCTATCTAGCACCGGCGTTTGGCAAACGTATGGGGACTCTCATCGCCGGGGGTCCGAAGAAGGATCAGCCAAAACGTTCCAAAGTACAGTCTAGTCCAAGATTCATGACCAAGATTCATTTAGGTAATATACAGTACAGCCCGAAAGAAACTTAACGTTTCCGCGTAAGAGTCGCCATCTCTAGAAGTTAATTGTCTTTTGTTTATCTGACTCAAGATTTCAAAAAAATAGGGTAGAAAACGTAAATGACTTCATGTAACTGATAAAAAATTTACACAATTTTTTTTTTTTAAAATGTAAACATTCATTTCTTCTTTCGGACTGTACTGTATTTTTTTTCATCAATCAAATCAATCAACACGCAGATATAATTTTTTTTTTACCACCATGTCAAGTTGGTGAAGGAATTTCTATCTACAAACAGATCAGGTGGTACACATCTCTTTAGAAGCACCAGTAAAAATTGACCAGACCTTATTTTGAGCACTTTGGCGCTTCAGTGTTGCTTATTTGATATAAAGAAATATATGTTCTCAAAACTTAAAAAAACACCTACTAACTGGACTTAAAATTCAGAAGAACTACCTGCCTCTATGACACAGAGTAAGGATGAGGGATAGGGAAGCATTGTTCTCATTGCTATGATTATAAGCCTTGGGTGGTGTTTAGATGGCGTTTATGTGAATTTGCGCCTCTAGTTCTTAAAGGTGGTGGTTATAAAAGAAAGTGCCCAATCAAAAATACGAGATTCCTAGCAGGTACAAAATGTCATTTTATGAACATCTTTACAACTAATGAACATTTTTACAACGAATTAACATTGGTTCAACGAATGAACATTGTTTCAACGTTAAAACAACCACGTGTGTCTACAGGGGTAATTAAAGTGTTGTATATTTGTCATTCAGTCACAGTAGAAAAAAAAATTCAATCATGACTCAGTTATCCCAGATAAACGATAAATGTGGAACTACCAATAATATGACGTCATTATCAGTATTTTCAGCCACTGTATCGGCATTTTTTACTATAACTTCGGTACCATTAAATCTGCTGATTATTACATGCATTTTTCGTGAAAAGAAGACGAAATACAACAACATATTTTATAAGTTGTTACTGAACATCGCATTTGCCGATTTATTTACCGGAATCATTGCTAGTCCCACCTCCGTTAATTTCCACATCAAGGAAGCATTCAAAATCAAAATAACAGTGGCAGATGCGTACTTACTTCATTTGTCGGTATTTATCACAGATGCTGTCGCTTTATTGACAATGACGTTGTTATGTATCGATCGAACGATTGCATTGACGTTTCCAATTCGATATTATAAAGGAGTCAAGCGGCGAACAGAAAATATTGTCATAGGAATGACTTGGCCTTTTGGAATTATATTTACAATACCTTACTTCAAGTTACATTTCATTAAAGAATTAGCTATATTTTCCACTGTTAATGTGACATTGGCAATTTTTTCTATGATCTTAACAACATTGATTTACAAATTTCGCGCGCCGCTTCAAACGGACTGCGTGAAAGTGAAAACTACGGTACCGACGAACGAATCGAAAATTTACACGGAAAGTTTTACAGACATTGCAGAAGTTGGAGAGGAAAACCATTCGAGTCAAACGTCAGAGAAGTTGAGAATTCCACCAGCTAAACGAAATTTATCGACAACCAGCTTAATGAAGGTTGCTCTCGAAAACACAAGACAAAAGTACGAAGCTGAAACAACAGAAACACATGCCAGAAAATTAAGCATATTCAGTTTCAAACACTCGCCTGAAAATATTGAAGATGAACGAAAGAGACGTTGCAGTACAGTATCATTCATTCTTTCAAATTTTGGTTATCGTTCAGACACCCGTAGCAACAGTATCGTTGACAATTTCAGTCCACGTATGAACGTTCAAAAGAAAGCAACAAGATCATTTTTGTTAATGTTACTTGTGTTCGTGTGTACCTACCTGCCAACATGTGTTATGATGATTTACATGAACGTTTGTTCAGCTTGTAATTGTGACTTGGTGCATATCATGAGGGATTTATCCATCTTATCCATTCTATCAAGTTCTTTATTTCGACCGATCAGCTTCATATCAAGTTTGAAGCATCTTCGTTCTTCCGTGAAATTGACTTTAAAACGTTTTAAGATTGGAAAGAATTAATTAATTTGTATATATCACGGAACGATGTCACTATGACAACCATATAGTTATAGTTATGTTAATGACATCAATGTATGAAAAATTGTTAATACACTTTTTGTTGCAGTAAGTTCTCTTTCTCCAGTTCAGGTAAGCAGAAACTAGAACCTTTGCATAAATTTAATCCAACTAACACCAAACAATGATGATTACACGGTATGGCCTCGTTTTTATGGTCTTATTAATTGCTTTTAATTATTCTACTGGAATTGGAATAACAAGATCAACATTGTTGATTAAAAAGATTTCCCTAGGCAGTGTGTTCCAGAATACTCGTTTTATCAATGCTTATGATAATATTAACTCCAGAGGAAATAGAAGCTTTATATAGTCTGGATGTCTCAATAATGTATTTTTTAAATACGTTCCTAAATGGCCAATTCACGATTTTTGCATTGGCCTAATAAGGGCCGGCCAAAAGGGCCAATATAAGGTATTGTGAAAACATGTCATTCAATAGTGGTTCAATCCGATGGCGGATTATTTCAAATATATTTATCGTTTAGCGCTAAATCTGTAATTATGTTTACTGAAACCTAGGAGGATAGCTGTAAGCTACATTTACTTATTTTAACTTATTCTAAAAATAAATCGAAAAACGTCTGTCATCGGATTTGAACCACTATGTTCTTGAAAAGAACTGCAAAGTTTCAGGCCACGAGGGCATCTTCACTTACACTTTTTTTTAAAATATATAAAAGATAAACAATTCAAAACCTGTTGGAAGACGACCAACTGCTCCATATCAAATGTACACACTTAAATAATACAAGAAAATACTTCCTTAGATTTTCTGAAAGCTTTTTTAAAATTTAACGTATATTTACAAATCAATTTTACCCTTTTTGACACGGACCGACATTTAACAACTGATAACCGATTCGGAATGGGCAGAAAAACAGTTGCAGCGCCACTCTTAGTCGATAGACAGAAAGCCTAAATAAATAAGACTTCTCCCTTTACGGGGAAATCTTAATAAGTGACTTGGTAATAACGCTATTAAATTAGTAAAACAATAAAATGCATAGAAAGGAGGCGGATTTTTTTATTGAAACAGCAGGCAATATTGCTTGCCATTCCTATAGAAAACACTCCTCCACAGAGATTTTTTGAAGATTTTGCCCACTGAGAAACTTGATAATGTAGCATTAACACGCTGTTTAAACAGAAATTCGGGAAAGGTGTATTGATGCACAGACGGAGCTCAACTTCCAACCCACTGCTAGCTTTGTGATGGTTGTAAAGCTGTGTACATTGGGGAGAGGTGTAACACGCCCAACGGAGCCCCTGTTTCGGAAGTCATACTTCCAGCCTCAGCCATGTGTAATGGAACCAGTGTGATGCAGTGTATATATGGTAAACCACATTCACACAATGCACTTTCCAATCACCGAAAGCATCTTCGTACTTCCGTGAAATTGCCTTTAAAACGTTTTAAGATTGGAAAGACTAGTTTCAGACGAAGAAAAAAATGTTGATGTCAAAGTTGATGTTGTGTCAAAGGGAAGAAAATCAAGTGTGATGGAAGAAAATCAAGCAAGTTGCCTTGGGGACGAAGTTGCATATTTCTTGTAAAGACTTTTACTTCCAGTAAACTTATCATGATTATTCGTGAAGAGGATTTCGTTTCCCTCTTCCATTATGGAATTTGTTTTACCACATTATCCGAAGGGATAGAAAAAGTGTTCGTTAAATCATTAAAAAAACTATCAAAGGCGTTGGTTAGTTAGTTAGGTACACACTGAGATCAATATCTTTTACTGCGTGAAAGCTAATAAATTTTAATTGTACTAACATGTAATTATCTTATCAAATCAACCTTGTTCCTAGTGTTTTTTTGCCTTGGGCTGGGAACAAAGTGGTTATCAAGTCGAATTTTTTTTTTAAAAAACATACGGAAGTAAGTGTGGGAGTACCACGGGAGCAGATTAACACATTTATATGAAAAACAAACAATTAAGAGAAAAGAAAAAGAAAAAAGAAAGAGAAAAATGAAAGAAGGGAATGAAAAGATAACTTGGAATTTGGAAATCACAAGATCTATGGTTGCAGAGAAGCAACACCTTAAAGTGTCCCTGGCAAATTCTATGGCAGCTTTCTTATACTGGCCACATATATACTTCTGTTGGTCAGGAATCTCTTTTTGCCCTCCTTTCTTATTAATTTTAAAAAGCCATCTGTTTTATTGTTAAACATCAAATATTTGCCCTAAAAAACTAATCGCAACAAATAGATTCCCGATGGTAGTAAATTAATAAACCTTTTAAGGAAATCAAATAAATTGCTCCTAGAAACACATTTGAAGGTCGTAAGTCATCGAGTTTATCGAATTTCAACATTCGTCTTCGTGTCTGTTGCTCAAATATGAAAACTAATGAGAAATGTGGAACCATTAACGCCATCACGCCATTATCTGTCTTCTCTGCAGTTACTTCAGCCTTAATATGTTTCGCTTCGGTGCCGTTAAATTTGACCATTATCACATCCATTATACGCGAGAAGAACCCAAGATACAAGAATTTGTTTCATAAATTGTTACTGAATATTGCTTTTGCAGATCTATTCACTGGATTGTTAGCAGCACCGGCTTCCGTAAACTTCAATACAAGAGAAGCCTTACAATCGAAGATAGGGCTTGAAGACACGTATTTTCAGCATTTATCACTATTTATAACCGATGCTGTTGCGCTGTTGACGATGACGTTGTTGTGTATCGATAGGGTCTTTTCTCTTATTGCACCAGTCTCCTATCACCAAGGACTTAAACGCAAAACAGAGAACGTAATAATCTTGTTAACATGGCCTCTGGGAATCATAGTGATATTACCTTACTTTAAATTACATTTCATCAAAGAACTTGCAATCTTCTCAGCTCTCAATGTATCCATGGCTCTATTTTCTATAGTTCTGACTGTGGTTGCTTACAAAATCAAACGAACAAATGTTCCAATCAAATCTGGTCAGTATTTTTCCGCTAGAACAACAACTGCTGCTCAAAATGAATATGGTATGAAAGAAATAAAACAGAGCTCTCCTTGTGGACCATCATCAACAGAATACAGACCAGATACGAAATACTTAGAAGAATCTAATGAAAAAGATCTAAAACAGAGACCGCCATTAATATTTCCTTCCTTCATTTGGTGTTGTGTAATTAACACTAACAGAAGTAATACAAGAAAGGACCAGAAACGTTTGCATCTGAAGAAAGCCACCCGATCAT
Source organism: Turritopsis rubra (assembly GCA_039566895.2). Classification (NCBI taxonomy): domain Eukaryota; kingdom Metazoa; phylum Cnidaria; class Hydrozoa; order Anthoathecata; family Oceaniidae; genus Turritopsis; species Turritopsis rubra. Next base: position 14,458,653 of record CM077627.1, read on the forward strand.
TTCTTATCATGTTACTGGTGTTCGTTTTCACATACATCCCAACATGTGTGATGATCATTTATATGAACGTGTGTGTAACATGTGTTTGTCAAGCGGTTCACATTCTGAGAGATCTGTCAATCACCTTTATACTTACGAGCTCTGTGTTTCGACCCGCTTGTTTTATGTTTACGTTAAAACATTTGCGAATTACGCGAAATAAACAACACGTAATACCGACATAGAAGTTTGCAAGTAAAGGCATCAGATCGAAACAATATAAAAAATCTGATTTTTGATTGGTTATTTAAGGGGATACATCTCAACCCCAGAAAGCACACGGCGTCGCTTTAATGTCGGAACATCCACATTTCGTAAAGACGTCCATATAACATTTAAACTTCATTATGGGCCTGCTGGATTATTCACACTCGTTTTAAGTTATGCATATTGTCAACAGTTCTTATTAAGGTTACTTTTTCATTTTCATGGTCAAAGATAAAGTAATGATTCTCTATGCAAGTAGAAATGCGACTATCAAAATTCCCAAAATTGATTATACTAGTCAAATTGATCCCAGAATGCAAAGGGTAACATTATATTTTTATATTTTTTTGTTAATATTATTTTAATGGGATGGAAGCGTTTCTAATGAGTGTTATGCTTGAATAAAGTACCGTTACTTAGTTACCAGCCCTTTTAAATCATCCTTCTATTGTTTTTGATTATGATGATGACGTGGTTTCTTCTATGTGTTTCTCTAACAAGATGCTATCATTGCTAGTTTGTGGTTAAAACGTTATTTTTGTGTGAGCAAACGAGAATATTGTTGCGTAATGCCTCGTTCTTTCAAACGAAAATAAGAGACTTCCAGCCCAAAAGTTTTATGATCGCATTATCTCGTTAGACAAACAAACTCGATTTCAAGATATTAGGTTTCAAGGTTTTGCGTGACCGATGCAGTGGCCAATGAAAATACTTTCCGATTCCCAATGTCGTTCAAAGTAATAGTTACATTTCATATGTGAAGAATTTAGTTATTCAGATGTTATCTATAATCGAGAGCTTTTCTTCAGCGCCCGCGCACCTTTCCCGAATTTGTTTTAAAAGTCGATATTTAGCCAAACCCGTTTTGATGGGATATTTTGATGAAATAGTACATAATTAAATACCGTATTTCCTCTAATAAACGCCGCCCTCTGATAAACGCCTCCCTCTATTAAACGCCGCACTTATAGCCAAGCATTTGTAATAAACGCCGCCCTCTAATAAACGCCGCCTTCTAATAAACGCCGCATCTTGAAAAGCGGCGTTTATTAGAAAACAGACTAAACAAGCAACAAAAAATAGTTTACACGAGTTGGACTTGTTTTCTATCAACAAATTCTTCCACAACTAAAGATAAAAACGAATATTGTTTTTCTCGTACTTCTCTTTTACCATTTACGATTGCGTGCACGTGATTACCGTCAATTTCAATGTAAAATGCTATTAGCTTAGACAGTTTTTTAGGAAGAGAAAACATTGTTGTTTAAAGGCTGTTTTTATTTGATTTTTCATTCTGTAATAAACGCCGCCCTCTGATAAACGCCGCCCTCTATTAAACGCCGCATCCAAAATCTGCGATTTGTAATAAACGCCGCGGCGTTTATTAGAGGAAATACGGTAATTACCTTTAAACAATACAATGTACAGTACAGGGTATTCCAATACAATGTACAGTACAGGGTATTCCATTCAACCTAGATAGCAGTTACTAAAGTTATGTGTAGCACATTTATGCTGACATCTTCAGAAAATAATTTCTTTGTAGTAGTTTTTGAACTTGCAGTGTGACCCAAACATTGCGAATAAAAAATCGTCATAAGAAATTGAAAAGGAGAGTGTGAACAGAGTATTTAAAAGTCATTGTATAAAAAATAAAATTGTGTAAACATAAAGTTTCGTTTCCACTCAGAAAAATATAAAAAACATTCGATCAGAAAAAAATCTTTCGATGGAAAATTGCTTTGTTTTTAAGCGGGATGCAAAAAATTTTTAGCAGAAACTTCAAAAGTAAATCACTATGGATACCGATTGCAATATGCGTGACAGCAACAGTTTCAGCTACAGTTTCAAAAGTCAGTCGAAAACAAAGGATTTTGATAAGCAGGTCTGAAAAATGATTTAGGGGAAGTGTCAATCTGCGTTTTACGGGTATTAAATACGCTAAAATATTGATTCTCGACGACAAAATAATTTACTGAACTTGAATTCGTTTTATTTATTTTATTATTTTACAAAACTATCTCACATTTGCCGAGTGTACTATCATGATGGGCGGAGTATCAGCATGCCATGATTTTCCATCTCCGTCTAAAGGCCAATACACCATTTTCCACTTAACGTGTAACAAAATTGCACGAAAACTTCGACCAAATTTTTCAACTCTCAAGAGATGAGACAAACATTTTCAGAACATTGGTAGAAACAAAGACGATTTTTTTAGAGTAAAGCAAGCACGAAAATTTCGACCAAGTTCTAAAAATAGTAATTGGAAACTCGTGTATTTCCATTCAAAAGTTTTGTCCGCACGGATAATGTAATTCTTAATTGTGATTGGTCAATAATGTCAGCGGACGAAAAAGCGCAAGTTTTCGTAGCGTAAAATTTTCGCTCATGTCTGAATCGACCAATAAGAATTCAGAATTCGCATGCATAATTAAACGCGCGGACAGTTTCAATGGAAATTGACTATAACGGATTCGATTTTAAACATTCGATTTTAAACACTGCTTTTCTGCTCCGTGAATAATTTAAAACTTAAAATAGAACAGTGCTTGCTTCGTTAATCTCTATAAAGCGGACACCCTTTTTATGCAGCAATAGAGATTCCACTACTACCAAAGGCGCTTTCATGGTTCATCATTTTGGATAATTTCAGGAATATGATGTGTAAAGACAATGATTATGTGTTTTATTATTGAGATAACATGTACAAAGAAACAAAGACCTAAAAAATGTGGTAAACCAAGTTATCATGGGTGTGGTCCACGAAAGGCCATCTAAAATTAGCTTGGGTGTGGTCCACTAAAGGTCGTCTAAAAACACTATAAGGGACGCTAGAGAAAAATTGGAATTTTAATTCCTACATATTACAAATTGGTGCAAAGTTTATGAAGTCAATTCAATATCAAAATCAAAACGTCAAATGATTGGGTCCAATGTGACAATTAAAAACCGCGATCCATTGCAAATCATTGGGGATATGCCACCGAATCATTGAATTTGCAGAGTCAGTAAATTGGTAGAAACTTTCACGCGTAGATTCGTGCATGAAATACACACGAAACTCTGTGATATCATTTTGTTCGGCAAAATAACCCAAAATTCTGACACGCATGTGGGAGAAGAAGGGTGAAAATGGAGGATGACAAAAAACACTGATATAAAAATCGCACTTCTGTTGCTTTAAAAATGAAAACATAATGGCCAAGCTATTTCGGTCCTAGTAAGATGGCTGCTACCGAAATTCTTGATGGTTTTTCAACGAAAAGAAGATCATGATTCGTCCAATGCAGTATTACGGATTTCATAGCAAGAATCTTAAAAACACAACAACCTTGTTAGTGGAGGTTAGCTGTATTTCTGTACAGTTACTATAGTTACTGTAGTATACCATTAGTATCTAACTCTGCCAACCTATGTGCTTTTAAAGGTATCCTAAACACAATATACACCTTTCCCGAATTTCAGTTTTAACGCCAATATTTTTTCTATACCCTCTGTCCTGTTTTGATGAGTTGTATTGTTTCACGGTAATTATTTGATCACATATATTTTGCTTAACTCTGTGGGCCAATTTATCAATCACACTTTCATCAAATTATCGCACTTACCCTAATAAATAAAATATGCAGTATGACAAAAACTGCATGGATAAAAGAATTCTTCCCTGACTTTTTCCAAAATTCTTATTTACCTGACCCTCTAACAAATTTCCTGACTTGGTGGAAACTCTGTTATGGCAGTGTCTAATACCCTTATATCCTCTTAACATTTTGAAGGTACTTAATCAGAGCAAAAGCATCTTGACTGTTTGGAGTTCAGCCTTAATTATGGGTATTTTTCTGTAAATTTGACTCAAATTTGGCTCTGAATAGAGCAGAGGCGCTTGGAGTTGAACAAATTGTTAAACACATTCACTGCCGAGAGAACGAGTATAGTCGTCAAAAGTATTAACTTTGTCGGCGTATATCTCAAAATGTAAGCCTTTACAGAAGCTGTATGTTAACTTATTTGAAATAGATAAAATTTAACAAACACTACGTTTTTTACAAGATATAGTGCTGAATTTTATTAACTTCCTTTGAAACATACAAGAAACATTAGTTCTGAGAATTTTACAAATCATACAGATGGTAAATGAGGGATGTTCCAGTTTGGTAAGTCAATTATATGCACCAGCTTGCGGTTGACGATCAGTCTTGCATCTTCCTTTTATAAGCGGCACAAAATTTCGGCTGAGGCTGCATGTTACTCTCTTTTACAAGCTGATTTGTTGCTTGTTGACTATCTGCGTGAGAACACCAAATTTGCGTGTTTGTCTATTATGTAGAACAGTGGAATTTTTTAACGTTTTCATCAGTCAGCGAAAAATATTTTTGATCTTTTTATTTTAGTGTTAGGGTTTTGTTCCTAGTTTTTTTATGAAGTATTTTTTGTTTTGATTTACCAGTTCGATATTCAATATTGTTGAGACAAGTGCACTGGCCATTTCGAGTTATCAAATTTTGCTGTTCTTATTCATTCCTGTTCAAGCCCTCCAAATTTTAAATCAGCTCTTTCTTGGTCGTTCACTTAATGTCCTTTAGTGACAGCTACTATACATCTGTGACTAATAGTTTCCTCCAAGATACTTGCAGTTGGTCAGATATCGTGATTCGCAACCAGTTTTTACAAACAGATTAACATCTTGAGAAATTACGGTCATTTTGGTGATTTATTCCATTTCCAATAAAAACAGACACACAAGAACAATTAGAGAATTCGATCTAAGGATACTCCACTTCTATTCTAGTACCTAACTACCTACCTTCATTTGTGTTCTGGGACCTAACTACACTAACTTAAAAAGAAAAATAACAAAAGAAGAAAGAAAGTTTGTAAGAACGAGACTAACAAAAAAATCGAAACGAAGTTATTATAGCTAGAAAAAAATTAATGGAAAGTAAAGAAGCATGTCTCACGTTTTCCACATACAGAATAAAGTAGAAGATATACTCAAGTTAACCCGAAGTCAATCATGGAGTACGGATGCGATAACAAATTTCTTATGATTTACGAGTCCTATCGTAACGTATCGTAACGTATCGTATATCTTTCTTAGTTGATGATGATGATGGATGTTATGGAGATATTCTTAAAAGGGAAAGCAGCAATATTTACAAAATTATTAATGTAGTTTTTCAAAATAAATTATAGACGCAATATACATTTTTTTTTCTTCTTAAAAAACGTTACCCTGGTCACCACACGTAACACTGCGAAAAAAGTCGCAGCCTAAAATTCTCGTACGAAATTCTAATGGTCACATGTGATTAATAACACAGGAATGTTTCGTAAAAAATGTTTCACCATATAACTTTATAAACGTTTTAAACAGTCTTCACATGTTTCACGGAGTGCAGTTAAAAGGTTTCCTTATAACGATTGACAATCCGCTGGAATCTGGAACAATAAATAGTAAAGCAAATGTTATGTACAAATACATGCAGAAAGTTAATCTGCTGTTAGCTGCCATTAGTTTCGGCAATTTGATCTACAATTGTTTTTAGATATATATCAACATTTTCCGAATGATCGTTGGCGTCAAGTTTCTCGTCCTAAAAATACAAATGCGCATCACAATTAAAAATAAAATAAAAAGTTTATGAGGGGGGCATATAAACAAGTACAGATCATAGTGTTTACAAAATTCCCTGGTCTGGAAGTATATTTTAAGAACTTAAGGTCCTCGTTTTCTTTGACTTTTTAACAGGCAAACTTTGTTTTGCTCCCTTTTTGATGACTAACGAAATTGTAACCATACGCAGCAGTAGTTATTTGCCATCACGTGATCAAAAAGTGTGCAAAACAAACTACAGTTAATGGTTTAAGTTAAAAGGGAATTTTCTAATGACTATGTATAGATCCAGTAGATTACCTCGTTTAAGATACTTCTTAGCATGACATTGACACCTAAACGTAATTCTTTCAAAGTTTTTACATGTTTATTGTTTTGTGATTTTGTTTCCTTTAATTCTTTTTCTAATTTTCCTTTCTCTATATCACATTGGTTTAATTTCTTTTCTGCTTCATCAGCTCGCCTGTTTAAACTTTCTCGACTTGCTTGTAATTGCTGAAACAATAACAACAACCATGACAACATCGTAAACCGTCAAATTAAAAATATATAAAAGAATTCTTTTCTTTCATACCTTTTTAATATTTCTTTCATAATCATCAAAAAATGTACTCTGTAACAAAATTGAAAGTACTGATATCAAATTCACAAATTCACAAATAAAAATGATATAGGATAAATGAGGACGACATACCAGAGGAAAGTCTCTTAATTGCTGTGGTGTTAAACTGAGAATTTCACGTTTATCTTTTTCGAAATCTGGTGCACGAAAGTAACATAGGCATCGTCTGAATAACCAAAAAAAAGTACAGATATGAATTGGATTGAACATGAAAAGACGTAAAATTCCAAGCTACCTAATATTTTCTCATGAAATCATTTTCACAGAAAAATAAGCAGCCCTTCTTTTTGTTGACAAGCTGTTTAATCAAACGAATGTACTTAAACCTTCGTATTAAATAATGACACATTGATCTCAAACTGCATCGACAAGAATTAACATACCTAAAGAAATCCTCGTTTCAAGAAAAGGAACTGTTATGTCACTGTAATACGATATATTGCGAACAAACCTCAGCAAATACGTGACTTTTTCAAGTAATTCTCCTTTAACATCATCGCCCAACGCAGATGTGGCAGTGTTACCTTTATCGTTAACTACATTAGTATCTGTTTCCGACGAATCATTCTATACAAACACATAGAAGTTTATTAAGAATTATAGATTGATTGACAACATCCCTTAACTGTGACAATAGAAAGACAGTTTTTTACTTAAACCAAACTTACTTGACGAATTCTTAATGTTGGATCTGTCTCATAAAACCTATAAATAAAAAGTTGGTTGAACATAAAAAAAGGTTAAGTTTCTAAAAGTCTACCACAACAATCAGATGAAACGATTCATTAAAAAACAACAAACAGATACATAGATTTAAAGTGTTCGAATAATAGAGGTTCATTTCAATAAAAGTTATAAGTAGAGAATCCTTTCAAATTATTCGAATTTGAGTTCGAAATAAAGAGATTCGAAGTAAATAGATTCGAACTATATAGACGGTATTACTAACCATTTATCAAATTTATCATGCGAGTGTTTCTCAAATTTTACTCGAACACGAATAGTACCTTCAGCAGACTTTTTAAATGCCACAACAATTCCGGGATACCTAAACAACACAAACATTGTATAAACAACAAACACAACCAAATCAAAACAGTAAAAAAACGAACAAAATAACATGAGGATTACCATGTTTCGTGCATTTTTGCTTCCACTTTACTTTCCAAAGGATATTTTTTAGATACTTCTTCCGTTTCTTCGTCAGTGCTAATCTCCTCCTTCCTCTCTTTTATGTTGGACACATTTTTCCATTCCACTTTTCGTTTATTTGAAGCATCAGTTACTTTAACGGGGGTTCTATTTGTATCTATAAGCGCAGGTGATTTTTTAACTTTCGGTGGAGTTGGTGATGGTGATTTTATTTTTCGTTTCCTAGGTGGTGACGGAGATCGGATTTTTTTATTCTTCTTTGGTGGTGGAGAAGGTTCTTCCTTCTTTCTTTTAGGAGGGGGCGAAGGTGATTTTACTTTCCGACCTCTTTTCACTGGTGTTTTTTTTGGAGACGGTGATCTTTTCTTTCGTCTCGGTGCAGTTTCTCGTTCAGGTTCTGGGCTTGGTGATTTTCGATTATTCTTTTTAATTTCAGCTTGTTTCTTAATGAAATAATATATTGGAAGTCAGTTGTGTAGTTAAAGACCTGTAGAAAAAGCTAGTATACCATATCAACATACCTTATCAAGACGCTCCTGCAATTTTCGCACTTCTTCAGCACGCTTGTCTTCTAGATTTTTTATTCCTTTTTGCAACTTACCAACAGGGACAGTAATCTTTTGTTCTGGCTTAGAGCAGCTAAACAAAATCAAACAGCGGTTTATTTCTCTTTTGACAGCAGGCAGATTCAAATTCAATCTACAGGGAATGTGTTTTTTTTAAAGAATTCCTTAAAAAACATACTTGGAAAAATTTACATCTGAATTCACGGAACAAATCCAATCTTTTGGTATTTCAGCATTCACTGATTTCCGACTGAACATCAATTGCCTCCACTTCAAACAATTATCACATTGAACTAACGTCGGTACACTCATCATGCGTTTGATTTTATATTTATGATCATTTGAAGGATCATCTTTCCAAGACCCCACATAACCAAAATCATCCCAAAATTTCGTAATACCTTGTGTCTCTATTTTCGAGTCTTTCCAATATTGTGCCATATGATCTGCCATCGATCTCAATAAGTGTTTGTATTCCTTCTGATCGGCAAAATCTTGTTTATTATGAGTAGGTTCTAACACTAAGTACGGTACATCAACAACACCCACTAAACCAGCACATTTCACGCCACCATCTTGCTGCGCACCAATCTTTTCGTACATACGAATTAATCGATTACAGTTGTAAATGAACAGTCCATCACAACGACGCTTATCAATATTAAAACCGAATGTAAATGTTAGCGTTTTGGGTTCCTTTGCTGATCTGTAAACAAAATCAGGGAAGTGTTTTGTTCGCTATATAACATTTTCCACGCAACTTTTAAAGTTAAGCAAATTTTAAAGCATACAAAGAATTGAGACCATACTTTCTTTTAGATTCTGCTATTCTTTTTTTAATATCAGCATCAAATTTAGCTTGATCGGCTTTGGAGACAGCCATCTGCACTGCAGTCTGTGAATAGATATGAGTACTTTTTCAAATATGTTTTGTTAAGAAGTAGTGAAGAGTATAAATTCTGCCATTATAGCAAAGATAAGCAAATGATCTTCAATATATTTGTTTTCAGAACATGCCTAGAAAGCAGCGGTGAATGTAAAGAAAGTGTTAAAAATCTTGTTACCCTGTCGTCTTTAGATGTTGAATCATGTTTTGTATTGGCTTCTCTAAAGAAATATAAAACATAATTAAACACAAAACATATTTTTTAGGAACTCAGCTCCACAGCTACAAATTCAATATGTTATAACATACTTTGCTTGTGTTGTTAACTCTTTAGCTTTTTCTTCCGCTAAATACATAAATAATAACATGTTTTTTATGTTGTTTATATGTTGTTTATGTTTGTCTGCTAAATGCTAAATACATAAATAATAACATGTTGTTTATTGTCCAGAGGCAATCACAAATGAAAAATGATATATACCTAGTTTGGCAATCTTTTCTGCATTATCTGCTTCTGCTTCACTCCTCTTCTTAAATCGAGTGGAAGTAAAAACATATGCCCTGTTTACAATACAAAGACACTTTTGCATAATTATAAACAAAGTCATTAGAAAATTCCCTGGTCGGTCTGGCTTATTTTGCAGTCACTTTCATCATATGACTTAAAACAACCAATGCAAATAGGGGATTTTCTAAGGTCTGTGGTATAAAGAGGCAACAATATCATTTCATGTTACTGGAATATAAAATTTAGAAAACAGAAACTAAATAACCTTGGTTTATACAAACTGTTTATCAACTTTTTGGTTTGTACTTTTTGATTCTATAAAAAAAAATTGCAATGTGTTATTGACATGACACTAGATTGACTCTGTAGAATTTACCTACTGTCAACTCTTACGACTCGAAACACAAATATTTCGAACAAAAATCTTGATCCTTTGAGCATTGTGGCCTTACAATAGCTCTTCTTATCTCAAACTCTCTCTATCTCTAACATTTCACTCGTTCCCTTGAGATAGCGGGAGTTGACTGTATTACCAAAGAGCATTAACTTCTGATGCTTAATTTATTTTTAAGTTATATGATGTACTCAAACTGATTCTTCATCGAATACAGATCAAATCTATTCATGTTAATTAACCTCACACTAGAAGTCCATATTTCTCTACCACAGAGAAGCTTCAAATAATGAAATAAATAAAACTGTACCTGAATATAAACTTTCATTCTTGGTTCACAATATAATATTGATGTATACGCATGAAATGATATTCTTTCTGGTTGCACACTTAATAAAAAAAATGTAAAAATCTTCTATATACAACCTTAGCAACACCATAAGAAACAAGATAAAAACAGGTGTGAACTAGTAGACCAGTGTAAACAAAAGGTGCACTCCAATCCCTATTTTCTCAACAGATTTAAAATTGTCAAAGAATATTTTTAAGAACTCTTCCCACAAAAACTTCTTGTGACTGTAAAATAATCAAAACATCCCATACTTGTCGGCAATATCATAAATTTCAGCAGCATGAGGATCAGCCATTTTGATGTCATCTGATGTAATGTTCATTTCAGGATTTCCATTATCCATTAGTTTCATATTATAAATCATAACATTTGTACCTGCACATAAAAGTGATTGATAGCAGGATTTGATAGTAAGCTTTCTCTTTATAAACTCAATGAATCAATGAATTTGTACCATGTGTAGGTATCTTATCAAATTCCTTCATCAATTCGTTGATAGTATTGAAGGGAGAATACTTCATTATAATATCCACTTCTATATCATGCTAGAAGATCAACATAACATCATTTGTTGTTTAATCATAGATTTGTCAATACACTTTATTTTTATATGCAATCCAAAATTCAGTCAGGAAAAATTCAGCCTGGGGGTCAGGAAAGGGCATTCACAAATACAAAAATCCTCCAGGAGATCAATTTGAGCCCTTAAGTGTATGTAAGCAAATTGGTTTGTTGTTGTTGTTTTTTTACTCAATCTGAAGTCTTATAAAAAAACATGAAACAAAAACTTGAAAGTAACACTTACAGTTTCCTTAGAATGTCCTTCTGATAAGTATGGTGACTTGCTTTTTATGTGCCACGATGGCATTGGAACAATAACCTTAAAACATAAACAATTTCATCAATCATTCACATATACTTAGAACACTTCAATGCAGTACAGCCTGAAAGAAACTTTTACGTGTTCGCAAAGGAATGAACTTTTACATGAAAACACAAAATATTTCCGTGTAAAATGTAAATATTACAGCGGCAGATCTAGGGTTTATCAAAGAAAGTGGAGGAGTACAGAGTCATGAATTTTCTGTAAATACATAAGTGTTGATTAGGTTATTTGCATGTTTTTTCTCTTATACACTTAATGATCAGTGCTCTGCTCCATAAATTTCTGTGTTACACAAATCTCACGTTAGTTAAACAAAGGACTGTTAACTTCTTAAGATAGTGACTCTTAGTGAAAGATAATTATCTTATGCAGAAACATAAGGTTTCTTTCAAGCTGTAAAACAGACATACTATGTGGATTAGCTGAATGCAAAAAGAATCATGCTGGGTCACCAAAACAGTACAAAATAATCTTGAATACATTGGCAGTGCAAATAAACAAATTTCACTCTCTTCGTGTACACAATCTGCTTAACTATGAATATATACCTCACAAATTTCCTCTTTCTCATGAAATGTGCGTGACAAAAATAAACAACTCATAGACGACCCTCTAAAAGAAAAAGCATCATCATAATGGATCCACTCGATTAGGTAAAAGTTCTGGTCAGTTACAGTGATACATACTTTTTAGTAAACAGAATCATGTCTTTCCCAATTCTCATGGAGCCACTAAAATAAAAGATGAGTGAAGGAAGTTGAAGCTACATTAACAAAACACAACCTTGCATTTCAATATGCAACACAAGAAAATGGTTACAAAATAAGACAAGCAATGCAAATAAAATTGCAGATCTGCAGGAAAATAAATGTGCACTGTGGTAGCCGTTAACAACAACATCACGGCAACAGCATTAAGTATGATGACAATAATAATATCTCAATGCAAATCAGCATAACAAGACAACCCCACCCCAAGTCTAAAGCAATAGTAACTAATGAAGGGCAGAATAGCAGGCCCAATGGGTGGGTGGGCAAAATAAGAACAAAGTGTCTTTATGTCTGGAAGTGTTTTTGTCGTTCTTTAACAGAAAAGTAAGAGTAAACATGTCAACTGCCGAACACCTAAGGTTATAGAAAACAAAAGAAACTGCCGGACACCTAGGTACATCAAAATAAGAAACAAGAAAGAAGTGGCCAAGAGATTGATGTAAATTTATAGAGGTTTGATAATAGGTAATCGTGACTGGTGAGGAAAAGAAGCAAATGAGATATATGCAAACTACATCCATGGGAGCAAATAATGTGAGTTAACTGTGTTATGTATGTTATAACTTACGACTTGAGACCGTTTCCATATTGGCCAATGTGACTTGCACCAGCTTCACGTTTTGATGATCTTCCAAATTGAATAACTTGTGACACTTCCACTACAAGGAAAACATTTTTAGGCAACAGCAATGATAACAATAAGAACATCCTCAATGAAAATGGTTTCAACCACTCTCCTTGATGCTGAGGTCAAGAGCTGGCTGGCCCCAGAACAGGAGGGGAGGGGGTAATTCCCTTAAAAAGTGCCCTAATATAGTTCTTTAAGCAAGTATATTCCACTCAAACTCTTTTAAACAAGTTTCTGGCAGGGTGCCTAGACACTGACTGGTATCAGGCATCAAACAAACGATGTTGGACTAAAAATCTCATACCAGGATCCATTCCACAACCATCATCCAAGAATGATAATATGTAACCACCTCTGAACTTTTCTGTGGGTACTGAAAATTAGATAATAATATTCAAACATAGGAGCTTCATATGAAACAACGTCAAAATGCGCCATATAGGATTGTTTTTACCTCCTTGTATTCTGATTTCAGTTGCGTCTGCATCTCTAAACGCGAAAATTCAGATATCGAATGAAATCTCGCTATAAAGGGCCCTTAACAGCGCTTCTTCGTGCGTAAAACAACTAATTTTTCGCAACTGAATTAAGTGGTTATAAATACCTTGCGTTGTCAACAAGCTCAGCGAGAGCACCGAACAAGAACTCGTGGGTTGTGCTGAAATATAAATATATAAAATTTCATAACGCCATTTTAGGCAGCTGCAAATGCGCCAAAGACCAAAAACTGAAATCGAATTAAAATCTAAGAATCTACAGAACCTGTTAGTATGAAGGTATTCATAAGTTAGTTGAGCTCTATTCAGACTAGCATAGCTGGTAGACATTTCGAAATCTCCATGAAATCGTAAAGAATTCAGAACTCTTGCACGTTTTGGATGAAGAGAGGGCAGCAAATTAGTAAACACGAGTTTATGATGGTCAGAGACACGTGAGAAGTTCCTACATTTTGATTGGTCAAATTTTGACACAAAAATGGGGGATCCAGCAGTGGGGAGTTGTTTTGGTGTGTTTATCTTTAGTGGTGGGTGAAGATTGGCAGTTTCTGAATATAAATATATATCAATAATGTTTTGTTATTTGACTTAATCTTATTGAATTTTGTTGTGGACAGGTGATGAAATGAGTTGTAATCTTAAGCGATGTTCTAGAAAATGGATACCTAACGAATGTTTTAGCTATTTATTTCTATCTCTCTCCCCACACTACAAACAAAACAACAATGCTCACGGCTCACAACAGATTAGATCAGTGGAGGAGCTTCTCTTAAAACATATAGTTTCAGTTTAAAAACTTAATCTTACTTGCAAAATTGAATGGGAACACCAAGAAATGATAAAATAACGAACAAATAAAACATTCAAATATATATAACTGAACTTCTCTTTTTGGTAGCATCTCAAAACTTGCAGAACATATAATCTCAGATGTTCCAGCAGGTTATATAGGTAGGTATACACTTTTTGATTGAAAGAATCATTGTGAATCTATTTGTTTCAGAAATAACCCATAAAGTGCACAAGATATTATTATAAATTGGAGTTCGACTGACCCAAGCATTTTGAAAAGCAGCATCAATATAATATAAATAGGGTGGACAAAAGCGTTAGTTTGATAATGCTTTTTCAATTTATTATAGATATTATTTATCCGGGGTTATGTGCTTTTTGCCAGTTATTTCAAGGAGCTCAATTTTCTTTATACCTTGATGATTTACATGAGTTTATTTCAGAATCACCTTTATTCAATTATTTTGTTTAGTTAAGATGTATTTTCATGTTCAGTTCAATCATGTTAGATAAGTAGCTGTCACGAAGGATCTGTGTCTTTTGAACATGCATTTTCATGTTCAGTTCAATTGCGTGTCTAAACAAACTGTGTAGAATACAAGATTTTAATAATGACTTCATCTAATATAAAAACTGCACACGGAAATCTTTTGTGTTTTCATGTTAAATCCATTCCTTCACAAATGTGTAAAGTTTCTTTTGGGAGGTACTGTATGTTGTGAGTTTTAATACATATTTACTCCTAGCCCAAGCTGACACAGTTGAATTAGTCACTCATGTGTGTCAGGCTATGAAGAAAAGATTGATTCTGTTTGAAATTTCTGTCCAAATCTTTTGTTCCTTAATACTTCTTAGGACTTGCTTTTTGAATGATGTATTATACTTTTTAATGTTTGATTCTTCGTATCCACGTGTAAAAACTACTCAACGGTGTTTAAGATAGATGGATAGAGATAGATAGAACGAAACAAAACAATGAAAATGAACAATGAAACTCATTCAAGTTTTCGTATAATAATGTTTCAAAATAGAGTGCATAATATGCAGTGCATGAATGATGTTAGAACACTTTAAAAAACAGTCTTTGATGTGCTATATAATTTAATGTGTGTTACAATATTTTGCTGGACAAACAAAAAACAAGAAAGAATGTTCATTATAATGAATTAGAAAATGATTGTTGTCGACATTGCAACTAACTCCAATCAAATAATAGTTTAGTTTTTTCCATAACGAAAGTTGTCGTCGTAGCAAGCGTAAATTATAGTTAGCTGACAATTTTATGGACATTATTTGTTTTTACTTTTGGAAACCTAATTTAGAGAAGATTTTTCTGGGCATGCTTTAATAAAAAATAAACTGGTTATGATTAAAGAGTAAGGCATAAACCACATGCTAAGTATATTTTGAGCCTCTAATGGGGTTGGTATATGCCTCCAACCGAATGTGAATTTGAACCTTAAACCATCCTTAAATCTTAAACTTGCACCCTCAGATTCGAATATCGAGGTCGAGCTGAAAGAACTACTTTAATAAACTTAATTCGAGCAACAATTCACTTAATTACGTAAATCAACAACGATCGAACTAAGATCCATAATGTGTAATATCAACATTATAATATTAACTAATATCAACATAATGTGTAATTACAACATATCAGTATTCCGCCTTTAGTGTCATCATCATTCTTAAGATAGTTATAAGATAATGGGTTGCAGAATATTTGTATCTTCAGCTTTTGGAAGAAGAATAGCCTTTGATCAATACATTCAACATCAGCAACATGTGGTATTTATAATTGATGACACTTTTTGACTGCTCCGATAATTGTAACTTTGAAAGTTCATCTGCTGCTGTTTACCTTTTACATTGGATTGGTTTTCTTTTCACTATGGATAGGACTTTATGGTCAACCTGGCATTGTACATGAATGTTCCAGTGGTTATGAGAAGAGTAGAGTAACAATATGGATACAATAGACTAATTCAAACATCCAAGGGAGTTCGATTTTATTCTGTTCAAATTATGTAGGGTCTTTTATGAAAAAATCACAGTTGAAGCATTTATTCGGAACATCCACATTACACCATTCTTCGTCCTATTCAAAACTAAAACTTGCGAGTTGTGAAATTTGATCTGTCCATCAGACATCTTATCTCTGTGTTATTTTTGAAGCCAGCCAAGTTTCTGCCTTCTTCTCTGACAAATCTTGGAAGGTCATTTTAAAATATCCCTGTTGCATCTCGCTGGAATGAGTAATGCTTGTTTTTGGAAACCAAAAGAGTGCCATCATTTTCCTGCTTACTCTGCAGTCTTTATTTCTCTATCAGATTATTGTGAGTTTGGTCATTGTTTACAGTCATGTAGGCAATTGAGTTGTGAAAGGATTGATAGTTACCTGGTCACTCAGTACCGTACTGGTACGATTTTGCAGATAACCTTCCCATAAAATAGCCACAATAGATCTACATGCTTCTGTATTGTGGGGTTTTGCGTGTTTATGGGTTAAGGTATATGGAATATTCTCCTGATCCAATGGTTAGTATTTGAACATGCCTATAAATTATTAAGATGGAATATTAAGTGGAATATTCTTACTGTAAAAAACGCTATAAACCTATCATAACCTCTTGTATCCTTTAATTCAACTTTTCTGAATGTTCGTATAAACATGATCTCTTTACGACAGCAATGTCCTTGATTTGTAATAATCCTCACTTTTGAAACAATTGAAACAAGATCAATACTGGGTTCTTTCCTCAATCGTTTTGGCTAACTGGAGCTCAAGGTTGTTTTAGTGTAAATTTGGGAAAAAATGAAATAGACGTAGACACTTTTGTCACAATTTTTTTCTGTTTATAAGAATATCATTAATTTTTGGTGAGCTTCGATATTCTTTAAAAAAATTCGACTCAATTTAGGTACAACCTCAATGAACTTGCTTTAAAGAACCATAAGGGATCAAACTGATCTCCTGAAGACCTTTCGCATTTGTATGTCATTCTCCTTTTCCCTTTTGCCGAAAATAGATTCAGACGAAAAGGAACCGAGAAAGTGGGCAAAACACTTTTAGCAACCAATCATATTCATTAGAAAATTCCCTTTCTTTCTCTCTTTCATTCTAGTGACTATGAACCAATTAAGCCACGTCTGAAAATGTTTTCCAGCCTAAGCACCTAATTTGTAATTCTTATATTATTCCTGATGACTGACTCTAATGGATTTTATTATTAAATAACTGACATTCCTAACAAAGTGTCAATCATCTGATACTACCTTCATTCTACTGCAATTCTACATTCTATTTTAAGCCACTCGAGGCTTAGTACTGTTGATGACACTCTTGAATGCAGCGAATAAAGGACCGCTAAATTTTTGTTTTCTTATACATCATGACGCTCAAAATTCCTGTTGCACACTTTTTTTAAAAACAACTTCTTAATATCTAAAGGGTCTCTTAAATGAGCCTCCAAAAGTTTCTAATAACTTTATTTTTATACAAAAATGTGTCAACCATAATTCATTACAGTTGGAGCACTTTGTTTTTTTTTAGTAAAAGGTGTATCATTAAATGATAATTTACCGTGTTGATTTCATTCTACAGGTCGGAAAGTCACGTGAATTGGGTTTTAGTCAATGAAATTGGTGTATTCTTGGGGGAAAACAAAAAGCGTGATCAAATGTTCCAAAAAAAATTTCTATGCAAGTCATGGAAAATAAATTCAGGTGAGTGTTCTATTTTCCCCCAAATGTGATGTCATCCCGACTTGAAATATATGAGCTAAACTCTTGTGGTGTGAGGTTGGGTAATACCACCGGTGGATCCTCGTTAAATTGGGAGGGCGGTATACATTAACATAATTTCTGTTAAAAATAGATAATGCTACTATAATACTACCAGTGTATTTTGAAATACTACCACTATTTTGAATAGTATAAAGTTCAGATATCATTGGGTAAAATAATGTTCTTTTGGATAGTTAAATCTTTTCCTCTGAGTGGGCGTCTCCTTCCTTTCCTTCCTCGGCAATATTTTCTAACTTTTTCACTCGAACCATTTCATTTTACTCAAAAATTAATTCCTGTGGTCGTTGTAATATTTTCAGTCAATAGAATTCCTTTCAGCAGCGTTTGCCCATTGTCGACCGAGAATAAGATAGCTGGCACACGTAGTCTCTTACCCTTGCTTTAGAGTAGAGGCAGAGGTATTACCAAACTCTTGGATACCTCCTTCAAGGCGTAAATTTGTATACTACTTCTAATGTTCCAACAAATTCTAGTTTGGTGATTCTATACTTTGTATTAAAATCTAACAATACAGCATTCCCATACAATACATTTTTATACGAAAAGAACTTCCTTCATAAAAAGTTTCTCGCTGATTATTTTTTTTATCTGACCAATCAAAAACCGTTCTATAAACAACACGCGGATTGAAGATTCGTGGTGGTTTTAATCAACTTCGACGAACGTGACGTTTCGTTTTACCGTGTTTGAGGAGTTTGCTTATCATTCCTTGTCGTCTCGCTGAGAAACGTATATACCGCATTTTCTCTTTTAAACGCCCCTCTAAAAAAATGCCCCGCCGAATCATTATGCGCCCTCCCTCTAATAATCGTCCAGGTCTTTTATGTTTACTGTTTGTTCACTGCTGAAAAATATACGTTCATTTTCCACCAGTGTATGTAGATTTTCAGATAAAAATTTTAAACAACTGCCTCTCAAAAAGCGTCCCAAATTCCAAAAAGTTGAAGGTTTGAATAATTTGTTATCCAAAATGATGTTAAAAATACTTTGTTATCATCGTGTGTGAACCTCAAAACTTACCAAAAATTAAAAATTTCACACCGTGTTCGCAAAATTTCTTTGTTCACGTTGACACAATTGTGTAGGCCAAGTTTTATGAAGTTAACTCGGCGCCAAAATCTCGTTTATTAAGTCGTCGAGTCGCTTTAGATGTTGACTCGTGACGTCATTAATCGTTTAAGAAGTTAACGCAGTTCTTAATTAGTCGACATTCAAGTCGTCGAGTCGTTTTAGATGTTAACTCGTTTTTCAATTAAAGGCGTTTTAGAAGTTTTAGTCATAAGGGTTGGACATGATATTAAAAGGAAGTAACATCTGATGTAGGTGGTTGACACCCGTGGAGTCATTTGTTTTCAGTTAAATCGAATTGTTAAAAAGTGCAAAAGTATAATTAAAATTTTTGAAGTTACAGTAAACTTCTCCAATTAACAAAAAGCGGACACCTCTAATAACCGGATAAATCTATAGTTACACCACCGGCAGAATTATGGTCAAACTTCACACAAGACTTTCCGGACATTTTCATTTAAGGGACGCTTTTTTTACACGAAAAGAATTTCCCAAATTCTTTCTAATTAGCAGAAAGGCATAGTTATTTCAAACACTTACTTTGAGTAATGATTTGTGCGGACTATTTCTTCTCTATGGCTATGGTGATTATCCTATGGTGTCCAGCAAACGTGTACCTCATTGTATTTCCAGTCCATGTTTTCCAATGACTTGAATCGAATAGTTACAATGAAGATATTCATATTCTCATGTAACATGAAAATGTTGTACCCTAATTAGTAATAATTTGCCCCAATTTGTAATAACGGGGCTGCGCTAATTTGTAATAAAAAAAGCTACCCCAAATTGTAAACTTTACCCTAATTTTTAATAAACCATAAAAATTCGAAACGACCATTTTGTAACTTGGTATATAGGTAAAAGACCTTCCTAGAATGTGTTCCCCAATGACCAAATTTGTTACTGATGACGTCATAGGTCTTTTTGGAAAATGTCACTTGCCGCAGGAGAAAGATCTGGGATAGACTAGAGATGTTATTTGTTGAAATTGAATGACAAGGCCTTCACTTGGTATTGGTGACGTCATGATGACTTAATAGGTCTTGATGGCACTTTACACAGGAGAAAAAACCCGGGATTTTACGGTATTGTCATTCTTAAACAAAAAAACAACATCTCTCAACACGTCGTAACCATCAGTAAATTTCATGGATTCTTCACGTAAATAAAACAGAAAATATAGAAAACGTCTCTGCCACCGTGTTCTACGTATTCAACCTCGTCCCCAGGGCTTCTTGTGTTCTACGTATGATTACGTACAAGGTATTCAATATCTTTAATATTTAATATTATTATTATTATTAATATCAAGCTTTCGAAACGTGTCAGTCTAAATATAACTTACATATAGTTCAAATCTCGATCAGTTAAGTTCATGTTAGATGTTCTTGTAGAATTTGTTTTGGGTGATTGAGTTTATAAACAACTTTTGCCTCGTTCTTTCAAACACTTTTATAAGATTTCTTACCAAAAAGTTTGTGATTTTTTGAACACACTGAAAGATGGATGAAAAACCTCCATAGAATCCAAGGTTACAAAAAGGAAACTCTGAAAGCAATCCCTAAGCAACCCCTAAAAGTTGCATAAAAATCTTTTTATTTGCTGAAATCTTTTCCGTACTCGAGATTCTAAGTGTAAAGGGTCTGTCACACGTAACGAAATTTGCAATGTAACATACAAGTTCAAGCACGCACTTGCACAAGTTGTCATTGCCAAATTCCGGAGCACTTCTGTGAATATTTAACCGTTCCGCAAAAAGTAAATCGAACTGTGACGTCATAAACATTGAGCGTACAAGTAGGCTTAAGTTTTCGTAGTGAGCTTTTATTGAGCCAACTCTCAATATCCTCGAACTGTCAATAGACCGAAAAAAGTTCAAGTTAATAAGAGAACCAACCGCGCCCCTAGGGATCTTGCCTTTTCGATATCCTGGACGGCAGCGAAGTATATATCGATAAGGCAAGAAGCCCCACGATTTATGATTAATAATGGCAAACTGAAGAAATATTTTACCATCATTATGCTATCTTGGCTAAAAAGGCTGAAGTACAGTGTCACTATCCATCAATTTCATTGGCGATGAAAATGAAAAATGATCATCTGAAAGTGATAGGAAAATTACAATGGACTTCAAACTTCAAAAAAATGACGGAAACGGAACAACTATTCAAAATATTGTTAGAAAATTGTTCAAAAATTATTAAATTTGAACATCACCCAACCTATACCAGAACACCTGAATGTTTTTTTTTCATTATTGATAGTAAAAAATACATATTTAAAGCAGTTAAAAATCATAAAATTCAGCGAAAAAATTTGAGATAACGAGTAGTTGAGATATCGAGAATGAGCTACTAAATATCGGTGAATTGAGGCAAAAATATCTGAGTTATCGCTAGTATAACAATTTCTCCCTTTATATCGTTAATATCGTTCTCAGTTTTGGAAATAAGCGGTAACACTTGAAACTCTAAGAATAAATAGTGGTTGATATTTAGCTTTTAATTAATTTAATCTTTGAGGAGGAAAGAATCGTTTGCTGGAATAAAGAAATAACTGGTGTTGCTAAAAACAAACATCAAAAGTGAATGAATGGAACAACTGAATGAATGGAACAACTGAATATCAGGTTTATTGTCGTCACAAGTTGCAAGGATCAATGTTTCGTACAGTTTCGGAAAACATAAGTACTGATTTTGTCTTTTCTGATTGAGGTAAGGATATGTGCCATAGATTTTCCACCTGGCACTCATACAATAAATAAAATCCAGTTTTTAATAAACGTTTAAAATCAAATTCTGAAAGCAGAAACATCCCCAAAATTCTAAAACGAATGTTACAAAATTAATCACAAATTACGAAAAAATCTGCGGCGTACGAACATTGCTAGTATTGAATTCAGTCACTGTTTTTTTCTTACATCAAGTCGAAATGCTGACAGAAATGTATTGACCTGAGTTTATACTAATAAAAATTTCTAAAAACTGTATATACGTGAGAAGTAGTTATCAGTGAGGAAGAATTCATTAATCAACAACAATTTTCAAATCACTGTCGCTGTCCGTTTCCTCACTCTCACCAACTTTTTTGAGTTTACAAATATTCAGAGTTAGTGTCGACGAGTCCGTTGTTTCGCTTATTGGATCGCATTTGTTGGAAATGTCAGGTTTCACAAAAACACTAATTTCAGTTGCTTTAGATATTGAGGTGGAGGTGTCGTTCGAAGAAATCTTCATCTGGTTATCGATATCTTCCTCGTTCGCTTGCACTTCAACTGTTTTCATTTCTTTCTTTCTAGATTTCTGTAGTACCGTTATTTCGCTCTGTTCATGTTTTACTTGTACAAATAATTGATTTTGAAGAGTATGTCGTTGTAACTCTTCCTTTAACATTTTGATGCGTTCTTCATAACATAATCTACACTTCCTTAATCGTAATCTTTCTGCTTCAAAGTCCTTATCTATGGAATTCATTTCCTAGAACATAATGATAATATTATTAGAACGCCAATTCATCAACAGGCTGCTTAAAGGAGAGGCTTACACGTAAAGCGTACGTTCCCAGAATGCAGACATGATGGAAGAGAATGTTACTCCTTCAAATACATCTTTACCAAGTGTAAAAAGGTACTTATAAAATATATAAGGTCCTAGTCACTTTCCTTTAGTTTAGAGGTCCAGATTAAAAAGAATACTTTCTGAAGAATTTCCGAAATGTTTCTGATGAACTAGTGCTGACACGATCTCTTGACATATGGCCACAATGCATATTCCCTAACAATGAAGGATTTGAGAGAATTTGTGTTGTAAGTTAAAAAGGGCATGAAAATATTCCTGAAAATAATCTAGGCAGCGACGCTAGTGGCCATAGTGCGAAAGATTATCAATGGAGAGAAAACATGCAAAAAAATCAAAAAGGCATGAAGCAAACTAGGGAATCGAGATTCTTTATTGCCATTTATAATTACGACACACTTGTCTTGTAAATCAAACACGATGTCAGTTTTTTTCGAAGTGAGATTTCAAGGGGAACTGATATACTATTGCAAATATGAACACGAAACTTACTGCAATATATCGAACCGCCTCCGTCAGAATGGAAACATTGGATGCTTTTAGTTTATCGGATAATCTGGGAAGATTTGATTTTAGCTTCTGAAAATAATTTTTAAGTTCTGCACGTCTAAAATGAGAACGGAACTCAGTACACTTTGAATGCCAATCAATGCTTCATCATGTGGTAAATATCGAGAGATCTGGTACCTGTTCTTTTCTAGTATGTTGTGGGTTTCTCGGATAGCTCTAATTGTCCTAAAGCAAAATACAGAGATTTTCATTACACAAAGATTTCGTCATCATCCTATTTCCTTCTTTTAACTGACTATTATAGCCAACAAATATTTTCACAGGTTTGTGTCTATTGATGGAAATAAAAACATGCTTAACAAATTTGAGAATTGAGAAATTTTCATTGCAGTTATAGCATATGTTTAGACAGTTTTCCTTTCTGGAAAAGTTTAATATTTAAAATATATAGAAGGAGCCCCTGTGACGAAGGACGGTGTAAAATATATTATTAGTTAGGGTATGGGTTAGTTCAAGGCATTTATACTGATGAATGAAATTTGCCTTACTTTTCACTACAATGCTATAATATTGTTCTCAAGCAATCAATCAAAGTTAATATAAATTTTGAATGCAAAGTTTTATCATCACTATCTGAAGAAATGGTGAAATTTTTACATTGTGCAAACTGTTCCTAAATTCACAAAGTTAAAGTCTGCACTTACTGCACTTACTAAAGTATCTGTCACCAAGGTGATCACAACAAAAAAATTCAAGATTTGTACATGGCAATACTATAATGGCATTAATGTTACACTACAAAGTCTACATTATAAACAACTTTTCCCATTGCAGATTTTGATGAAAATCATTCCTAAAGGAGATCAAAAGTGGAGTCAAATATATGAATAATCAACTTTGATTTTGCATAATAGTGCAAAATCAATTAACCCAATATACTGTAATGAACAATTAAAAACCCTGGGTATTATTTAAGAAAGACAATTTTAGCATGGGCTTTTATTCAAGCACGGGTGTTGAGAGGTATCTATTTACAAAATCAATTTTTTGTTCAAGTATGTACTGTTTTCAATAAAACACTCTTTATTAAGATGGTAGATAGAAATAGAGGAGCTGGACTTCAAGTTCTTCATTGTCAGAAACTAGGCCCTTTACTAGGCCCCTTTCTGGACTTTTTACATCCTATTGAATTTCCATGTTTTGGGAAAATTCAGAATAGGGTTTAACAGAAGACATTAGAAAATATTCTTCATTCAAAATCAAACTATTAGTAATTTTGTTTTTTCCCTAATAACAAATTCAAGATGATTGTATACTGCTTTTTACATGAAAAAAGTACAGCCAGGACAGGGCAAAATTTTAAACGCATAACATTTTTAAATGGTTTTAGATTCAATCCTTTCCAGTTGTTTCAGCATTTCAGTAAAAATTACCCCAGAATAGGACAACGTTTTCAGTAGAACAGGTAGGATCCCTTTTTTTGTCCTGTCCTGTCTATAAACAGCACTTTGGATGTTACAAGTTTATTATAAATGACCAAGTAAATGATCTGGAACTAACTTGAATAAGTGTCTAAGTTGCACATAAAGTACCTAGGTCCAGGATGAAACTTGGTGCTTATTTAGGAAAACTAGAAAAACAATACAATATAAAAAAGGAAACTGAAAAACATCAGAATAAACAATATTCATATGAGAATACTTGACATGTTGATCATGGAGGATGAAAGCAGTGCTTCTGTATTATATAGCTTATTAGATTATTATGGCTTTAAAGTAAAGAATAGATAAAGTTAAAAAACACTGTTCTAGATTTTTTTTAAATACATTCAACTCTCGCTATCTTGGACAAAAATCTCAAACATCTTACTCGGCCCCTTGAGAGTTTGAGATAGTAAGAGTTGACTGTAACTGTCCAGGACTCATTTAAGTTCCCATCCTTAAAAAGGTTAAAAAAGCACCCAGGATGTCCAATCGGGGATTTACTATAACTGTGTTTTTTTTACTCTCCTATTGCAATTTTTGTTCACAAAACCGAAGTAAATCTTTGGATTCTGAAAAACAACATCCCTTTCTCATGCAGTCTCTATCAATTGGTTTCTATAGCTTTCCACTCAGTGAGGAGGCACATTCTTTTGTCAATTATTAGGAATTGTAATTTATCATGAATGTAAATGTTTATATATAACAGACAAACATCAGTATACATTCTCATTCACAGGGATGCCAATCAATTATACAGTACAGCCTGAAAGAAACTTTACATGTTTGCAAAGTAATGAGTTTTTACATAAAAACATGTACTTTTTTTCTGTTACATAAATATTATTTGTGTTCAACACGATTTCTTTAGACACGCAATTGAACTGAACATGAAAATGCGTGTTAAATAAACAAAATACTATAAAGTTTTAAAGACACAGTCTCTTCGTGAAATACGCAGACAACCGTGAAAGCCAATTATCTTACGCAGACACGTTTCCTTCAAGAGCTGCTCTGAAAATTAATCTACAGAATGTAACATATCATATTATGCAAAATTTGTGTCGGTACGCATATTATTTTTTAAGTGGAAATACGGTTTAAGGTTTTTCTATTTTAGTGAACTAATGTGTATTTGAAATTAAATATTGTACTGATTGGTTATATATTTTACAACCAGGTCTATCCCCTGAATTGCTGACGAAATGGAAAAATCAATTTTCTAAAAAAACTGTTTTTCTACCTATGAAACTTCCTTTGATGTCTAAAATAACGATGGAGAGCATTTAAGCTATCTCAGAGATTCCAGAAATAACAATCAAATAACAGAAAAAATAACAGCAATAATAGAAAAGGAAGTCTTGTGAATTACCCTAACATTAACTTTCATTGCTAATATCACACACATATCTTCATGACTGTTTTTCTTAACTAAAATAACAATGAATTTAAAAAATTTCTTACCCAGGAGACTTCGTCTTCCCTTTATTCTGGTTTTCGACCTGGTCCCTTTTTTTCAAAGTGCTCGGTAGTATTGGAGAAAAGCGAGGATTCATAGCCACTAAATCCGGGAAAACCTTTGAAGATATTTCTGTAGATGGCTTGGGGGTTCCATCTATAATTTTAGGGAAGGAAACATAATATTAGGGTAAGTTGTTTTTTTAATAATTACAATTTCAATCCGCCACATTGCCACGTGCGTTTTACTGTCAAACATGTGCTCTCAGTCAGGTACATCCTTAATAATCAAAAACTTAAGGTAAAAATATATACAAAGTACATTCTTACCTTTGTCATATTCGACAAGTTTAGCAGCCTCAACCAGGGCATTTAAAGACGTCATATTTATTTAAAAAATATATGTTCGCGACAAATTGGCAGCACCCTTCCTTCTTGGAGGTGCAGGCAGATGACTCCAAAACAAAACAATGTGATTTTAGCAAAGCATCACGTGTTCATTACGGCCCTAGTAATGTTACTACGGAGGTAAAAATACGGCATACAAAAAAAGAAATTTTTGAAGTTTCTTTAGCATCATTCGTTTCTTGATTATATCTGTTGTGTTTTTTCAATTTATTGAAGAAAATATAATTCAAAACTAACCTAAAATAAGCTAGTTAAAAGGAAACAATTGCGTAACCTCCCAAGGAATACGCTCTTGTAATGAAATAACAATTAATCCTCGATGTTTCAAACATCTTCTTGAAAATTGCACAAACAATATAAAAGAAGGCAAGTTAAAGTCAGTGTTGGATAACAAGAGGAAGGCGGCTGTTGAAGGAATCGTATTGGTGTAAATATTCTTTCGCTTACTTTATTTTCAAGGTAAAGCTTAGCACTATATTACTATATTAAGGTTTGAGTAACTAAGAGTTAGTTTTTAGTTTGTAAGCCAAGTATTTAATACCTGAGAAGCAGGAGGAAAACTGAGCCTGAAACAACTAACAAAGCCAAAACAAAAAGAATGTCTGCATCCATCTCATTTCAGTTCAGTTAAGGCACATTCTTCAAACGGCAATATTTTCCTCACATTAAAACAAGTTCCTTATTTGGAAATATCACTATTATAAAGGTTTGTGTAAGCCAGAGCTAGTTGCTAAATTGGCAAGCCAAAGAGCCTAGAGAGGAAGCGCACACACGCAGGGGAGGGGTGAGGGGGAGAAAAAGAATGAGTGTGAGAAAACAATAGAACTACATACATTTCTCTCTCCGAGTGAAATATCTTGTTGCTTTATAGCCCCGAAAATAAGAACTAAAAAAATAACGACTTTGAAATACTGTTCAAAAAATGAAAAAACTCATCCTTTCTTTTGTAATTATGAAACATTTGTATAGCTATAATACATATGAATTACTCAACAATGATGAAAAGACTCCGTTATTGTTTTTTGAACACTAAGAACTTACATGACTATGATTAATTTCATGAACAAATCAAATGTCTAATGTTCGAAATAATTGAATGAATCAAAAAAGTTGAAAAGAAAGTTGAAAATATTTAGTGTTTATATATTTTTATTTTCGGTTGTTTATTTTCCCACTATTACAATGACCAAACAAGACAAGAAAATTAGAACAAATTACAGGTATTTACTAGAAACTTTACTAGAAGTCTGTTTATTGTTTTGAACATATAAAATTAGTTTCATGAGCAATTCAAATGTTTAATGTTCGAAAAAATTATTTAAAAAAAAAAAAAATTCAAAAATGTATCCAATTTACTAAAAGAAAGTTGAAAACATTTTTGAACAATGTGGTTATTTTTTTCATTTTCTCACTACAATTTGAATGATGAAAAAGACCAGAAGATTTTTTGTAAATTCTCAAAAACAGCACAATCTGGTATATACAAATTTCTATGACTTTATATATCTTGCCAAATGAGCTCCATCTGCAAATCAGATGATTGGCCAACCATGGTGGATGACCTTTTTTTGAATTGAGTTGAATTGAATTTGAAAGTTTATTTGCTTGTGAAATGTAGGGAACTAGCTTATAAATCATTTTGTATATACATAAAGACTAAAGTTCTACTGTCCTCAAACTCCCATGAGAAAAAGGTTGACATAGTGAATGTTCAATATAGCGGAAAATCCCTAATTTTGCATTTTACATACTCAAATAAGCAGTAAACCTAATATTTAGTCCTCTGAGAAGTAAAACCAAGACAAGAAGTAAGGTATTTAAGGGTTCAAACGTAATAGAAGACAAAATATATTTCCTTTCAAAAAAAGTTAAAATACTAGATTGCTTTCTAGAATTTTTTACGGCACAGACAAACAGTGATTCAAATCACATTCCCATTTTTATTGAAAATGCACAAGTTTTGTAATGTTTCCAATGCATTTCTGACTATGATAGAATTCCAACTGAAATGACTCTAGAATTCTGGCTTCTTTTGGACCATTTGAAAACTACTCAAAGCTTGTGTTACTGGCCTAAATTTTTGACATTCCGCATTTGTTTGACCAACATGTTTGTTGTATTCAGGACTCAACAAATCTTTTACATCCGTACATCTGTACAATAAAATTTGGAAATTCATACCCTACAGGCAAAGCTTTATAAAAAAATGAACGTCCACGTTCAATGCATGCTGCAAAGATATGTACAACTGATTCTTCTAATTTGCACGACAAACCATATGTTCGGATCGATCAAATTTCTTCACCCACTAGAGTTCTATGTGGAGTTTCACACATCAACTTCTTTTATGTGTACTTAGTCGAAAAAAGTACCATAAAAAGTAAATCATCAATTTATGTCTGAAAATATTTCTTTTTCAAAGATCAGGTGTTTGCATTATTTTTTTATTTGATCGGTTAAAAGAAAGAGGTTTTTATGTGGACTTACCTCCATTTCATGCAATAGCGCATTCCATTTTCAAGATGGTAACCAATATAAAGTTGAGAACATGTGTGCTTGTCCCTTTGCAAACTGGCACTGAATTTACAAGTTGCATTTTGACAATACAAATTTTCTTCGTTTATTTCCATAGAGCATCGTATACTGTTCATCATAAATATGTGATGCCATGCATTTTTTATCAGCTTTTCAAGCTCTATCGCATAATATCACTTTCAGTTCGTTACTCTATAATTTTTATTACCCATTCTGCTTTCCATGTTCTGTAGATTTGGGAAGCACTTTGTCTTCAGAACTTTCATATCACTTGTGAATATCGTGGCCTTTTAGCTCATGGCTGCACAACCCTTTATATATTGATATGATAAATTTTGGGGAAAATTGGCTGTAATACACTTTTCTACTCTTATATCTCACTTGTTTTGTTTTGTCTTCTTTTTTTTATTATTTCTTTTGTTAACATTTGTATTTAAATCTTTTAAAGTTGCTTTTGTTCTCATGTCTGAATCACTTGTGATTTGGTAAAGATATGACTGATATTCTACCATCACTAGTAGCACCATCACTAGTAGCAGATGATTAATAATTATGCTCTTTTATTATCTGATAATTTCAGATTAACAGTATTTGGATTGATCACAAGTAGCCATCAAACATGACAGATTCCAAGTATTTCACAACCACCAAGAAAGGTAATGAAATTAGTAAAATATATATTATAGAACAGTGAAACCTCACCTGCAAAAGTTTACCCGACATACAGTCTACCCTTAATGCCACTAGTTAGGTATGCATGCTTAAATTCCCAGGAAATTAACGATGTTAAAGTACTAAGCTACATGAAACTTCCATACATTCTGTTATTATTATACCTTGGTTGGTACATAAATCCCAATTATATAAAGCTTCCCTTTTGTTCAACAGGTGAGATATATGAACTGAAAGCCGAGTTGAATCAACCCAAAATGGATCGCAAAAAAGAAGCTGTAAAGAAAGTGATAGCCATAATGACTGTTGGGAAAGATGTCAGGTTACTGATTCTCTTTTTTTACTGTTTTTAATTTCATTAAGAATGATTTTTTTCTAAAAATTATATAGTTTATGGTTGATGTAAAATTCAATGTTCTTATATTTCTTATATTTATATTCATAGATTGAAGGTTTAATAGGGCAACTATAAAGACATTTTGAACTCTTGAACTTCTGATTCTTTTTGACAACTTTTTTCCTAAAAAACAGAAGTATGATGAAAAGTTTATTTTTGAAAAGTTTACTTGTCTAATGCCTGAAATAACTTGGTTGCAAAGAAAACGTTTAAAAAGAATGAAAATCTGTGGAATTAATTGTTGAGGGGAATTAATTTTCTATGAAAAAAACTGTACACTCTGACAGTTCCTGACATTATGATTTTTAGTGCATTGTTTCCTGATGTCATTAACTGTATGCAAACTGATAATCTGGAACTGAAGAAGCTCGTTTATCTCTATTTAATGAATTATGCAAAAACACAACCTGACATGGCAATTATGGCAGTCAATACATTTGCAAGAGTAAGTATTTTAGATCACATGTGTAAATGATCACATCAATGCCCAATTCCGAATAAACACCAATGCTTGAAGAATCGGCCAGGGTAAAACCTCGGTGATACCACTAAACACCCAAAAGCAGTGTGTTAATTGTGTGGTAATTGAAAATGCCATTTATTATTCAAAGTTAGGTAAAAATCAAAAATGCTATTAATTAGGTTTTGAAATAAGCTTATTTTATTATATTTTCTATTTTGATATCAAGTTTCTTGTGAAGTTCATCAAAAAGAACTTTGATATCTTAATTGAAAACCAATACATGCTTTTTTAAAAGAAGGTAAAAATTTTTAGACTCAATTATTCTTAGGGTTTGGTGAATTTTAGGCCTCAATTATTCTTAGAATATTCTTATTGAATGTTAGGATGAAAATCAAAAATGTTCAAAGTAAAACATATGATTTGAGTAGTAGCAGTGATTAAATCACACAAAACAAAAACACTTGAGTAAAATGTCGTTGCTTTCCTATTTCTTTCTTTCTTTTTTGTTCCTAATTTTCTTTGATTGACATTGAAAATCAGCCTGAGTGATATTGTTAAAAGACATCCTTAAATATTGAACAAACTTCAACCTAATACTCTTATATAAAACACTAGTGTAGTGTGTAAAAACATTTTACAGTTTTCCATAAATTGATTTTTACACGCAATACTGCCATGAAAAGTCTGTGTATATACAAAAATTGTTGTGTTTCTCCATGTTGGAATTATATCATATTTAACACAAATATTTTGGATCGATCATTCAAAGAATGCTATTAACCCTATTTTTCAGTGGTATTATTTGGGCTATTTAGAGATTTCTAAAGTTGTACAGTTGAACTAAAAGATTTAGAAAAGAGACAATACAACGTATACTACCTAACCAATGGATACTCCTACCTAACCATGATAAAACGTCTGATATATAAGAAAATATATAAGAAAATACAAATTTCCCTATTAACTAAAGCTAACAAAAACAATACCTTCTCAGACGTTTTTATCTTTCAATTCTTTATTCTGCTATGAATTGTGTAAATATCAAAACCCAAAACATTTGTGCACCATGATACAAAAAGCATGTAAATATGTATGTAATCACTCTCTTCTTGCATTACAATCATTTATACTATTCAATTTTATAATCTAAAAAAGGTATCATTCGAATACTATCAAAACAATATGATAATGATCTTGCTACCTTCGTTTACCTTAATAATAACAATCCACATACTACAATGAAATACCAAATAAACTGCTAGCTACACATTTCGGTATAGTAGTCAAAACTAACTGATACGAAGAAGCTACGTTCAAATACATTAAAAAAATAGACATCGGTAGAAAATGATAAACTGATAATACATAACAGGTCTACATCGACTATCCCGTCGGATAGAATAATTACTGATACTTATCAATGTGGTTATTCTTTATTACTGAACTTAAAGCGTTGAATAAAAAAATTAAAATTAAAACAAAAAATTATACACACAGCATCTTCATTCTCAATAAGAAATGAACGTTGAGAAAATTTGATGAATTTTCGAACGCAAAAAAACATTGCATTGCGTTCTCCTCTGGGTCGCTTTATGATGTCTTCCTTTAGGCACAACACTCCATGAAGTAATAACCTGTAAGATGGAGCTAGAGATTCCCCTAATGGGAGATTCTCCCTATACTAATACGGAAGCAATAAACATCCATTGACGAACTTCCCGAGAAAATTTTTCTAAAGTTCTTTCTTTCAAAGTTAGGTAAGAAAAAAGCAAGATTTAGTATTAGTATAAGAAGATGCTCTTTTAAAGAAAAAGTGTGTACATGCTTAAGCAAAAACACCCTTACAAATAAACGCCCTTACATATAAACGCCCTTACATATAAACGCCCTTGCTTGAATAAACACCTGCTATTTTTAAATAAAATGTCCATTGTCATTTCCTTTGTCGTCATTTCATGGATTCAAATGAATGGATCATGTTATTTTATAGGACTGTGACGATCCCAACCCTCTTATCCGTGCTCTGGCTGTGCGCACAATGGGTTGCATACGTGTAGATAAAATAACTGAATATCTGTGTGAACCATTGAGGAAATGTTTGAAAGATGAAGATCCATATGTTCGTAAAACAGCAGCTGTGTGTGTTGCCAAACTTCATGATATAAACTCCACATTAGTTGAGGATCAGGGTTTTTTGGAATTGCTTCGTGATTTGCTATCTGATTCAAATCCCATGGTATTATATTACACTTTCCATCATCTTTTCAGGGGAAAAAGGCAAATGTGGCTTTAATTTCGAAGTAAATTTTAACTCAATTTTAGGTTGTGGCAAATGCAGTTGCATCGTTGACAGAAATTGCTGATTCATCACCGAATGCTGTTCAATACTTTGAAATGAATTCTGCAACAATAAACAAATTACTTACTGCTTTGAATGAATGTACAGAGTAAGTTAAATACTGAAATGAATAATAATGAATAATAATAAGTCAGGATGGTTGAAACTTATTATTCAATCACTTTACATACTTATTACTTTTTTGTTTACTGATCCTTTGGACTTACATGTTCTGTTGCAGTTTTGAAGTGATACATTGTTCTAACGTCATTTTATAGATGGGGGCAAATCTTTATTCTGGATTCATTGGCAAATTACATTCCAAAAGACGAAAAGGAAGCACAAAGGTAAATATGCTTTCAAAAGGTTGAAGAAAATTTTGGGGCATACTGTTCTTGTTGTTTTTGATACAACTATGTTTAATGTTTCAGCATTTCAGAACGTGTCACTCCGAGACTTTCTCATGCTAATGCAGCTGTTGTTTTGTCATCTGTGAAGGTGTGTTTGGTAGTTCTTGTTTCAGTTTTAAGAATTAAATTCATTATTTGAAATAAATCATACCCACGGTGTTTTATATAGACCTGAGCTATTTATTTATATTTCAATATAATATAATATAATAATATATATTATAATATAATATAATAGGTACTTATGAAACTCATGGAAATGATGACCCCTGGAAATCCATTTCTTCAGAATCTCATCAAGAAATTATCGCCCCCTCTTGGTATGCTTTCCATATTCTTTATATTTCCATATTCATATATTGTATTCCATGTGTTGCTTATGATTTGTTATCTTGGAAAAATGTGTTGATAAACAAAAATTGTTTATTCCTGATTATTTGTTTTGTTTTGATAATTAGTTACGTTGTTGTCAGCTGAACCAGAAGTTCAATATGTTGCATTGAGGAACATTAATCTTATCGTGCAGAAAAGGTTAGTTCAATTTGACTGAACGTAAAACTATACTCCATAAAATCACATCTTTTTATATTTTATATCACTGCATTTGCTTATAGGCCTGATATACTGAAAAATGAAATCAAAGCATTTTTTGTGAAATATAATGATCCCATTTATGTGAAACTGGAGAAGCTCGATATCATGATAAGACTTGTCTCGCAACAGAATATAGCTCAAGTTCTTGCCGAGTTGAAAGAGTATGTTCAGTAAACTATTTTTTTTTATCTGTAAGTAATAATTTGCTCCATGTCAGAACATCTTTCTAACTTGCACTTTAAAGGTATGCAACGGAAGTTGATGTGGATTTTGTACGAAAGTCTGTTCGTGCCATTGGCAGATGTGCTATTAAAGTTGAGGTAGGGTTGTCAGATATGGTTAGTGTATAAACAAAAATGATCTAGGGAAAATTTTAAGATTGAAGTGACACCTGTTAAACAAACATTGAATACGATAATAGGAACATTTGATTCAAAATCTCTCAGTCTTAAGTTTAGATTTTTTTGGATGACCCAAGGGTGAAAGTACTCTTCATTAATAGGGTCCCCACATTTAATGAAAAACTTAATAAGGACTCTGAACGCTTAAGTGAAATATCTTTTTAGCAATCTGCAGAAAAGTGTGTGACCACTTTACTTGATCTTATTCAAAATAAAGTTAATTACGTCGTGCAAGAAGCTATTGTTGTGCTCAAGGTATTTCCTGCTTATTTGTTATTCTTCGTGCTTTTTGATTGATTAAATTTCATTTCATAGTCTTTAATGTGTTTTTGTAAATTTCTTTGATGTGTGAAGGTTTACTTTTTCAGGATATTTTCCGAAGATATCCCAACAAATATGAAAGCATTATATCAACACTTTGTGAAAATCTGGATTCCTTAGATGAACCAGAAGCAAGGTATAAAACTTGTAAACATTGACTAAGAATTATGAGATCATAGATTTTGCTATTTTTATTTTGACCGAAAACCTCCTAATAAATAATTATTTATTTACGTCTTTATGTTTTTGTTTGTTGTGTGCAGAGCATCTATGATTTGGATCATTGGCGAATATGCAGAACGGATTGATAATGCTGATGAGTTGTTAACAACATTCCTGGATGGCTTTTCCGATGAAAATACGCAAGTCCAATTGCAGCTGCTTACTGCTATTGTGAAGTTGTTTTTGAAACGCCCCACAGACACACAAGAACTTGTTCAGCAAGTTTTGAGCTTGGCCACTCAAGACAGCGACAATCCTGATTTGCGTGATCGTGGTTATATTTATTGGAGATTGTTATCAACAGATCCTGCTGCAGCTAAGGTACTATAGTTTTAATGTTTACTCATTCAAAATTTCCGTTTGGATTCAGTAAAAGATACGGTAGCATGGAACTCGGTCATCAGAATCCATCCAACCCAAGTATTGAAAACGGACGTTAAACTGGGTATGATGATGACGACAATGATGAAGGTTTCAAAAGAAAAACAGCAATTTATTTTGTATAATTTAATCTTTGATAATCCTTTCTTAGTATCAACTCATTGCGTTTTTCTGGTGTTGATACTGGACAGAACAGCTTTCCAAGCAAATCTCAAGCAATAACAACCATTGAAAATAGCTCCATTTCTCTATCGTTATTTTTAATTACATGTTCGATAGTTTTGTTGAAGTTTTTTTACGTCTTTACTTCAGGAAGTTGTACTTGCGGAGAAGCCTTTAATATCCGAAGAGACAGACTTGATTGAACCAAGTCTGCTGGATGAGCTTATCTGCCATATCTCGAGTTTAGCATCTGTGTACCACAAGCCACCAAGTTCATTTGTTGCTGGTAAAACACCAATTCGTCGTTCAACACTGCACCAAAAACCAGCTACTGAAGCTACTAATGAACCGCAAGATGATACCGGAGGAGTGTCAACACTGACCTTATCTCAAGTTGCAAGTGGACAGCAACCACAACCTGTTCCACAACCCGATTCACAACCTGATTCATTGCTTGGTGATTTGCTTGACATTGGTGCTCCATCATTCAATCCAACTCCCCAAAATACATTTCCTGCAACAGGAGTACAACAACCTGTTCAAAGTATGCATTTTCAACTTCCCAATGTATATATCATGTTCAAAGTATGCATTTTCAACTTCCCAATGTATATATCATGTTCAAAGTATGCATTTTCAACTTCCCAATGTATATATCATTTCCAGACGAACTAACTTTGTGGTGTAAACTTAATTAGGGTCGGTCCCAGTTGGCAAAATCTTCTAAAAGTCTATGAGGAGGAGTGTTTTCTGTTATGCTTCTTCTTCCAAATATGAATTTTCACCGGAGAATTTAGTTACGTCTGGAAATGATATGTTATTTCTTATACATGATGATTTCTGTTACTTCAAACAATTTACATATATACACAGTGTATATTTTTTTGATTAACCAATGTTGTTGTTTTTCATTTATGTAGCTCTTGATCTACTTGGCGGAGATCTAAGTATGCTGACTACTCCAGCTGCTCCATCCCAATCAACGGCTACTGGCAGTTTTGGGATGGGTGGTGGTCTGAATGACCTGTTTTCTTTGCAGGGGGCGTTACCAGGAAATGGTTATGTTCAACCGAAACAAGTTTGGTTAGCTGCTCAGAAAGGAAAAGGGTTGGAAATTTCTGGTAACAATAACCCGATTGCTCTTACATTTTCTTCTCTGTTGATTGGATAATACTTAACAACCTCTTCGAAAAAACCTTTTTCCAACAAACGTCTTTTTTTTTACCTCAGGAACCTTCTCTCGACGTCAAGGATTAATTTATATGGAGTTGACATTCACGAATCGTGCTATGCAAGCCATGGGCAATTTCGCCATACAGTTGAACAAAAATAGTTTCGGCATCACTCCGACTGTACTTCAAGTACAAACTCCACTTCCTCCAAATCAATCTGCGGAAACTTCACTCCTACTCAATATAAGTATGATTGTTTCTTTCTTTTATATGATACCGAGTGGAAGAATCACTGTCTATTTTGTTATTTTTCTGCGTGGATGTGTGTTTTAGACGGTCCTGTACAGAAGATGGAACCCATCAACAATTTACAAGTTGCTGTCAAAAACAACATCGATATCTTTTACTTCAGTTGTCTCATCCCTGCACACGTAATGTTCACCGACGGAGGCAGATTAGGTACCTTTAAATAGTTGTATTTCTTTGAGCTATTACTATGCGATTCAGGACCTCTTGGGTTCTTACATCAATTACCTGTTTCTTTACAACGAAGTAGCAGATAGTGATGAGACCAAGTAGCAGTTTTGGTTTTGTTCTTGTAAATATTTCATCGCACATTTTATTATAGAACGAAAAGATTTCCTTAAAACCTGGCAAGAAATTCCAGCAAATTACGAAGTCCAGACCAACTTCACAACGACAGGATTTACAGGTATAATTACAAAATATATAAATTACATTACCTGAAAATTCCTTTCGTAAGAGGAATACTTCTGGAATTATGAAAGAATGATGGTATTTTTAGACCGAATCCAGAGTGTGTTGGAAGCGAATAATATTTTCACCGTTGCTAAAAGAACTGTTGAAGGACAGGTAAGAATATGGGAGATATGATTCCGAATCGGTATTTTAATGCCAGAAACCGTGCTTCAAAACCCGAAAACATTCGGAAGTTTTGTGATATACTTTTTCATACTCAATTCATTCAAAAGTTGGATTTTTGAAGTCCCGGCAAAGAAATATTGAAGCAATACGACTCTTGATAAACCTGACATAGTTTGCCATATATTTCAGATCATATTTTGTTACAATCTGTTAATTTTATCAATGAAAACAAAAGAAATGCAATTGTGGCAATTTTAGTTTTTTTGAGGGTGTTTACCCCTTAATTTAATATAACCACCAAAGGATTTTTATAGATTTAACGTAAGAATTTAGTGATTGAACGATGATGAAAAAAATTGAATAAAATTTTTACTCGTGCTAACATCCATCCACGGTTTTCCCCCGACAACAAAAGGTTTGAGAAAAAGATTGCAAGGAATGTTCATTTTGTTGATAATTGATTTTCTTCAGGATATGTTATATCAATCACTACGATTCTCTAACAACTTGTTAGTTTTATCTGAATTGAAGATCGTTCCTGGTAATCCAGTCGTACAGGTATGAGATGTTCTATCCTTCCAATAGCGCTTCGTTCTTAACATTTTCACTTATTTATCCACTTTGTTTGTTTTAGCTGTCACTCAAAACAATGTCAAGCGAAGTCGTTCCTTGCGTACAAGCAGTTTACCAACAAATTTTACAATAACTGTCGCAATGCTAATTATCTGTTAGGTTATATTATACAAATTTCTTTTTTTAATATTCTGGATAATTCTCCATATTTTTTTTCAACGATGATCTTTTATTTCTCTGTCACCTTGTAATGTGGAAATACTTCATTCCTGATAAATATGGTGTTTTTCTGACAACTATACTCTTACTATCGACTCTTCCTCTGTTTGCTGTGTTTAATCGAATGATGTTTTTCTAGTTTTGAATGGTCTTGATAAGTTCAAAATTACTCTCAAACCTCTCCAAAGAGGACTCTATCAGGGCCAAAAAAATATCAGGACCAAAAAAATATCAGGACCAAAACATTTGTGCAACTCCTTGGACTTCCAGTAGAAAAGACATCCGCTATAAGGAGATGTCCCTTGCTTTCACTGTAGATATTGAATACACGCTTACTCGTTGATTGTTGACTATCTACGTGAGAAGACCAAATCTCCGTGTTTGTCTATTCATGTAGACCAGCACGGATTTTTATTAAACCAATGGAACTTTTATGACACGTTTCTCATCAACAAGGCAAAAAAATGTCCCTTTTTGTACTTCTTATTTGAGTGTTAAGTTTTGTTTCTATCCTTGTTGGACAAGTCTAGTTGAGCCTTAGCTTATAAATATAGACCGTCCATATTAAAGCGACGGTCTATATTATGGGCTAGTTGAGCCTGGGCTGTTGCTTTTGGATATTTTGACAGATTTGAGACTCATGCTGTCAAGTAAGAAGTATTGAAATTTCAGAAAATGATTACAGCTGACGTTGTGCTCCTTTTTAAGTTAAAGTTAAGTTTTGAGTTGAAATTAAGTTTTGAGTTGAGTGGCTTAAAAGTGGTCAAAGGTTTTCCTGTCTAAAAGTTGCACGAAAACGTAAACAACAGTTTTATGTTCACCTCTTATATATCCAATCTAACCTTGTTTAACCAGCTCCGTGTGGCTATTCTAACTTATAGGTCCTCGTTACCACTAATCTCGTACACCGGCATTAAATTAGCCGCGGCTAAAAGGGCCGACAAGTATACTGATTTGCAAGAGAGGAGTCGCTGCCATCCAACCTCGAACCCAAGGTCTCTTGCTTTTTCGTTATACGGAAGGCGGCATCTCCGTATATCGAAATTCTTCTTTTCTTTTCCTTTCCGTTTTTTGAAAGTGATGAATTTTTTTCAGAGCCGGCGGAAAAACGTCGTCCGAAGAAAAAGTCGTTTCTGATTTGGTGTGTGGTGTGTATTGTTTTTTTACATTTTTCTGCATAAATAATCGATATTTCGAAGCTAAAAGACTCTACAATAGAGACGGATAAGAAATAAGAAATATAAGAAGTAAATATAAAATTTACATAAACATAAACTATGATAACTATTTGATCAATATCGACATTTGGTCGTGATTAAATTAGTGTCGTCGTTCTCGAATAGTTTCTTCAAGCCTCTAGAACCGCGAAAGCATAACAGTTGGCTTCTCAATAAACTGTAGTTGAGTCTGCACCTGACCCAGTTTTTCACACGGTGAATTTGCTCGTTTCTTCTTTCTGCCACAATTTCTGATAATCTATTGAAAAAAGTCTTGCATTCACGAGACATACCACCAAAATATGAGAAGACTAATGGTGTAAAGCTGCCTTGATCAATCCTGTTGATCCGCTTGTCATAGTTTCTCTTTTTCATCTTTCGTTGCTTCGATGAGCTGTAGATAGATAGACCCCGAATCAAGCAGACTTTAGCAGTTGGGTTGAACACCTTAACGTCAAAGTACGCTATGCTTGCCCCTTTACCCAGCAGAATCCACGTGCAGCAACATCTACGCGAGCTTCGCTTGATTGAATTGATGATGGTGGTAAATCCTCTCCAGTTAGTTCTTGCAAGATTGGTTCTACGGATACATATTTGCAGCATTCCAAAAGAAGCTCAGCAGTGAAATCTCTTATTTCGTTGTGTCCGATTGTTATAAAACCTCCTTTTGGACATGAAAAGGCATGATCGACCTTGAGAGAAGCACCACATATGCATTATGATGGCAGACCCTTGAGTGGAATGTTATACCGGATGTATAAATTGTCCCAAGATGCTTGTTTATCTAGAAGGAATGCATACTTCTTAATTGGTAGAGTTGTAAGCCAACTTGAGGCACCTATTTCAAGACTTGCTTCTATAGTTCGGAAGGTTAATCTGTCTTCTACTGCTGCTTGAATTGTCGTAAGCTTATCCTTATTTCTGCTGATTTTTTCGCTTTTTATGATATTTCGTTGCTCTCTTTGTTTAATGATTACTGCTTCGTCATATCTTGGTTCTTGGATTTTGACTTTTGCTACCATCGACTTTGTCACAGCTCGAGAATTTCTGTATTCTACATCACTGACTTCACATGGGTCGAAGATTCCTAAACCTCCAAAACTTACTGGAAGCCCGAACAGTTTCCTTTCGTCATCATTACAATAGTATCCATTAAAGATTGCCTTAATAAACTTATTTCGAATTGCATCTTCTGGTGGTCGTAAATCATTTGAAATATCAGGCACCGTTTGCATCAGGTAAGTAAATTTGCTTTGGGGAACCCAAATACTTAGGCGGCGTGAGCTGAATGAGGATAAGCTTCAGAAAAATTGGATAATACGTCGATTTCTACAGTTCTTGAGTTCTTGAGAGATCACCATAAATAGTTCCCTCGTTTGATCATATTTCTTTTCCTCCAGACACAAATAAGCGAGCTGGTGTTTGATAACAGTTAAATGTAGGTTGAGCAGAGAGGCTTGACAAAGAATTTTCGTATTGGGTAACTCCCCTGTTTATCGAATTGAAAGCATTCGTCGCATCAATTTGCAACAGACCGTGGGTTTCTTCATTATCAAACAAACCAACTGAACTGCAATTTCACAACCTGACCTTATTCCACCCCACACCCCACACCATTCACACGCGCAACTTGGTGCAGATAAAAATTACTTGGTGCTACTGTGGTGAATCCATGTTGCATGTCACGAAAATCTCTTCTAAGCGGCTAGTTTAACACACATGGAGTGGAGAATGGGTTCGTAAGAATTTGCAGTTTAGTGTTCTTTTTTATCATTCATGAAACAAAACCTATTCTTTATGTCAGTCTCTAACTCACTCTTATTGCTAGTGTCTCTAGGGTGGTTTCTCATCTGTGTGTGGCGTGTTTAAATAAATTTTTAGCGCTCAGCCTCAAAGACTCCCCAGCACTCTGTGGCCATATATATGTATGGTCATGGGTGCAGGAGGAGGGAGTGAGAGTGAGGATATTATATATGTATGATATGAAACAATAAAGACAGCGTCCAGCAGGAAAGGACAAGATTGAAGGAAGTCTTATCTACCTCAGTTTACCGTCATTTCCAAAAACAAAGTGATATGCAGAAAATTTTCATTTTTCATTAAGGTAGTTTCATCTATTATGCTCTCGACATTCTTCTATTCTCGACACACGTTAATATTCAAGCGTTTAATCAACGGAAAAAATGAAAAACATTTAAAAAGGAAGCTTACAGTAAGTACAGTTTAAATTTGAAATATCATCACATAGTAATTGGGGGTAAATTGTAATGATGAGTCTGAAACCTCTTTAAACAAATCCAATACAAAAAACACGACCGAAATGAAGTTGTTGATATTCACGTGTGCTGTTATCACCACATCTTGTTTACTACTGGAACAGTAAGATTGGCCATGGGACTTCAAATCATGACTTTTAAATCCCTGTTTTGAAAGATTCCCTTCTCCGGTGCTATTGTTATGTTCTCGACATGGTTAATAACCAGCTGATTATCAGAGTTTGTTTGCATTGTGATGTAATAGTAAAGAAAATATTACGCGTAGCTCAAGAGTAATTAGCTGTAAAGAAAAGAAATATCATCTCCAGTGTTTCCTTTGGGACTATTATGGCACGTGGTTTGTACGGTGTCTACTTTGTTATTCCACTGTTCTGTGTTTTATCTCTAAATTGTTTTGAAAATTGTTTTGTCGAGAAAGGAATATATGGTTGAACACAGATGTATCCTCCCGTTCCTTTTCTCCTCTGTTTATCTAATCTTCAAAGGAAAGAAATGCCTTTATATTTTTATTACTAATGTTGTTTCTATATTGTATTTCATATCTTACATCCTTTTGAAGGTAAATTAGGTTTCCTTTTTCAATTATTGGATTCTAAAGTTGTTTTGTCGAGCATAGATGAAACTACCTTGTTCATCATAGCTAGGCTATTAGGGCAAGTAAATCTGGTAACTTCGGTGTCGTCTGCCAAAAATTAAAAAAATGTCTTGCGAATGAGGCTGCCACAGTTTGCACACAGTTATAGTCTAGCTTTCAGAGCTGTCAGAGTTCCAGAGGGAAACGAAGATTATGTTTTCTCATTATGTGGAGCCCTAAATTATACACTTGCCTCGGATGCCAGGTTACCACTCACTTTTAATGACCAAAAGGAGCTTAGCCCAACATATTTTTAGGCATGCAGGTGCTTATTCAAGGAAATACGGTAATTATTACTCTAAGCTAAGGTTTTTATATTAACGAGAGAAACAAGTTCATTTTGTATGCAGAATGAGGGACCCCTTTTTTATACAGTAAATACATGTTTGTTATGTGTTTAGTTTAATGTCAATCTTTATTTTAAAGTAGCCATAAAGGGATATCTGGATCTCAAGTATACATGCAGATTTTGGAATTATGGCAAAAGCAAGGTTCCAACCAAATAAGGTTGCATTGTTAAGTTTTTTGCAACTTCAATTCTTTGGAACAACAAAAACATGTATGTCCAAAAGTTGATCTCACACTTTTGAACTCCAACTATATACCTTTTTTAACTGCATGTAATATGTTATAGGGTATACAAATAATAGTTATTACAAATGCCTTTTCAAGCAAGACTTTCCAAAAGTTTTCTTTCCAATGCCCGTCTATGGTATTTGGTTGATGCACGTGATCAGATTAATGGGAGGTTAGCTGCATACATTTCAGCATTACTTATTGGTAAAACAAAGCCGATCTACCACGCATGCAGTGACTTAGGTGATCATGTAGTAGTTACTAATTGTAAACATATTGTGATGCTTGGAGAAAGGGAATGGGAAAGGAAGATATATCGTCACCATACAGGTTATCCTGGCGGTCTTCGTGAATATAAGGGTAAAGAAGTGTATAAGAGAGATCCTTGTCAAATTCTATGGAGATCTGTACGTGGCATGATGCCAAAAACACGTTCGAGAAATCGTAATATGAAGCGTTTGCATTTATTTGAAGATGAAAACCATCCTTTTGCTTTGAATATTTATGCTGAACTTTTCCCGCCACATGCAATGGCTCGTAGACTTGATGAATATACAAAAGAAGAAATTGGAAATTTCCCTAAAATTTTCTAAAGGGTTTGCTCATAGATTCTTGAAAATCTGTACCATAACAATATGCATAGATTTTAAACATTGACTAATAATTTTTTGAGATTGTATATATATATATAGTCAATAGTTCTGAAACCAAATTTCATAAACTTTTTGTAAATCCCCTCCCCATACCTGAACATTAGCGCCGTTGGAGAGCGTAAGTAAAATATCAATGGTAATCAGTCTCCAACGTTTGAGGTTCATAGGTCAAATTGTCCCCCGTACTTTTGGTCTTTTCGGTTCGTATAAATACGTAGAAAATGATGTCCGATGTGATGATGTTAATATTCAGGTCTGCTCCCCCCCCCAAAACTGACATTTTAAGACCACAAAAATTCTGAAAGGTTTCACGATTACAATCGTACCTTACGGACAGGAAAACGGAAAATTTTTTCACGAAAATGAATTTCGAGGAATTTACTTTCTCGATCAGGTCGTTTTTTGTAAATTTCGATTAATTTATTTTCGCGACTGACATATTTTGAGAAATGTATATATTTTTGGCGAGAATTTGCAAAATTAGCAATTAATCTTCGAATAATTCGGAGGCATTTCGAAGATTATCATTAGTTCTAAAAATATCTGCAATCTGACGGTTAATCAGTAGAGTACAAGCGGTAATTTGGGATTATTAGCGGTAAAATTGATAAAAGAACAACAGATTTTATCGATAATTTGTTCGATTAATTAATATACCAATCGATCATTATTGATGATAAATTATTAATTATCATCTCTTCTTATCG
This sequence comes from Turritopsis rubra, assembly GCA_039566895.2. Taxonomy (NCBI): domain Eukaryota; kingdom Metazoa; phylum Cnidaria; class Hydrozoa; order Anthoathecata; family Oceaniidae; genus Turritopsis; species Turritopsis rubra. The sequence continues at coordinate 14,502,687 of CM077627.1, forward strand.
ATATTTGCAACAATATTAGTGATAAATTTGAAATTAGCAATAAAATCATCATTATTTGTTGAAAATTGATAATGATAACGATTCCGCCTTTACACGTTTTTTTTTAATAAGAACGTCTAAGTATACTTTTTTGTTACAGTAATTTACTTTCATGAATTAGCCAAAAATTCACCAAATTCGGCTTATTCGGCTGTAAGTGTGAAGGTTTTTGATTATAAAGTAGCTGTCTATCACTTGAAGAATTTAAAATTACCGAACTTTCGGTATTTTATAAAAGAGACATTTGGTATGACAGACACCAGGATCTGGAAAACGTTACAACGTATTAACAGGTGTCACTGGTTAATTCATTCAATGTATAATCTTTGACTGGATACGCAAAATTGGGAGGTACAGAAACTTTCCAAAGTACAAAAGGATTCATCTTTGAAATAAAAAAAATCTCTTTATAAAATGTGAATTTATATACAGTAAACGTGATAATAACACATCATTAGATTGATAACAAAAGCTAACAAATACTTGTCTCAGTTCATCATGTATACTGTGTACCATAGGGTGAGGTTATGTCTCGTTCTTCCAAACGATTTTGAGAGGCTTTTAACCAAGAGGTTCGAAGTTCACTGGTGAGAAATCAGTTATTGTATATACACTTAGAATACGGTCACAAACTCAGTAGGTTAAGCAAGGTCACGTTTGGCTTCGCCTATTCAATATATTTTAATCATTTTTTATAATCTTCTAGTATTGTTCTAGCAGATCTACCGTAAAATGGACGAAAAAGCGCGCCAGGCGCATATTCGGGTTGTGAGGTGCTAAGTTAAATCTGGGGCGTTAAACGGGTATGTAACTAACTTGGCCGGTAAATACAAACGAAATACTGATTACCTTCATGGAAGAAATTTTAGCGGAAAGAAAATTTGGCGGGAATTTAATTTGTCGGATAGAGAAAAAGATGAATTTTGGCGGGAATTTAATTTGTTGGATGACCGAAAAACTTAGTTAATGCGGGAGATTTTTTGTCAAAAAACATGGACAACAAAAAACTTTTCCTTTAGATAAAAATCCGCCAAAATTTCTTCCCTTTAGGTAAAACAACACAAATGATTTTACAGGAAGCGGAGATTCCACAACAATTTCTCAGAAGGTATATCCACATACCACATAGAGATCAACATATATTAACTACTTTTTAACATTCCGAGGTTTTACTTACTTAAAATTACTCTGAAATATCTCTAAATCATACAAACGTTAGTTATGTACAACTCTCTATTTCTTTCGTCGTATAGTATGTAAAATTGGCGCTAAATTTTTTGGAATAAGACTTTCCATTACAAGTGTTAAAGAAGTTTTTCGAAGATTCATTGACTGACGTCAACTTGTTTGTTTTCATTTTAATGTACATGGCTAACTCTGTGCAGTAGTCACGATGAAGTTCACTTTTCGAAATTATCATCCAGTATAGATCCGCTTCTAAGTCTTACATTTTATAACATTTACCTCTATTTCCCCAATTAAAAGACTTTCTTATCTGTTTAACATCTGGGTTATTCAGACAATTAAAAACAGATAAATAGTCTGGATAAAATATCGGTAAAAACCGAAAAAATAATCCTGTTTGGATTGGAAGCTGGAATATATTCTCACCTCCTATTTACTAATATGAAAACAAATCTCTAAAAGAAACTTTAAGAATGAAAAGATGATATCAACAAACCTTTCCAAAATTTCTGTTTAAACACTATTTGCCAAAACTGTCCGAACAAACCTCAATTGAACTCCGAACAAACCTCGTTTTTGATGCGTTATATTGTTTCACGGTAATTATCGAATTCATTCTTCCTAACCGCAAATCGCTTTGAGAAAATTTGAGACAATTTTCAATACAGAAATGAGGCCTGTTAGAGCAATCGAGGCAAAATACGACGTATAAAAAGAAATTTGGGAAAAGTGGATTAACTAAACACTTAATTGAAAAATTATGCTATGGAAAATAGAATTTGTTTGTTATGCTTAACCGCAGTGCGGTGAAGCTCTAAATTATACGATAACTTTATCAGGCCGAACCTCGTTTTTGATCAAACCTTCACCATCATCTGGTACCACACCATCATCGGTGTCATAACAAGTTCTCGTAGCAGAAGCATCTTCCGATATATGATCTAGTACTTCCTTGGTTGGTACGCCCATTTGTCTTAAAGCTTCCGCTTCAGCTTTAGCCTTATCGTGTGGTACATGTTTGGCGCAAATAAAATAAAAAAGCGAACCAAAGCAACTAACGAATGGCGTTATGTAAAGGGCGTATAATAAACCTTGGTGTTTTATTGAAACTGGTGCGTTCGGATTACCACCAGTGTAGCGATCGGAAATCTAAAAAAAAACATGGAGATCATCATCGTTGAGTTTCCTGCTGCCGATGGTGGTTTTCGTTAGATTAGATGTTCTAGAATAGCTAGTGTTGTTGTGGAGAACCTTTTCGGTTTATTCAACCATCAGCAGTGCTGAAACCTCTCTATAGCGGACACTATCGGGACCAAAAAAAAACGTGTCTGCTATAAGGAGGTATCCAGCATATAGAACTATGGCTCCCAACCACTCCATTACCATTCCTTTCTGATGAAAACCGGTGATGGTATTGGAAACATTACAAATGGAATCAATTGTGTTACTCACAGCTCCTACTATAAACGGACTAATAGCATCGCCAAGCACATGTATAAAGACGATTTGAATAGCCTCTGCTGAAGACCGACAATGTGGTGGTGTAACATACTACAAAATTAATAGAGGTTATAAGATAGACTAAAATATCAAAAACATGGGAAAGAAAAAACATTAAATTGTAAAAATAAAATAAAACTTACTAACAACAAATCACCATTTGGTGCCCAATTAAGACACATTAAAATCTCACCAATGGCTATCAACACCTACACACATTTAAGTGGAAGTTATAGTATCAATATCAACAGGTTGGATGTCTGTTGAAAATTGTAACAGAGACCAGGCTTATAAACAACCGAGTTTAATGATTATGAGGAGAGGTGGAAAAATACCTACCCAACATAAATTAATATACTTATCAGCAACATATAAAGCTACAAACAGAAATGGTGTTGCAGTTATGATACCAATAGCACAGACCAACGCATCAGCTTGTTCATTGTAAGGACGCCAGCGACGCGCAATTTCCGCGCCAGACCATACACCAAGAATACCAGAAATAAATGTTACTATTCCAAACTTATAGCTCACTGTCTCCAAAGTTCGATTTTTATCATAATCGTGAGTTTGTTGGGCATATAATGCAAAATCTGGTGCCCAGAACGCCAATGCTCCGACAACAAATGATACACATGTAAAACCAGCCGTGGACCATATAAAACTTGGTCTGAAAATTAAAAAAATGGGTCAAAAGTGGTTCAAAGTTAAATCAGGGTGACCACTCATTTTCAAAAAAAATATTCTCTGATATTCCCCTAACTTGTTATGTTTTACACTGACAGAAAAACGATAGAAAAAATTCTTAAATGATGAAGTTAAGACATGTATGAATGCTTTCAGACATAACTCTCATAAAAATAACAGAATCATAACAAAATAGAAACAAGAACGAGTCGCTAAAACTGCAGCTAACATGAACCTCTTCTGTTGCCTCCTTTCTCCTACAAACGTCTATAGCCTTAGTTTCAGTAAAGAATAAAATTATACATTTCTTCTTCTCCCTGCTTTTATGGAGATATAATGTATCAAGTTTTTGCTTCAAAGGTTTTTGTGATAATAAAAGTAGAAATTAAAACGAGATTTACAAAACAAAGAAAGTTAAAATATTTCAAATATAGCTAAACACAACTGTTTCCTATAAAATCTAAAATAGTAAATACTAGTAATTATTGAGTTTGCACATTGATAGAAATTGATAAGAAGTTAAAAAAGCCCTGAAAAATTTCCAAAAATTCCCAAACTGAAAAATGCTCTAAACTATTCCATGACTTTAAAAAAAAAAATCTAAAACCGAAATCCCAGAGCAAATTACTTTCCTGTCTTTTCCCTGATTTCCAGAAAAGTGGCCATCCTGAAAATAAAATATAAGGTGAATGAGAAGTTTTATTACAAAATCAAGTATCACATACATTGTAAGAATCTGTTTCAAATCTTCTCTGAGGCCTTGATGATTGGAAACAACAGTCACACTTTCAGACAGATCCTCATCTTCTGCTACTATGGTGCTAATCTCTTTTGCGCCTCTCTTCGGTTCACGAAGAACAAATAGAACTAAAAGAACTCCGACAATTCCTAAACCAGGTGTAACCTACAAAAAATACATACGCAAATAAATATCACCTCACAACTCTCCCTTATTCTAATTATTTTATACAAAAAACATTCATAGTTTGACATTAAGGTGTGTTGCTTCAACACAAAATCTTGATACATAAATAAACACACCCGAAAAGCCCACTTCCAACTTCCAAGAGCTTTTGCAACTTTTGATCCCACAATATATCCAAGACCACTAGAAAGTAAATCCATGCAACAGTTTAAGAAAGGCAATCGGAATGATTCTTTACAAATGAATTTCTGGAGCAGATCAGCTGGAAATTCCAAAGACACGACAGATTAGTCTAAACATCACTCTTTATTTCTCAGCTTCCTCCCAACTATTCTCATCTAGGGTCCTCCCAACTTAAACATAAATAAATATTGGATGTCTACCTGTATTTTGTATATAATTAGATTATGTTTGGCCAGAAACAGGTTTGCAGTTGGATAAGAACAGGAGTTTGGGATACTTAAATACATACCTTCCACAAGGGATAGCAAAGTAGAAAACTGTGAGAGCAATACTTCTTTGATTACCAACAAACAGATCCGCAATAATGGTAGGTGCAACTGTGGAATAACTAGCTTCACCGATACCAACCAAACAACGAAAGAGAAAGAAACCTACAATTTGCTGAAGTAAAGTTCAATAAACCTTTTACAAAATATCAAGCAATAGTTTAGGTTGAAATATTATTGAAGTTAACAAACATAGTGTTTCTTAAAGACAATGTGTTGTTATAAGTACCGCCGGAGGTACCACCTCGTGCTGACATCATCATTACCGACGCAGACCTTTCAATTACTTCTATGAAAGTCATCATTAAAAGCAACAAAATAGTAGCATATATTTATGACCAACGATAATTCATATTTACTTTCCAGTAAGTGACAGCCAGTTTTCACAACAGAAGATGAAATGATGAGGTATTTGATTGAAAATGTTTTGAATTCAAATACAAATTACTGCATGTATCGAAATTTCGACAGATATCAACGATTTGAAAGTTATGATGAATTAGTATTCGTTGGAACAAGGGCGCAGTGGCTTTATTTATTATAATTGATGTCAATTATTTTTGTCAATTTTACAAAGAAGTCAATATATAAGATAACCTTACATCAGAGCCCATAAAAGATCCAGCGAAAGATGTACCAGCCCAAATGAAAATACCAACAGCCATCACATATTTACGTGGAAAGCGATCACCCAAGTAACCAAATATTGGAGCAAACACCATATACGAACAAACAAATACTGTTTGCAAAAGGCCAGCTGTTTTTTTGGAGATGTCAAAATAGGCTTGGATATCTGTCAGAACACCTAGACACATAAATGAACCATGCATAAAACAAAAGAAAAGGACTCTCAAGGGATCGAAAAACATCAGTTCCACTTAACGAATGTCCTACGGGAAGCAGTACAGGAATTTCAAGGTCCCACTAAAGAAAAGTCCCAGTTATCCGACTTAACGTGAGTATACGGTATTGGGAATTTGGTTTCATTGATGCAGATATCAATCGCTAGTGGAATTTAAAGTTTTGATTAAACTTACTTGCTAGTGTGTATCTGTCCATATAGTTCAGCAAATTTAAGTAAACTAAAATGCCAAGTCCAATTATGGATAAAATGGGTAACTTCTCTCTATGAGGCATTTTTGAAGTTTCTTCTTTAACACCGTTTTTGATGGAATTATACTGGGGATCAGGTGAACTATTTGCTGTAGACATCCCTCAAAACATAAAACATAGAATAGAACATTTTCATTAAGGAGTTATGAATTCCTCTCAAATGTATTTAGTTTAACCAAACAAAATATATAAAAGTGTTCCTAGTATACTGAAATACTTTGAATGAATGTTGAATGACCTCATTGTTATCTTTGAAGTTTTTGTTTTTATAGCATGAAATACACTTATTTGTGTACTGCTTTTGTTTCAGTTTCATCAAACAAAAATCAAATATTTTGATTAAAAGGTTTTAAAATTCATACTTGATATGCGTTAATTTTTCTGATCTCTTTTTTACTTCTTTTCTTCAATGCTTGTGAAAAAGTTCTTGGTTTTTCAAATGTTGAATTTGTGTTCTGAATGTTGATTGGCTAAACTTCCTTCTATTACCTTAAGATCATTAATTTTCGCGAACATTTATTTTTGAGAGTAAAAAAAAATTGGATTTTGCTAGGTTCTTTTTATATTTTCTTTGTGAATACACAAATAAGATAACAGCAGTTTGTTCTCACCAGTGAAAGTCTTAAAAAAGCATTATGGTACAGAACTGTTTATTCCTTGAAAACCAAATTTCAGTCTGGTATTCTTATTTAACTTATTCTTTAAAAACATGAGAAGACACTTCATCTGCACTGATTTATCAGAGAATACTTACCAGTACAACCTCGTGTTTTTTTAACAAACTAATATATTATTTGCCTGTCATTTCTCTCTCTAAAATAGATAACAGGAGATGTAAGCTCGTACTTGTATAAAATTTCCTTAGCCCTATTGTACCAGATTCATAGTTTATGGATTTTTTTGGTATACTCCTACACACTAATGTTTACATATCTAATGACTTCATGGACGTCACAATTGGGGTCGAACATGATAGGTAGATCAATTGCTCAATTTTCCACATCTTGTCTAACCGATACTTAAAAGCATTCAAATTTGGTGGAAAGGAAAATTTAATACACAAAGTTGCAATATAACAAGGGAACTTAAGTTCAGTTCTTTTTAAAATGAAGCAGTCGTGGCAATTTGATGCGATTGCGATTGATTGAGGAAATTCTCGAATCTCATGTATGCCTTCCCTCCTGCCCACACAACAATGAAAGCTGTTTTTAACAATACAGGATTTCACAGTTTGGGAAACATAATAGCTCACTTAAAATTTCATTGTTAAACTCTTATTCAGCATGTAGATTGGGAAGTTAAATAGAAGAAATTAACAAGGCTCTGACCAGCAGGAAAAGTGAAAATTCTTTCTTTATGTAGATTCCAAAGATTAAAGTAATTTTATCATGCTTGCATCCAGTGCTTAATGAATTCTTTTAATACCTGTATAATAATTTTTTCTGTGTATCAAGTGCGTTTTGAGTAGTGTTTTCGGCAATAAAGGAAACACATGATAAATCATTAAACTAAAGAGAAAATTGCTAATGCTCTCTTTTTATGACATTAAAGTATTTTTGATTGAATTTCAAGGTTAATGAAAACAATTTGAAACAAAGTAAGAAATTAATCAAAGTGATTTTGAAAAGAATTTAAAACAAATTAACATCACATGTATACATATAGAAGCAAACCAAAAAACAATGAGAAGGTATCACTCCCCATCACCCCGTTCAACAATCTTAGGTGAATGGTAGATAGCTTGTCATTCTTTAGAATAAAAATAAAAGTCAACTGTATTCTGTTTTCCCGGGTTTCGTCACAACTTTTAATGACTGGAACCATCTAGAGGATAATCAATAGCTGTAAAGCATGCAAGCTATGTTTTATTTATTGTGTGCATTGTGAACCACACAATCACCTCGAGGCTAACAAAACTAATATTGTGTGAAAAGGGGAATTCAGAAGTCATAGAAACAGGATATTTGGAACCATCATGAAAGCCAAAGTAGCGAGATTTAATTATTTAAAAATAATTAGTGACGTAAGACGGAACACAGAATAATATTTCATCACTTTCCAAAAGAAAAAACACAACAGGATTTCTGCCAGGATTTCTAATGGGGTGCCAAAGTGGACAAAAATGGAAATCTCATCAAGATCTGATATATTTCATCAAGATTGGTCGAACTTTACCAAATTACCAAAATATCACCAAGATTTGGAATACCCCATCAAGTCCACCAAAAATCTCATCCTGATGAGAAAATCTCGTCAAGGGTGAGAAAATCTCATCAAACGACAGGAGCAAACTGTTAATCAAATGCATCCCCCTAAGAATGTCCTGCGCCAAGTTTGGTCTGCTAATTGCACTAAGTGCTTGCACAACGCAATTAAATGTTGCTGCTAATGAACAATAACGACATTGTGGGCAAGCTTCATTAAGCTTTTATTTGTTCTTCAGAAATGAAAAATGTTAAAATCCTTCCTCTCGAACAAGAAGGCACATGGTTTGAATTACCTACAACATGGTTTGAACTACCTAACAAATTTAACTCTTTTGGAGCACGCATATATATATTTGTCAAGTTCTAGAAGTATCATACTTTCTGTGGTTAAATGAACACGTGATCCTAAGTTGTTGCACATATGAAATGATGCCAATAAGATAATAAATACGTAAGCACGGTTTTAAGTACTTCTTATACAATAGGATCTTGTACAAAACAATATTTATTCAACTCCTGGTACAAAGTTCTCCCTCGCAGCAACAACTGTTCTACTTCTGTCACCACCATTAGTGTTGGTTGTGTGCGTTTTCTTTCTTTGAAATACATTTTACAGACCGTATAGGTTACAAAGCGGGTGTTTATTTAATTGACAATTCCTTGATGGAATTTATGTTATCGTATTCCAAATCTTAATGAGATATTTCCAGAATCATATTTGAAGAGAAATATCGCCAAATAAACATCATGGATGATGGAGGAGAATGAATATATGGGGGACATTCATTATATGTATTAATGAATGTATGATTTATAGCTAAACCTTTATATAAGTTGTTCACGGATTTAATGAAATTTAGGCAATTACATTTAACAAATGAGGAAATGACACTTTTATAGTAAATACATTACTTTCATTTTATGCAAGTTTATAAAACTTAAATCTTACATCGTCTGTCCTCTGATCTGTCATGTGCTTCTTTTGTTATCCTACAAACTCAAACAACAATATTTTGTTGCAGTTATTATCCACTTTGCTCTCAGTTGGCGCATTTCAGACAACTCTCCGCCCTGGAACACATTCTATGATGCAAGAAACTAAAAATGCCCGACCCTTCACACTCCCTGGCCTCCGCTGCCCCTGAGTTTTGCATATTTTACTGCGTCGCCTTTTCTATTCACAAAAAGCTGACTAAAATACATAAACTGCGACTGCTAACGCCGGTAAATAAGGGAAACAAAAAACGTTTTCTCCTCCCTAATAGCAATGAAATACAAAAGTAATTCAAGTAACAGAAATCTGAGGAAACAAGATGATAAAGGGAAAGTATAGTATAAATTACCATGGCAGATTTGGACACTCGTGAGTTGACTTTGACCGCGTTAAAATAACTCGGGTGGCCGCCTATTTTGACAGGCATCATTATATAGTCCTGGGATCTCGAGCTTTGGTCAGTATTTTATCAAACTCATAAAAGGCGGCCGTTTAAGTAACTCTGGCGGCCGCTTAGCCCTACCGACCACCGTTTAATTTTAACCGGTGCCCGCTTAAGTGCCTTTAGTTAGCAAAGCCGTGGTGGGAACTGATGAGGCTGCATATTTCTTTATTTGTAAAACTATGTTTAGAATAATACTTGACTAATTCTTTCTCACTTTGTTGGTAGTCTTTCGCCAAAACTACATCCATCATTCAAAGTAACTTTACAGCTTACCTTAATGTTTATTTTGTAGTCAGATAATCCGAGGACCAGAAACAATTAAATATGATAGCTTAAATGACCAGAAGTTCAATTATTGTTAACTCAAGCTGTCTGTGTTAAATGCGCAGCCACCGGAGTCAAGATAAGCGGCCACCTGAGTCAAGATAAGTGGCCGTCTGACTGAGAAGAATATTTATACCGACGTGGTCAAATCAACTCACGGAGTGCTCAACACCAAATCTGCCACGGTAATAAATAAAATAAAATATTGTTTGAGATACTGCCGTGTCCACAAAGGCAAGAAGCCCTGGGAACGAGGTTAAGATACCCCTAATGTTTGAGTTATTGAGTGTTTTTTATGAGAGGGTCTAATTATAAAGTTATATCAGCGCCAAAATTCGAGTGTTTAAGTCGACTCGTGGAGTTACTCTTCGACACTCGTCGTAAATCAGATCGACTCATCGTTAATCAGTTCGACTACTCGTCAAAATTCAGGATCGGCTGCTTTTTAATGCCAACGAGTGGAATATGGCCGACTAGTCGTAAATCAGTTCAACTAATCGCAAATCATGTTGAAGTATTTCGTGCGAGTGGTACAAGAAATCACATTCTTGAGACGCTAGGGTTGATACGGCCGTCCATTTAGCAAGCTGTTTTCAGAGCCCATTCTTCAGTATCTGGAATAAAAACGTTTTTCTTATAATTTCGCCCACATGAAATTCTAACTAAGCATTTTGCAGGGGGACAATTATCCCTACTTTAATAACTAACAAGTAGATAAAGATAAAATACCCCCGGATTTGAATTGTTTATCTAATAAGTATTAATGCAAGTATTAATGCTCGAGTGGGTTTAAGGCGTTCAAATCTCCGGTTATATAAAAAAATTTTATGAAAATAATTAAAGTCAGATTTAGTGCTTAAACGCTAACAACTGTTTATCGCAAATTAAAAAATTCTATGATTTCATGTATAAATCTTACCAGATATTTACTATTTTTTGACGAGTCGATCTGATTTACGACGAGTCGAAGAGAAACTTCACGAGTCGAGACTTGAACACTCGAATTTTGGCGCTGCTAATATATAACTTCATATCTAATACCCAACGGGGATATTTAATTAAAAGAGTTTCAGTTACAGAAAGTCGAGTTATTAAGGGTTTAAATTACCGGGATTCTACTGTGTAAAACAGAATTATGAAAACTTGTTGCATTTTCAATTTTTTACTTATCCAAAGAGTGGGTCGGTGATTTTCAACTAGAAATTTTTGAGAGAGAAATAGCCAGGTTCAACTCCGCGGCCAGATTATGGCCGTGCTCGTTGATTGGATTTTCTACGTGAAATAATTATTTTGTTAGTGTGTGCTGTCCGCATATAGCACAAAACTTTACGCGCTTACATACAAAATGTTTTATCTAGAGGTGAGTGAAAAATATGCAAATATGGCAACTGTGGTAGACGAAGCTTTATTTCTATATTATAAATTAATTCGCATATTTAAGAAACAATAGACTGAATCTCATTGGATCTTTTTTTGATTTCAAATTCAACTGTTATCAACTGTCACTGTGGGTTGAACCTGGCTCTCTCTTTCCCTCAAATCATATCAGCTAATAAAAATAGGGAAGGGAAAGAGTTAGAGTTGGGTTTCCTAGCTACGCAGTATGTCACTTAAACGAAAAATTGGTCGGGGTAAAGTGACTAATTTTGGAAAAGTGACTAAATTTTTCGGGCGGTGGGCGGTGGGTGTCATTTGCGGTCTAAAGGATAACATCCATTTTGCTATTGTGTTTAACATTTATTTTATTATATCAAACACTCTCCATCTTGGAAGCTTTATCTTGCGACAGTTAAAAAAGAGAGATGAAATGGGAAATCAAGCTTCTTTCAAGCTTCACTTTGTGAATATTTTTTAAAAGCTAGACTTTGAATTTGGAATTGAGAAGGTAAGTAAAAGCTCAGGAGGTAGATAGCTCCTAGTCAGGAGGTAGATAAACTTATTGTTAAGTTTTTAAATCTCTTCCCAAAATGCTTCTTTGTGTGTTTTGTGTAGTGTAAAGTAAAGCATTTGGGGAGAAACAGAACACTCACCTATAAAAACGATTCTTACCTATAAGAGAACGATATATATATATGTATAAATATCATCATCATAAACTTCAAATGCAACTAAAAGAACACAATGCATCAATTTTAATGAATATATAAATATTCATCACCATTTTTTAAAAATATATTTCACTTAAATTAAAAATAATATTTCATAATATTTCATATGCACTGATAATGGATCATGAAGAATCGTGCAGTCTGATATAGCATAAAATTTTTTTCAGCTTAAAATGAAGAAATATGTGAAGCATTTTTTAACTACTAACTGGAAATTTGTCAAGTATGTCAAGAAAAGTTTATAATAATTCCTTTAGAAAAATATGGTCCTTATGTAGGTTTAGAAATCATGACAAAAGTAACACACTAGTTTGGTTTATTTTGTTTTTCGCTCCATTTTGAAAACAAATTCTGTCCTTTCCATAATCAAAGCTTACATCGTACAAAGTTTGATTTTATTTTAAACTTATTTTAAACGACCTATACTTTTTTATTTTGTAATATCAATTGTTTTTCTTTTTTAGATTGTTTTTAGCCAGCTATAACTAAGATGGATGGTGAAGTTTTTCCTTGTTGTTTATAACAATAACTGCATAATGGCACCCACTTATCCTGTAAGTGTGCTTCTTAGCTATATAATATATATATAATATATATATTCACAATTTTCATAAGATGTGAAATGTAAAAGAACATTCTTATTTAATATGTCATTATGAGAGTTTTTACAAATAAGGTGTCAGTGTTATTTCTATAACCTTCTATAATATACATTGATATGGTTTTTGAATCACAAATAACTACTATTAATACTCTAAAAATAACATTTGAAAAACGAGGCTTCCATTCACATACTTCGGTGCACATTAGTGCATAAAGCTATCCTCGTATTCATGTAGCTATTTAGGAAAGTAAAACTATTCTTCTAATGTGCTCTTAATTCAAGTTATGTGTCATGCCTTTATGCTGGTTTTGTTGCCGTATATTGAATTTGATGTTGCTTCAGACAGCCTCTTTCCACCTTGTTTAGCAATTTGTGTTGTTGTTTCTATGCTAACCACTTGGATATCAATTTGATAACTAATCACATGTTTATTTGTATCTACACCTGAAATCACTATACAGATTCAGGGTTGTTCTTTTGAAATCAACCAAAGTGTTAAATCAACTGGAACAAAAAAAATGTTTGGAAGGGAAGACATTAAATTGAGAACGAGTTTCAAATCTTCGAACGTTTCTGAGATCGTAAAAGAAAAAAGAAAACAATGACTTCATAATGATTGATAAACAAAATGATTCACATGTGATAAATTAGTAATCACACTAAATTTCAGGTGATTTGGGAAAATCACTCCTTGTTTTTGTTAAAAAAATTTGAAATTTTTATTTTTTTAAATTTTGTAAAAAACCTTGGGTTGATTTATCCCAAATCACCCTAAAAAACTTGATTACTAGTACAAATCAGTGCATAGATAACATATTAATTTGGTGTGTTTTCCTTACATGCCATCATTAATTTTGTACTTGAATTGTGAATTTATGTCAAAGATTGCTGTTGAATTTGACAAAGTCTGTTGGACTTAATTCATTATGTCACATTAAGTAATGATAACTCGACATAGCAATTATGTTCCTGTACCATATATAGCATTTTAGTTGCAGTTGTGGAAGCTGTATTCCAATTGAATTCTGTTTCACAATTAAAGTTAATGATCAGATGCTTAATGTTAATTCAAAATCTTTACTAACTTTTGTTTAGCCTACTCAACCAGTTGCAGCAGAAGCAGAAGGCTTTCCAACTGCAGCCATAGTTGTCATTGCTATCGGAGCATATATTGTTTTGTTTGGTGTTGGTTTGATTATTCGCAAGTTGATCCTTGTATGATTCTAATTTTTCTCATAAATCATATCTCTGAAGAATCCTTTTTCCTTTCTTTTCACTTTGTTTTGGGTTTTTCATTTTTGTTTTTGTTTTGCTGGCATAGTTTTATTTCAGCCACAGACATCGGAATTTCAACTTACTGATCTACAGGGTAGCGATTTCAACATGTTGATAGGTTCTCTGATAATTTACCATCATATTCCACTTGTAAAGTCAATTTTACAATATTGCAAGGACTTAATATAAGGGATACTTTTTTACTTTTGCATTTAATACAACATACAGTTGGAGCTATAAAATAAAAATCATTTCTACATTAATTCATCATTCATTAACAACAGCAAGGATATAACAAACTACAATAAACAATATCTTTTTTGTCACTACTTGACTAAACACCAATCCAACCATCAAAATGTTGTAAATAGTTTTAAAGATGGAAACATAACTATAGACTGTGCATTTGTCATACTAAACATCAAAATAAGGAATTGAATTTTTATATCTTGTGCAAACATTTTTGCTCAGTTGTAAGTTGTTTGAAATTTATTCCACTATCCATTCAACTATTTTCTGCTGAATTTTTTTCCATTCCATTCCATTTTTTCCATTAAATTTTATCCATCCCTAAAATATATGAGTTATTGGTGATGAAATATTGAAAACAAATTCTGTTTTCATATTTGAAATTTCCTATCCTGATTGATTTTATGATACATTAAACTATAGAACAAAGGTGACAGCTGTTGTCCTGTTTGGTGTTCAGAACTCTGTCAATGTCAATCTTGTTGTGAAACACCAATTGGTTCTGGCTTCCTAACATCATGCGCAAAAGCTTGCGACTGCAAAATACCAAACAAGCAGAAATGTATGGACAGCTGTTGTCCTTCAAAACAGGTAACATTTTCTCACTCTGATTTTATAGCAGCGTTTGTTTTTTATTTAATGAAAATGGCATTTGTGTCTTAAATTTTATTAGAGAGGTATAATGATCTGATTTTGTATGTATGTATGTATGAACGCAGCGTACTTTGACATTTTTCTTTATGTTTAGGACAACAATTTAAAACAAAATCTAAAACATTGTTTAATTTAGTGTGTAAGCCAGTTAATAATGTTTTGTTAAGTCTGTGTACTTGATGGCAAAGATACAAATTTATGATATCCGTTTATCCGTTTTTCATCTGCAACTCCCCCTTTGTCCTTTTATTATTTTAATTTAGGTCCAATGAGCTTAATACGGGCCCATTTGAACCAGTTGGGAAATGATTGCAGACGTAACATGTTTTCTTAAATTTCAGTCAAATTTACAGGGATTCTCTGTCTGGAATAGAATTAAGTTAATGAATGCCCTTTCATTGTGAAAGGATACCGGCCTTTTATTCTATACAGTCCAGAGGAACTTCATTTCCATTTCCTATTAAGTTTTCCCTTTCACCAAATTAAGGAATGTTATTAGGTCATGGCCTTAAAAACAGGGAATAAATAGGAATATTTTATTTCAAACCCCCTAAAATGTAACTGTTGACTTCCATATTTGATGTAAGTAGAGAATAGATTGCTTTTTTTGTTCATTTTTAGTGGTTTGATGACACGTGTTGTTTCTGTTTTTCAAAACAACCAGAAGGACAATGTTGTAAATGTGATGATTGTGCGGTAGGTTCTCATCACTCTTAAGCCTGTCGAAAGTTGTTTCAAAGTATCATGATGAAAAAGCTTCATCCACTAATATATATCTAATTTATCTTATTTGCTTGCATCCTGATTTTATTTCAGTGTGGAGAATGCATGGAATGCTGTGAATGTCAAGATTGCTGTCAAGAGTTAAAATGCGAACTTTGTGCGCAACCAGAAACGATAGGTTGCTGTTGTATGGAGGTAACACTTACTGGTTCTAATAACCGTCAAAACCAACCTAACGTGATGCATCAACCTGGTTATATGAATCAGTATCCTGGTGTTCCGATCGGAGAACAACCGGGTTATATGCAACAAATGTCTATGAGGAGCCAACCGGGAGCTTTTAATAATCCACCTTCCCATCCGGATTTATCGGGTTCATTTTATCCGGGGCAGATGGGTCAACCCCCTATTGGTTATAATCAATTTTCAGGCCAACGAAATATGAGGGGCAGCGGTCTGGGTATGAGCCAAACCTTTAGTAATAATCCTGCAATGTTTTCTACACAGCAGCAGCCTACAGGTGGCATGTTTCGAGCTCAACCAACCAATGTATAAAAAAACGATATTTATTATGTATATTTTTTTTATTTTGTAAATTCATTTGTATTTTATGATAAACCTATTTATAAATCATTTTTGATTTTTGGGGCTTTTAAGAAATTTTAAGTTACTGTTTCTAAAAAACAACGTGTTTAAGAGATTTTCTTGGTACATCGTCGTGATGCCAGGACGGGACCCCGCCAATTATGTCACAAATTGTGATTTTTCTCCATAGGCGTATTCAGAGTCTGTCAAAAAAGTGGAGTCCAACGTTATGGTATTTCTTTTCAGTCTTTAGTGTCGATAAGGTTGCTTGCACATTTTCCTTTTCTATTTTAAATGACTGAACTCTCCTCCACAAATTTTGACTGAGCTCTAGCTACGCCTCTGTTCTGTTCTCTGACCTCTTCGAAACTAATACCGCTATTTCCTCATTTAACCAGCTAATGTTTTGAGCCTCTTAATTAAAATCGTTTGAATGAACGAGGCATATGTCAACAAAACAGGAATAAGCGCCTGAATGGTAATTACTACAGAAAAATAAATAAATAAATGATTTATTTTCCTTAGTGATTGCTGGCAATGTGTCATTCATTTACTGGTAATAATTTCCTAAGCGCCTGTTTTCAGTGTTAAATTTTGTAAAAAGTTACTGATGAAATTTTTTATGATTTGTTTTAGTGGAATATCTTGACGTGTACTTGCGCATGTGTCACCAGATCTGCTTATGCCAATCGTCAAGACGACAGATTTGTTGACGACATGATGCGTTTCTTAAAGATGGACAGTCCATCCGTCAGACAGGCGTTTCAGCAAAACCCAGATTTGTGTCGTGAAAAATTATTACAAAGTGTGCAGAATACATCATTTAGTGATTGCAACGAGCAGAATATCGTAGAAGGTTGTTTTTCTGACAGTCAACTTAATAAAGAAATAGTCTTGAGTCATCACAAACCTGACTTTTGATGTAGATTGAAAAATGTGCAAGATTGGGAGAAGTATTTTAATAGCGTCTATGTGTATAAAGACTCTATCGAGCTAGTTTATCTCTATATCGGTTCAGTTTATGATAGCTTCTTTTTTAGTGAAAAGTTCTGAAAGAACGAAGCGTTAGAAAACAAGAGATGTCTTTTTACAGGTGGAAATCAAGCCACTAATAATGCCGTCATATCATTAATATAAGTCACCATTAGGATGATGAGACAGCTATTTGGTTTGAAAAAAGATTCCGTGTCTGTCGTCTCCTCCTGTGCTTTATGCAGGGGGGTTTAAGCAACGACTCATTCATACAGCTGGAGATGTAACCTTTTATCAAGAACCATGGATATTTTGAAAGATTAACAGTCCCATTACCTTAGAAGTTCTATATTTTTGATAAGCGCATAAATTTGTTGGCACTCCATAAGCGGAGATTTACTTTTGTGAATAAAACTAAATTAAAAGATTTACGCAACCACGGGCCACCTTTTTATAGTAAGCAACTCTAGCATCATTTTCAACGTCTATCCGTTCAACGTCTGCTGAGAGTACAATTTCCCGAATTTTTTTGAACGTCCCGACTTATTTTATCAAATTATTGTTGAAAATCATTAAGGGGTAAATCCCTCAAAATGGCCACAAATGTTTTTTTTTTTTTTTTTTTTCATTTTATTAATACGACAGAACAATTGTGACCACGACTGATGAAGAAAAAAAAAAATGTTTTCGGCATCTGTAAGGCATCGAGCCTAACAATTTCATTCATTTCATAGCGGCAACTGCTAATAACATTTCTGCAAAGTAGCATCTCCCTCCCATTAATATTTCTTCGCCAGAGATTCAGAAATACAACTTCTGAGAAATTTCGAGAACTTTTCGGGTTTTCAAGCCCGTCCACGACTTCTGAAACGAAAAAAACGAGAGGCATATAGGGCTCCGGTCAACGCGTATAGAAACCATGCTTATATTTATGCTCCTTTGCTTTTGGAACGCTTGTGGCGAACAGAAGACTATAGTAAGACAAAAATCACGTGGAAAACTTTCTTAAAACATTGTGGTGTCTTTTAAACGTAGTTAATACTCACATTTTTGACAATTTAGAGGGGGTTTCCCCTAATGTTAAGGTGGTCCATAGCTTACTGAACGACTTTTTTATAGCGGACGTTAAGAACTGTTTTAATTATTTCAAAATGGTCCAATATATATATACAAAGTCCAAAAAAATATTTTTTTCAAAAAAACCCCCTAAATTTCATGCTGAGTCAGCAAAAATCAGCAAAAACTTTAAAAATTTCAAACAACCATATCTTAGTGTGTATTAGTTTGTTTTACTGCAAACTTTGGGAAAGGATAGTCACTCAGGAGTTCTTTCCATTGAACCAAAACTAGATTTTCAAAATTTTGCAATCCATAATGGCAGCGGTTAATCCAATTTCATGATTTTTTTGCCCAATTACAATTATTGGAAGATGGATAAAACTTGAACAAAAATTGGCACATGCTTGAAAGTGGTTCAATGAACACAGAAGGGTCTTATTAACTCACTGTCAAAATTTCAGGGGAATAGCGTTTGTAGAACCTGAGTTATTAGCGTTCAAAATCTGCAATCTGTGACACTAAAAATACAAAAATTACCCTTTTTTGATAAAAAAGTGCCACATATCATATATTTTTGAAAACTAGAATAAATTTGCCGTCTAGAGATGTAAAAATCAATTTTTTTGATTTTTTTCGAAAATTCAGCCTTAGGTAACCTATGGACCACCTTAAGTACAATTATGGTGAAAAAAGGGTACGAGGTTGGTAGGAGATATAATCATCCCGTTTTCCTGCCCGTCTCGTCCTGCATATGAACAGCCCCTAAGAATTCAGTCTGACCACACGTTTTATTTTAAAGGAACCGGTTTATATAAACTGTAGTCGTTGTTGGACACGAAGAAACTCAGCTGGTAGTATAACGAACTCTAACGAAAAACCCTTGTCCAATGTTAAACTCCCGTTGGATCTAAAATTTCGAATTTTCTCAATATGAAAGCAATAAGCATGCACAGTAACATCGAGGCAAATATAAGAAATATCCAAGAAACCTTTCTTTCTAATAAATTTATGAAAAAAATGCATAGGATCACGAGCATCACAGTCGACGGAAACGCAGATTCGGTGGTGGAGACATTGTCGTTCAAAAATCTTACAGACATCACCACCATTGCGCCAGTCTCAAATTTTTATGCCACATATTTGGACCCATCCATGGCCAAAATGCGGAAACCCAAGTTTAACAT
Organism: Turritopsis rubra; assembly: GCA_039566895.2. Taxonomy (NCBI): domain Eukaryota; kingdom Metazoa; phylum Cnidaria; class Hydrozoa; order Anthoathecata; family Oceaniidae; genus Turritopsis; species Turritopsis rubra. The sequence continues at coordinate 14,522,028 of CM077627.1, forward strand.
AAGCTATCCCCATTGATTATAAGAGATATTTTCTTTTATTTAATACGTTGACACTGCTGCCGACGAATGGCCAGTTTTGCAGTGTCGACTTTGTCGCTACGAACACTAACAGTTATATATAATAATGCATCAGATATGGGCGGAGTTGGATAGTTTGTCAAAAAATACCGGTGTTTGAACCGTTGGAATATTTATTAAACGCTATGTATAAAATAAAAATATAACAAAAGAAGAAGAGATGGCGGACTTCAGAGACTCTTTAAAGATAACAACGCTTCAGAAACGTCCAGTCTTTCACCCATTTCTTGGTCTAACTTTGATACGAAAGTTGATAACGAGGCATCTTCAGAACTTAGTCCAACTTTCGATTTCACTTCCTCGATTTTACAGTTCTTTGCTTTATCATATTTCGCATCCAGCGTACTTGAACATATATCAATACCACTGTTAACTTCCACATCTTCTGAAGTCTTTTCGTCAAAATTTGTATCATCATCATCTGCAGTTTTTCGTGTCGCTGTGGAAACGTGTGTTGTCTGTGTGTGTTGATCACGTGACACTGGTGAGTTAAGCAAAGAGGTGACGACACCTTTAGCGTAAGAGGAACTAACCGTCGACGATTGACCAGAGAGAGTACATGTTGAGATATGCATCGTTACGCTTGTGGTGACCGATTCAGATTGCAATGAATTAGCTATCGATTTACAAGTTGTATACGTAGCTTTACCTGAAGGATCAGTGGTTGATTGTAAACCGTCATTTAATGAATCGATTGGAGAGCTTACCTCAGTGCTACCATCCGATTTATCACTCATTTGGTCATTATCGGTCGGTTTTAAACCAGTTTTTAACGAATCGATCGTTTCCTCATTTATATCATCATCTTTTTCAGACGTTTCGCTCCCATCCACAGTCACTTCAACCAATTGTACACACGGAGGAGGATCCAACTTCTGTCGCTTCCTGCGCTTCGTAGTTTCTGTAAACGAAGCTGTAGGTTTCTTCAACTTTGTTGTCTTCACTAGCTGTTTATAAAGATTGTCCACGAATGTGGAAGTCCGTTTCTTTGATTTCGGTTTAGCTAACGCCGTGATTTGAGACTTAAAAAAAGATGGAAAATATGAACCGTCGCAACTAATTCAAACTCACACAAACAGGTTCATTGAATGCAGGATTGCTGTCCAAACAAGAAGTTCACCCAACAAAAAAACTCATTTTTCACCCAACAAAACCTCATTTTTCAGTCACTGAAACTTCATTTCAGAATGTAAAGATGGAACACTTCCCTGTGGAAACAACAAAATATTTTTATAAAAGATAGCATAAGCTTTGGTTATTTCTACCATGAACGTTTATTATTAGTTTCCACCAAGAAGTTTGATGGTCTGGAATTGTTATTGACACTCCATAAGAGCTTATGTAAATTTTTAACATGAAGGGCTTATGTTATACATAAGGGTTTATGTAAATGTTTTTGGTCACATTTATGTAATTTGTAATGTAATAACAAAACATAAACAGAGAGAATGCGTCTTAACAAAGCTTCCTCCTTAGAAAAACGTAATTACGAGATTACGAGAGGTAACTATTGGTAGAAAATGACAAGTTAAAAGAGGTTCCTTAAGCACTAAAAGAACATAATAACCCATAGCAATTGACTTACCATAATGTCGGTGTTATAACCTGCAGGTTTTGGTTGTAAATACAACCCAAACTCATGACCTGCAAAACTATCCGCATCTATCCGCGTTTCCACATTGCACGGCACTGGTTCATCTAAAGTGAATTATTTCATTTAACTTCCTGCTAAGAAAATTGTGAAGCCTGTCACGTATAGAACCTCTGAAATCAAATCTCTAGGCACAAGACCGATGATTTCCTTTTGAAATCTCCTACCTACCTAATATAGATAAAATGCTTTAAAAATGTGTAAGATCATTTTCATTCTTAGATTAAAAAACTCTTCTTCAACAGACACGTTCTGTCACATTGTGAACTGTATAATTATTTAAACCAATTAAAACCAACTGTAATTGCAATAACTTACTAACTCACCTAAAATGCATAAACACAAGAATTAACTCACTTTGAGCAGAATACACAACTACTTTATCTTTATTAGATGTATCAGTTTCATTTTCAACTCCATCGTTAACTTCAAGTAGTATTGTTTCTTCAGATGTATCTAGTGTGTTTACACTGGTTTTTCTATTTTCTTTTTCAACAGTGTCTTCAATAGAATCATTTTCAGTTATCTTATCCTGACATTCGATTTCGGATACCTCGTCGAACTCGAACACCTTATTATCTCTGTCCATTTTAGTACTGGCCTCATTATCTACACTTTTTATGTCATCACCAATCTTTATTCTCAATGTGTCAATGTCTGTAATTTTAAATAAGAAGTTCTTTTTATTATTCAAGACATTGTCAGCAATTTCATCCACTTTAGTTATCCCATCATCCTTTGCAATTTCTACGTCATCATTCTCTGCAATTTCTACGTCATCCTCCTCTGCAATTTCTACGTCATCGTCCACTTTATCTGTACCATCATCCTCTGTCATTTCTACGTCACCATCCACTTTATCTGTACCATCATCCTCTGTCACTTCAACGTCACCACTCATCTTTATTTTCGCCGCATCCACAATGATATGACTCTCACCATATTTCATTTCCAATGCATCAACTGCTTCATTTAAAGCACTGAAATCTCCATTATTTTCACTTTGTATGATCTCTTCATCTTCATAATCTTGCACTTTCTCTGCACCATCCCGTTGTAAGCGTTTTGTTAATTCCACACTTTCAAAGCGAACCATTTGCAAGCGAAATAAACCATCATCATATTCAATGTATCTATAAAAAATATAGCATTTCAAAATAAAATTCTACAAGTGTAAGTTTGGACTTCAAGGAGAAAAGGCATTCCTAAGAAGTATTCACATTGTTTTTTCTCTACATGAGCGCCAGGTTTCCTCAAAAAAAAAATTCAACTTGTAATCCAAGTTCTGATTACAGTCAAACCTGCTATAGCAACCACCTCTAAAAAGCAGCCACTCTTCCTAAACGGCCACATTGAAGTCCACCTCAACGTATTTTAGGCTAATATCTCTCTCTCTCCACGTCTTCAGACAAAACATTATAAACACTATATTGTGATGTTCAAATATTCACACTAGTTGAAGATTATTGCTGTTCATTTTATTACTTAAGTTGGTTAATAACCTGCAGAAAAGGGTCAACATGTTAATCTGAAGACAATGGCCGTTATGCACAGGTTTTCCATATAAAGGCCACCTCCCTAAAATGGCCAGAATATTTTGGTCCCAGAAGTTGCCGTCTTACACAGGTTTGACTGTATATTCAAGTAAATGAATTTGTAATAGTGAACCTGAATCTTGGGTGACCAGATGGCCATGAAAAATTGTGTTGCTTCTTTAAGTGCTTAGTCAAACCAAAACCTCGAGAATAAGCATGGTTACAAACATGACATATATATCGTTTTGTACCGCCAACCTACAAAAACAAACAAAACGTTTTGATCCATTTTTCTCTCAAAATAATTCCAAATGAAGTGATAAATTTGTAATAAACTTTTGTGCAATAAATGCGTGATTATATAGAGCTACGTACTGTGTGTGCTATTTTTACGTGTCTACGTAAACAGTGTGCTGTTTTTGTTGAATAATCACAGCCAGGCTCATTACACACATAGCTCTTCTGTAGGTGACTTTCTTCATGACGAATTAAATCTGAGTTCGATTTGAAACTGAAACATTTGAAATAATAAAGTAACATCAAGATGCACATCCTGCTCTAAATCTCACTTTTAAAATCAAATACAGAAACTACATACCTATAAATTGTATGAAATCTAGATGTAATAAAAGTAGGCTGTAAAACTGAAATGAAGTCTACTTACCTATGATCACACATACTACAAGAGAATGGTCGATCATCAGAGTGTCGGTAGTGAATATGGTACTTTAATGAGCCTGGATTTGGGCAAGTCATGTCACAATGTGGGCACTTTAAGTAGTTCACTAAAATTGAGTAGATATTGAAAAGAAAATTAAACAACAACAAAAAGAACCAGAAAAAACAGATATAAACACGAGTATGAAAATGTAAAAACTCAGTTTGATCAAAGCCTAACCATGATGTCTCATATGATCTCGAAGAAGTCTCTCAGAAGCACATCTCTTTAAACAATGGGAGCATTGGAAATTTTCATCTAGAAGCAAAAATTAATAAATTTGTTAAAACCTGTTTGAATTTGTTGAATAAAATGAGTGCAACTTATTTGTAATGTACAACACATACAAGCAGCAACATTTTGTCTCGATAAATGATCCAAAAGTTTTGTCCTATTTGAAAACAAACCACCACAACCGGGGCAAGCGAAAAGTTTTTCATGTGTATGTACTCTGACATGTTCTTTCAATTTGTGCTTGTCACGAAAAAGATTTGAACATTCTAAATGAAAAAGGAAAGTAAAATGCTAAAGTTAAAACAACAATCCAGGAAGTAGTATTGTTAATTCAACCTTTCCATTGACAAGCCATTCTTAATTGATTAGAATCATCATAGTAACCCACAGAGTTTCCAACATGACTTTCAACATGTCTGTAATACTTGTCTGGACAAAGGAATTCTGTGTTACAATCCTGCCAGAAGCATATGAATGGGGATGTGACACATGATAGCATGTGGTAATGGTCATCCACTTCTATTGTACATTCATTTAAGTTCAGTTTTTTTTGGACCAACTGTCCAAGTGCTTTTAACAATGCATGATATCCATGAAACATAATGTGTCGAATCAAGTCCGAAAGATCTTCACAACCTGAAAGATTAAACCATAGATCAAAATAATGAGATCATCAAGCATATCTCCTTTATATTATCACATGCATTATTGTGCAAATTAAGTGTTAACTTTTCTTTCAGAAACGAAACATACTCAAAAATACCTTCCCATGTGCAATCTCTCCACATGCAACAACAACCAACCGTTTTATCATCATCACCATCTAAAGAAAATTTCGGTCATTACGAATTCCAAACAAATAAGTTGTAATAATGTCACATTTCACACAAATCTAATCATTATATACCCATTTCATTCTTGACTCGCAACACAAATTCGTCAGCATGCACCTTCAAATGATCTGAGAATGTCTGATATTCAGAAGGCTGCAATGTAACTGTACTATGACAATCTTCCCAAGCACATTGTATAACACATGATTTTGATATTCTTTTTCTACTTTCATTATTCATCTTCTATAACAAAGGAATTGAGTTCAAAATTGATAACAAAATGATATTATCAGGTAAAATAGTCATTCATGGTCATTTTTCCATATAGAAAAAATACTAGGTACTTTTTATAAGGAAGAAGAGCACGTTAGCAGAACAACCTAATTCAAGATTTCTAGATGCCTGGATCACACTGCCTGCTGCACACAATGAATCAATAGAATCATAGAGCACAGTAGAATAATAAAAAATGTATTGTATGGCATGTTTATGAAACTCGGACAGAAATGATTTCACGTCAGAAACTTCCGTCATTCTGAGTTCAGATTTGTTATTGTCTCTTGAAATTTATACGAATAAAAACAGCACATTTGCAAACTCAAGTGAAAAAAATTGTGGACGAGAGGGGTGCTGAAATAAGTTCGGAATTCTGGTGACTGCAATTGAGGTTTTTTCAAGTTTCCGTTGTATGATAGCCACCTTGCCCGACCAGAGTGCATATCTCTGGAGATACTCGATGTTCGTTGGTATTTGCGAAACTCGTATCTGGACCAAAATAGACATTAACCGTACAGATCAAACGCATTAAACGAAAAACAAAAATCATCTTTGCCATATTCAAATTAAATTTCGTCAGTGTTGATGACGTCATGGTGGATCACCTTAGTTTTGATGTTACTGCTAATGTGATTGATTAGGGTTTTTTTCTATCTAGTTGGTTTCAATACAATGTTGGTGTAATGAGAATGTTTGCAGTAGTTCTTTATATTGTTTTACTGATTTCGTTTGCTTTCAAGCAGGTCCATGTTAAAGTCACCAGTGACGATGAGAATACCTTGGCATTTTACGAAAACTTTGGAGAATAAATGCTCGAATTCTTCCAACCACTCAAGTTTATCCATTTCGTTCAAGCTAGGCACACAAAAGGCTCGCATTATTTGCACAAGGGTTTATGGTCTGTGCCAACTGCTTTTGAACAGATCGCCACACATTTTAGTGCTTTATTATGGGAGTGTGAACCAGGACCTGGGTTACTTTCTACATCTCCACTTAATATTATGCTGTGTGATGCAACAGTGTTTGCATAATAAGCTACTCTCAATTTAGACCTTTTGATTTTATCTAATAATGAGTCATGCCGTTCAAAATATTTTTCAAAATATTGATATTGTCCATATGCAAATTTTCACATGTAAACACTCCCTCAGAAAAGGTTCTACTCTACACCTTACATCCTTTTGAATGTAAATTAGGTTTATTTTTTCATTTATTGAATACTAAAGTTGTTGGGACGAGCATAGGCGAACCTACCTTTTATCACTACTACTATTATATTATCGCACAATTTTTTCTCCTTCATCTATGTCGTATTTGTCTCCAAAAGTCTCATCGTCCTTAACTTGCGGACGCCGTAGGACATTCGAACCCAGACTGTGAAAAAACAAGATCAACTAAGTTTCTTTGCAAAATTTCTAAATAATATGTATTTACAAAATGTAAGCCTAAAAAATCAAATATGATGTATAGATTATTTAAATTCATCATCATTATTTGAAATAAATATTTATAATCGAATAAATGCTTTAAATTTTGTAACCTACAAAAAATATCTCCTCTAGGTTTCATTCTGCTCTATTCCAAATACCAAGATGGTAGACTAAAACAACAACAATGTTTACAGAACTCGTGCTTCGATCATGTTTTCGAACAAATCTGTCTTGATATATAAAACGGTAAGATGCCTTTTCTATGAGGCTCATATAGTGTCATCAAAAATGTGTATATATTAAATAGGAAACAGTACAGATTAAAAGAAATGTTTGCGTACCAGTGTCATTTATTTAGGCGACGCTACCTCTAGAATTTCGTTTACTATATTTTCGTATCCGCCAAATTTATTTGTCAGGTTGATCTTTTATTGTTTCGTAAGATAATATATATGATTTCATTTTATCAATTGTTTTGATGTTATCAAGCTTCTCCAACTTCAATGAAGTGACCTCGCGTTTTTTCAATTTCATGCCTGTACTGAACATCCTCCGCCGGCGGAGACTCCGCTGCTTTTGAACTTGATGGGGTTTCAGCAGCACCTACTACGTCCATCCGTAGTGGTGTGTCACAGAGTGCATTACAGGTGGAGGGGTAAAGACATTGAAATCAATCTTACTGAGGGGAGTTTTGGGCAGAGTACTTGCTAGAAAAGAAGTATCCAAATTTGTTGTACTTGGAGTAGTTGGTGTTTCTAATTTGGCTCTTTTTCTGACTGACTCATACCTCCTTAGCTTCACCTCACCATTGTTCTCCTTGAAAACAAACACAGTTGGGATGAAATCTGGGTGGTGAGGGTCAGTGGAGGGTTTTTTGGACAAAAAGAGCTCTCCAAAAGGTAAACATTTTTACTGGTTGGATTCCAAGGGGTACCATCCTTGTTTACTCGTTTGCAAGCAACAATCCATCTCTTTCTATGTTCAGGGTTGTTGTTTGGAAAACTGTAGAATCTAGGCTTGTTTTCCATCATATTATGATTTGTACACCCATACGCAGCACAACTTAAAGGCTTTTTTATTACTTACTTCAATGCAATCGAATATGCGTTCTTCAATGTGTTTTCAGCGCTTAAATGGTACCATTTTTTTAATATTTTCACTGCAGCGCATGTTGCCAGGCAACTACGGAAACCCAATTTTCAACTCGGAAGCGAGAATTGTGGAAAGCTATATTATAGCTAGCTATATATTTAATACTGCAATGAATAATATGTGATAATATGAATTTTTAAAATTGTTTTTATACTGCCACTAATATTTCATGATGGTACGAGTTTTAGATGTATACCACTTTCATATAATCAATTATAGAAATCGTTTGCTCTCCTTCTCCGCAGTTATTTTAATGTTTCATGTGCACACTAACAAATCAAAAACAAACACATTTCTATTCTTAGGAACAAACCTCAAAGTCTGAATACTAAAAGGATTAACCCAAATTAAATCAAAATGAAGAAACAAAGACAAATTTAACTAACGTTCAGCTCTTTCACTTTCTTCTGCCATATTTTTTTATCGCATTGTTTTTTAGCAGTGTGGAGGAGTGGGAAAGTGCAGGTGAAAAATAATAAAATATTCTATGACGGTGTACAAAAAATGGATTGTATATAGTTGAGTATCAGTTAGGACCACTGAAATGACAGCAATTTTTATTTCAAGTTTCCCTCAATAACTATTGTTTAACTCTCCTATTTAGAAGTTGTGGATTGAATAGTGGTGCTCCAGCATAGCAACCAAATAGAAACGTAGCACTAGGGAAAATTCACAACAATATATTTTTTTTATTTTTGGAGTGCATAAACTTTATGTAAAAACACAAATTTTCACCGTTGCGTTTATGAAATTGAAATTTATAGAATAACGAGCTGAAAGTGGTACTGTGTGATAGAGCTTCAAAGCTGATCAAAACAATATCTGGGATTACATGTTTATAACGAACATGTTTACTGAGTTATCATTGATCAAAGATGGTCAAATGGCCACATGGCCTGCTAAATAAATGATGTCCGGACAATTCGCACTCTGACAGCTGAATAATAAAAATAATTTCGATTTACCATCATTTTTTCATCGTCCATCATGAATCTCAACAACTTTCATATTAAGTATCAAATGAACATTTCAAATATTCCATGCAAGTTTTAATTTTTTGGCTTTTTATAGAAAAAGAAAAAGTAATTAGTTCTGGACAATTTATTTAATATCAACTATACAAATACAAAGTAAATACAAAGTAAGTGGTGCTAAGTTAAAAATCAAATCAAACTAATAATTACTATTTTCACAATTTTACAATACACTTCTCTGTCTTGTATTCTCAAATCAATTGCAGAAGTTGTGAATGCACTCAGTCATGTGGGTGTCCTGAAACAGTAAGAAACATTTTTTGATGCGTTTTTGGTCGGGTGGTCCAAACTGATTATGACACAATATGAAACTCGGACCGTCATAAAATATTAGTGGCAATATAAAAACAGTTTCAAAATTTATATTGTCAGTTATTATTTATAGCAGTATAAAACAAATTTGTTTAATTTGGATGGCATTAATGGGCTTCGGTATATTTCTAAATCTCTACCATATTCATAAATCTGACACAGAAATACAGGATTGCCAGTAGGGTCTCAATTATTAGTTCGATTCTTGTGAATTCTTGTTCTTTTCCTTTTTTCATCATGAACGAAGATAGCTAGGTGTAGCTACTAGAGAAAAAACAACACACAGGCACAGGGGAAGCTGGCAAGTTTAAAGGGTGAAAAATAATCAGTGATAGACAACTACTTGTTTAGGGAAAGACATTAAAAAACAGATAAAGCTGGAAATAGAAGAAGTGAAAATAAGTAAGAGTAGCTAAAACAGCAAGATTTCGTCATTATGACTTTCTCTGTTTGCCTGTGCCCACTGTTCTAGAACCCGATTTAAAACACATCCTGTTGTAAAATGGAAGATCCCAATTTTAAATTCTTGTGCTAATTTTGAAACCTCTATCCAAGTTTGAAACACTATGAAAAATTCTGACTTTGCAAACGAGACAGAAACATTTCTTCTAAAACCTTTTTCTTTTGCACACATCTGGTGTGTCAGTTATCTGGTGTGTCAATTTCAATTTTTTGGGGAATCATTCCATCCGAAGGCAAAGAAAAATCATATAAAGTCTTCAAATAAATTTTATTACCAGGTGTTAGATAATGTGTTTCACAAGAAAAAAATGAGCCCATTGTTGATGTTGTTCACATTATTACTATAGCTTTCCCCATTTTGTTGTTGTTTTTCTGTTAACTTTTTGTGATCTGACTTGTGAATACCAATTCTCGCAACCTCTCATTACTCCTTTAAGGTCATGATGTTGGATTATAATGGACACTTTTCTTACAAGAAAGTCAAATCATTACAGCTAGGTTGACAACCTGGAGGACACCATTATAAAGATATCGTGTTTTATTGAAAAGACACCCCAAGTGTTTATTTCATAATTTGGAAATATTGCGCAGCATTTATTTGCCTGCCCATGGATAAGTACATAGTAACAGAAATGTTGGAGTAACACCTATTACACTTCATTATTATTCAAATCATGACAACATCAGTACATTCTCTTAATACTCTATAATTCAACTCTCATCAATAAACAAATACATAATAAAATTGGGGGGTCAGATTGGTGGTGTCTTACACATGCTGAGAAACCTGATGCACGCACAATGTGGTAGTGACCAATAACAATGTCACAGAAACAGCACTAACAACGGTACAAACATACTTACACTGAAATAATAACGACAATAATAATATCGCAATGCTACCACATAAACCATAACATAAGGGCGCAAATCAGAACAAGACACCCTCAAGTCTGAAGATATAAGAACTAACAAAGAAATAAACAAAACCAAAGGGAGGGTGGGAAGGCGAATAAGAAACAATAAAGAAGAGGCCAAGAGATACAGTGATCATATATATAGAGAGAGGTCTGATATTAGTCATAGATATAAACCATGTGGGGAAAGGCGATGGAAGGAGATGCAAATGAGAGTATATATCTCAGAAAATAAAGTGTTGATGGGGCAAAGAAAATGAGTTAACAGGTTAACCCAACCACTGTAATTCCCAACAATCCCCAACTTGAAATTGAGACGCAAAAGAAATCTCGAATAAACACGTGGCCTCGAATAAGGATTCCTGGTGTTTAATTCAAATTCAAAGAACTAACTCGGGGTTTATTCCTTTTGTTTAAATTCCACCTATCTGTTCTTTCTTTTTTTTAGTTTCTGGGAAAATCCAGTGACAAGTTTCAATATTATGCATTGAAGAGTAGTAAGCAATTATGGAATTAACACCAACATATAAAACATTTCAAACAAATGATATCAAAGAAATTAGGGAATCATCTAAAGAAAGAAATGGACATTTTCACAATTTCTTATGTTGTGTAAAGTTATGGCATAAGAAATTTATACTGTTCTTTACATTACTGGTGTTTGCACCTCTTGTTACCTTGGGAGATGTAAGTTAAGTATGTTTAATTATTTCACTTTTTATTGACTTTTTCATGTTGATTTATGCCAATCTATGGATTAGTGGAAGATGTTTCATAATGAAGGGGGAAAACTGGGGGCCATTGTTTGAAGTTTGGAAATCACCACCAAGCTCACCCTTCCAAGTCCTTCCACATGCATGAGGCAAGAAGGGGGACTAACCTGCAAAGATCACTGGAAAAATGAAAAAACAAGGAGAAAACATTTCAAACCTCTCAAACTACTTCAGTTAATGTAAGAACAATAATAACCTATTTTCCTACCCCCCAACGCAATACTTTGTATATTTTTTGGAAAACATTTTGAGCATTTTATAGGAGATAAATCTTAAGTAACTGCTTAGAGTGAAAATTTAATTTACAACATTTTGATAAATTTTTTCAGAAGGGCAAAGTTGGTTACACAATTCTTGTGATGGCAATCTACTGGATTTTTGATGTCGCTCATATGTCTACCATTGCTTTTATACCACTGTTGTTTTATCCCTTACTTGGTGTTATGAAAGCATCAACAATAAGTGGGTTTTATTTTCAAGACTTGAATGTTTTGTTTTTGTCTGGACTAATGATGGCAGTTGCTATGGAGTCATGGGATTTACATAAAAGAATTGCATTGAAAGTTATGTTACTTATTGGAATTCAACCAGAAAGGTTAAGCATATATAATCTTAGTATGCTTGAATTTTTTTCTGAGGCCTCTCTACAAGCAAACTGAACAGATTCTTAATTTTAATGAAATTGATTTATTAAGGGATGGATTCAAAACAAGTGTGCAAAATAGAACTGTTTATTAAATGCTCAATTTTTCACCAATATTTTCAGGATGATGATTGCTTTCATGCTGACAACAGCATTGATATCTATGTGGATGAGTAACACTGCAACTACTGCCATGATGGTGCCTATAGCTGAGTCTGTCCTTGTTGAGATGGAAAATGAATATATGGGTGACGATGGTGATTCTGAAGGAAGGTAATTCAGTGCTTCACTTCAGTTTCACTTCAGCTTCACTCTTCTTTAGAACTTATTGGTTGTTACTTCCTATTTCAGTGAAACAACGAAAACAAGATTGATTGAGGTAATATTATTTTCTTGTCATGGAGTTAATCGTTCATCTTCTAACATAGAAACAGAAAAACTAATATTTTAAACTTCATCTTGTACAATAGATATGAAATTTCCCCATTGTTTAAGTAGACATAATAAGGTAATGAGGTGGCTTGATATTTTTTTAGAATGATGACAAATCTTTCAAGAAAATGGCTACTGGATTACTGTTATCCATTTCATTTGCAGCTAATATTGGTGGAACAATGACTTTAACTGGTACTGGACCAAATATCCTTTTGGTGTCACAGTTACAGAGGTAATACTTTTGTTTCAAACTACTTTCTACTGATGGTCATGTTGTTACATCATGTTACTTTATGTTTTTAGACGTGTAACATTATTTTTTTCACAAAATTAACTTTGATTTTGGTTTGAGATTATACCATTTCAACTTTGTAAAACATGAAACGGCCAGCCTGGTTACCTGGTTACCTTTGCTACTGTCTTTTATTTGTGCTTGTTTATTTTGTGAAAAAAATAATCTCAATGTTGCAGAATCAGATAACTTTAAGACAATTAATCCAAGCCTTTTTATTTTTTTAACTTTTTTTCCCCAATGTTGCAGAAATTCAGGATTTCAAGTTAAAAAAGTTAATTTCGTGAAAAAAGTGTCCAATGTTGCATGCCTTTTGTCTGTCTACCTGTTTTTTCTATGTTAAAGCTTTCACATTGACAATTATCTGTTGATTGGTGTTCTCGGATTTGTGTACTTTTTTATCATTGTTTTCTTTTTCTGACTGTAGAATATTTGGAGAAGAAGCAAGCATTTCCTTTTCGTCTTGGTTTATATTTTCTTTTCCTGTCGGTGTTTTAATTTTAATTTGTGGATGGATTTGTTTAGATGCAATGTTTATGGGGTGCAGGTAAAACATGTTCCATATTTTTGTAAAGCTGTTTTTAAATTAAGCTACTGGTGGATATGTGTTCATGGAACAATATTTTTATTTTCAGTCTTGAAGCAAGTGTTATGAAAAACCTTTTCAAAATTGTCTCTGTTCGTTTTTGCTTATAGTAAAGTAACAGCAGGGATCAAATTAACAAGTTTAAAACCGTTTGCTAAAATTTCATGCTGTTCAAAAATACATTTGCGAATTCTCCGTCTTTTTTCCCCACTGCAATGAAGTGCGTACGATTCAGTTATCATGCTAGGTTTGGACAGTAACGAAAAGACAAAGAAGCCCAGTTTTTAATTTGGATTATTATACAGAAAATGCAACATTATAATCACATGTCGTCCAGAAAATAATAATTTCCATTTTACCCAATTCACTCCAAAGTAGGCACTCCATGTAAACAAAAACGAATTCACGTTAAATGAAATTACATGACCTCTTTTGTGCTTTTCATTTTTCAGGCTTCATATTGTAATTTGCTTTTACAGGTTGAAAACTGCATGTTGCTGTAAAAGATATTTTAGTGACGGATTAAAGAAAACTGATTATGCGATAATTATCAACAGAGAATATGCCAAACTTGGTAAAAAAATGAGGTCTAATTTGTTTTATTTTGTTTTATTTTTATTTTATTTTTTATTTTTGTTTAATTCCCACTAAAGTTCTTGCTTCCATGTGTTTCATGTATCAAACTGTAAGAGCTTTGTTAATCACTATGTCAATATTTTCTCCTATTTTTTTGTTTTAGTTTTGCTGAGAAAGCTATTCTTGCACATTTCACTGTACTGGCTTTGTTATGGGTGTTTAGGGATCCCAAATTTTTTACTGGATGGTCGTACTTTTTCAAAAAAGGGTAAATGAAATGTCTTATTCTGTGCATCAGAAAACGTTTTCCTCTTTATTGAATGTAGAAGAAATGTTATTTCCTTGGTATTGTGTGACCAGAACTTTCTTGATGCCTGTCTTCCCTGTCTGGTAAATTCAACAAAGCTTATAAATCTTTAAATTTACAGATGGTGTTCCACTTCTTTTCTTCTCATAATGTTTTGATAATGTTAGAATAAGGGGCAGCTCCCTCAAATTGTTTACTTTGTCTAGCTTGTAGAAATGAAAATAATAGCATTTATTTTTCTTTGTGGGTTACAAAAATATGGAAGAAGGTAAAGGAAAAGAATAAGATTTACTGATCAATTATTATTACTACTAGATATTTGATGTCGCTCATATGTCTATCAATATAGCATTACTATTACTATTACTATTACATGGCTATGGAGGTGAACGGACGTGTTCGCTGCCGGGTCATAAAACATCGTTTTAATCAAGTAATTGTTTGAAAGTTTTCTCATAAACCGAGAATATTAATCAGCAGAAGTTATGAGGAGTTGTAAGGTGGTATTATTATTCTTGACATTCACTATTTGCAACTTTTGTGGGAAAGATTTTGTATCGTTAAATCGTCATACTTGGAGATGTAAGTCGAAGCTAAATTCACAAAGTTCACATGGCTCTTACGAACAACACGGTAACCATAACAACGAATCTAATCGTGAAGTTAATGATGTTCCGATTGTTAACCAAAGTCATGAACCGTGTAACACAGATATTTACAAGTGTATATCTAGAAAGGAATGCTTGCATGGTCTTAAAGCACATCAACGATCATGTCGATCGATCTCTTCATCAAGACAATCATTACAGCATGCCACATCATCACTTTGAGACGCAATTGTGAATTGAAAATCGGCATAAATCTTCCTAAGTCGAAAGAGGATTCGGAATTAGCTAACACACACTTCCAGTTAACACTCTCCACTATAAACATTAAAAACAATATATATCACGCAATTAATATTCTGAATAGCACCATACATGATTACTTTAGAGATAATTATGGATATGTGAATGATCTTAACAAGAAAAAAATTGCTGTTAAAAAGAAGTACGTAACTTTTACAAAATCCAATCTTAAGAAAGAGCTTAAAAACTTGGAAACATCTAATGCATTGACTCAAACAATCTCGTTCATGTCAACACTTCTTAGATCAAAAGTTTTCCCCAAACCAAAGGACATCACCACAACAACTGATAACGATCATGAAATAGGAAAAAACTTTTGGGGTTATGTTAAAAGGATCTTCCAATCCAAGTGTGTTATTCATCCATCATTCGACAGACCTTTATGCACAAGATTTTTCTTGAAAATTTTTAGATGCATGTTTATCATCCCAAGTTGGATTCCAGGTCTCAGCGAACCGACCGTAAAACTTTAATGCCGAACCACCTTCGTACCAAAAAATCTGCAAAATCATCAAGAAAATGAAATCATCAGGATCAGCCTGTCCGATCGATCAGATTTCAATAATAAACTTCAAACGCTGCCTATATCTTCGAACGTATATTAAGGAAATCTGTTCCCAAGTATTGGAGTTGAAAAAAATTCCAACAAGCTGGTCAAAAGCTGCTACTATTTTAGTCCACAAAAAAGGCAATGCGAACAATCCTGAAAACTTTAGACCAATAACTCTCGAACCAGTGACACTAAAAATATTCATATCTCTGATTAGAAATCAAATTTTCACCTTCTTGATGCGCAACTCACTTATCAAACACCACTATCAAAAGGGATTCACAACAGGTATGACAGATACATATGAACACATAGCCGAGATGAGTTACCTCATCA
Organism: Turritopsis rubra; assembly: GCA_039566895.2. Classification (NCBI taxonomy): domain Eukaryota; kingdom Metazoa; phylum Cnidaria; class Hydrozoa; order Anthoathecata; family Oceaniidae; genus Turritopsis; species Turritopsis rubra. The sequence continues at coordinate 14,538,066 of CM077627.1, forward strand.
ATCAATTGCTTGTCAAACAAAACGGCATAACAGTAACTTTAATCGATTTAAAAAATGCTTTCGGTGAGGTTCACCATGGTTTAATAAAGGTGCAGAGGTGGTTGGAAATACCAATATCCGGAACCATAGATATTACTACGTTATCCAAAAAGAAATTTGGTATTGGGATTATTCTACCTTCTACTCGATTTACGCAATGCCAAACTTCATTCCGAAAGAGTATCTCGCAATCGTGTAATGTAAATATCAAAAATATACACAAGCTAACTTTTAAACATGTCAACATACAATACAACCAATATGTTTCAACGAAAATGACTTTGATGATGATTAGAAACATAACAGAAGAAAGAATAACAACCGAACTGACGACACAAAGTCTTGTCATTAAAAGCATTTGGGATTTTGCTAAAAGTTCATTAACGAATAGTTGAACTAATGTGATCAACAGCTTACCATGTAATATTTATAGTTTTGTTATTCGATATTTGAATTACACTTTAGCCAATGGAACAAATGCAGTTAAATGGTGCATCACACAAGATCCGAGATGCAAACTTTGTAACAGCTCTCAAACACTCGGTCACGTGATTGGTGGATGCTTAACAGCCTTAGAAGAGAAGCACTACAATTGGAGGCACAACTCCATCCTACTAGCAGTTGCAAAATTATTCAAACCAATCCTTGACGTTTCAATTTACTGTGATTTACTGGACTTTCAGTCTCCATCAACAATTACAGGCGATATCTATCGTCCTAATATTGTCCTGAGGAAAAACCAGCAATTGGTACCTTAGAATTAACTGTTGGTTTCGAAACTAACATTAGCAAAAACTACAACAGGAAAAACGAACGTTATGCAGAACTGATCCGTAACTTGTCTAAAGAATACCAAGTTTTCTACGTAAATCTCAGTATCTAAATTTGAATCTAACGGTAGCACCATCAAATATCTGATGAACAAAATCATCAACATTGCCATACAAACAACTTACTACATCTTCTGTCGCAGAAATAGTGAATGGACCAATCTGGAGTTGATGCAATGGTGAAAACTTTCAATCGTCTCTGATGTCATGCCGACTCACGAGAGTGACATCAAATGAGTACTTGTTGTAATTATGTTATGACACTGAAATAAACCAAGTGAAGTTTAAAAAAAAAAATATTAATGTTTACCCAGGATGGCCTCTTCAGTTCTGATAGATGAGGGTCCTGCGCAGGAGGTCCTAGAGCATTTAAAGCCCCCATTTGGATTACGGAAGCTACAAGTATGCTTCAACCGCTCAACCAGACAACCCCCTTAAATATCAATCCCGCTCTCAAGCTGAGTGCTAAGCTGAGTGGATCAATTCACACTGTTATAGTCGTTGGCATGACTCGGTCAAGATTTGAACCCTGACCTCCCACACTGAAGGCGAGCACTCTACCACAAATCTGATAAATCTACTGCAATTGCCTGTAGTATTGTTTTACAGATCTGTATTTTATGCCTGCAATTATTATTTAATTCTTGTTTATATTATGTTTTCAAGATTTTTTGTGGTGTTTTTTTTATCGTCCTGACTTCTTATTTTTATAACTTTAGGTTCGTATCTGATGGTACAGCTGGAATGTTCATCGTGATTTCTTTATTTTTATTCCCATCAAAATTATTTTCTTGTAAAGAACCCAAGGATGGTATGTATTCATTTTTTTGAAACTAGATGCCCTGCTTTATACCTGCTGATTGTATGGAGCATATCTTGTGCTTTTTTGCATTAATAACTGAACTGGTCTTGTGATTGGCAAAGTATGTGATGAATCTTTGAAACATGTATAAGACCGTTCAACATCATAGGCAAAGTATGAAGAAGAACATTAGAAGTTTTGTCCGTTCTGACACTGATACAGTGTCACTGACGTTCTGACACAGGTGGAGTGTCACTGACGTTCTGACACAGGTGGAGTGTCACTGACGTTCTGACACAGGTGGAGTGTCACTGACGTTCTGACACAGGTGGAGTGTCACTGACGTTCTGACACAGGTGGAGTGATTGATCACTTGTGCAGATAGTTGATTTTCCCTTAATTAAGTTTTCAATTGGAATTTTTTGTCTTCAAAACAAAAAATTGCTCAAGAAAGAAATACCTCATCAATCACAAAACCAAAGTATCTAGGTTCAAAGACAAAACTTTTTATCACTTGTGCAAATATGTCAGTTTAAAATCTCCACTCATGAAACATTTTCTAAATGCAGAAGACTGCTTTAGATCGATCAAATACAAAATTTCTTTCTGTTATGACACAAGCTTTTTTTCAACAAATTTTCTAGTTCCGGTACTTTATGTTAAGCTAATCATCTTCAACCATAAACAACAAGTGACATTTATATAGATTGTGAAAGCACAAGTTTCTTATACATTATTCCTCCAGAAAATTGTTCCTATCAGATTGTTAACTAAAATCAAGGAAGGGATATAAAAATGAAAGACTTTCGACAAAAAACCCTTTGTGACCATCTGATGAAATGTTTTAATTACAAAATGTCTGTTATGTCTGATAGTTTTTCGTGTTAGGCAATGTCATCATTTTTGAAAAGATAATTAAAGATTCAGAAACTCAACCGCCAGACATTTAAGGTTAAAAAGCAAAAGAAATAGCCGGACACACAGATACAACATTTTAATGAATATCAGGAGAATAATTATAGATTCCTCAGTTCAAAAAACCATTCAAATTAGTAAACACCAAATAATACTTTAGCAAAAGTAAAGTTGTCACAAAAATTCATATATACAAGCTGTTAATATCCTAATATCTTTCTGATTGGAAATGGATTTATGATAAGAAGAAAATAAAACTACGGCCGGAAACAAAAACTCATCCTCTTCCATCTGATAGTGTTGTTGTTATTATTATTATTTTTGAAATTGTTTGTATTTGTTTATTTGTTTGCTTGTTTATTTGCTTTAGACACATTTCCTTCATCTTTATTTTTAGAAACACGTCCTTCATCTTTATTAAATTGGGACATGGTTTCCAAACGGTTTCCATGGCATATTTTAATCCTGTTGGGCGGTGGGATAGCGATGGCAGAGGGAGCTAAAGTGATTAATTTTTTTGTTATTTTTTCAATGATATAGAATATTCATTGTTTTTTTGAGCTGCCGAATTTCCTTCCTATCAGAATTCTCAATTATCATGCTGACCATGTTTGTTGACCATTCTGTATTAAGTACCACTATGCATTAAAGTCCCTAATCTGACCTCTGACATCTATAATGGGACGTATTTCCTGAACAATGTCTACCCAGGTGCCATGTCAATAAATTAAACAGCTTTTAGTGGTCCTATGACAGGGGAGATAGTTCTCACTTATTCTGTGTATTCTTGAAAGCACAAAATAATGGCTTACTGTTAAGAATGCTTTAAGATCAGGAGGATAACTTTTGTAAGAACCTGGAAAACGCAAATAATACTTCTAAATGGTTGCCTGTGGTGAGACTACTGTTCTATCATACCCTTTTATAATATCAAGTGGTCACGTTTTAGGTGTCTGGCCTGTCCACCTATCTTGGTAGTAAATTGACTATGTTATCCAACATCCCCGTATACGCAGTTGTGCTGGTGATTTGTCTTTTTATGTCCGTGATAACTGAGTTTTCTTCAAACACTGGTGCTATCTCTCTTTTTTTACCTGTTGTTGCAACATTGGTGAGTTTCACTTTATTTGTTCATCTTTTCGTAGTTCATAAGAAACCGTGTGTCATAGAATAAAAAGATGGCCAGAACAATGAATATTTTTGGAAGCTTCTCAGAACTTAACTATCTAAGTTTATGAAGGGTTAAAACCTGAAAAAGGTTGCTTAAGCTAATAGATCTGTATCCTTTAAGAAATCATCATACTTTGCTTTTAATCCATCAATTTTGTTTTCATAATACTCAAGGTTTTTCAAGCTCAATCAACTTTTAACGTTTCTGCTAATATACCCACAGTGATTTTTTTTGTTTTTATTTTTTAGAGCCAGACCCTTCATATTCACCCTTACTATCTGATGATACCTGCCACTATTTGTAGTTCCTTTGCATTTATGTTTCCAATTGCAACTCCCCCTAATGCAATAGTGTTTTCAACAGGACGCTTGCATACTCGTGATATGGTAAGATAATTTTTTGCAGTTATAGAGGCGTTTCATCTGACTGTTTTAGTACCGTATTTTCTGTAAATAAACGCCCCCTCTTCAATAAACGCCCCCTCTTCAATGTACCTGGGGTGTTTATAAGAAATAGCTTCAAATGCATATTTTCTACCACAAAGAACCCATAAATCCTGGTTTGAAATATTTAAATAATTTAGATAAGGCGTTTAAAAGAGAAAATATGGTTGACTTATAATGTACTTTCCTTCAATTATTTCCCATGAAATCGATTCATTCATTCTGGCATGTATTTATGTTCTTTTAAAACTTTAGTTACGGTCTGGCGTTTGTATGGATATAATTGCAATATCTATCCTTCTTATTGCAATAAATACTTATGGCAAATTGTATTTTCATCTCGATACTTACCCGACATGGGCTAGTTACTCTGGAAATACAACCATTGGTTGAACGCCAGCTCAGCTGCACCCGAACACCCGAGTTGATTGATGAATAAGTCATGTTCATAACGCCGTTGAAATGTCTTACTGCCATATTTTAATTCTACTTAACTAACGGATATCAAAAAATAAAAAGTGAATGGTCATTTATCTTAACCCCCTAAATAAGGTGTGATAAATGATTATGCCGCATTTATTCACACACCCCTCAATCTTAAATCTTTTTATTAAGAAAGAGGTAGTAGGCACCTCCTTGATCACTCCACTTTCCTCTAAAAGAGAGGGGGACGGGCGCTTATTTGAAAATGGATTTCTCAGAGGGAGACGGGTTTTTAAAATCACAACATAATATTTTTCAAATCAGAAGGTACTTTGTTTGACTTTGTTTTCTGTTGATGTTCACGAAAGACATGTTTCTTATATATAATTCTGACTGTGGCCCACAAGTGTCATGGCAAAACATACTTCTCACAGCAAAACTTAATTTTCCATGGCCAAATTTTCGTTCGAGCCAAGACTTACTTTCAGAGTAAATTTCGATGGTGGTTTTAAATACTCTATAAAACAGGATTGTTGTTTGCACAGATATTGATTGTGCAATATGGACGCTAATCACAGTGACAGTAATTTTTCTTATCAATCTGATGATGGTGATGACATGGATGGAGAAGAATTATTGAGACATTATTCATAATGTATGTTAATTTCGATTATATATACCGGTTATATAACATGAATAAGCAGCTTGTGGTTCGTGTCTAGCGATTTCTGAAAGGGTAATAAGACAATCTAACCATGCATTGATTTTACTTTCAACATAAGATCTTTTGAATTCTTCCGAGCCTATAACCGCTCCTAAGTGTCTTTGAACAGTTGTGGTAATGTTTACCTTTATCTGACCGAATATTTGACGTGCAGTTGGTAAGTTCATTTTTTAACAAAGACAAAATATCTGCTTTAGAATCCACATTTGAACTACTTATAACAGCGGTTGGACTGATGATTATCTGAACAGAAGGTGTAACTTTCATCACCATCTTCTCGCTAACTCTGTAAAGGACATGTAAAGGACATTGATTGGCTAGTAAAGGACATGTAAAGGACATTGATTGGCTAGAGCTCTCATAGTTGAACTATTTAATACAATACCTCACGATTGATCGCTATATTGCATCAGGAGTTATATCGTGCATTAAACCAGCAGACACTGCAGTACCTAAACTTTAAAAAAACTATTATGGTTACAATACATTATCTTGGCTGGACCAACAACAGACTAAAAATTCAATAAATAGCATCTGTGGTGGAGGGAGAGGGTTTGTTATAGAATTGAAGCCATTTTGTCCACTGTTATATTCTTTACTGGTATGTGGTGGATTTTCCAAAAACAGGTTTTTTTAATAGGTCTCGGCACAAAACAGCATTCACGATAACAAAACGACCACAAAAAGGTACACTAGATAGCAGTCTCTCCCAAGCAAGCATACAACCTAACAATTTAGAAAAAATGGAAAGGAACTTATAATCTATAATGAATGTAGCTGTGACCGCTATTGAATGTTGTTGGAGAGAGAAATAAAGTAGTGTTGCATTTTTACTAAAGAGAATGTTTTGTTGTTGTGGTGAAATTAATCAGTTTTTTTTTATTTTTTGAAAGTATGTTTTGCCGCGACACTTGTTGTGTGGGCTACATTTACAAATTTTTAATGCATGATCACCCCCCCCGCCACCGTTCAATGAGCGCCCCGAATAAGGACGAGTAAATACGGTTTTAGATTACTTTTAAATTGAACAACAGCAAATTATATTAAATTATAATAAATTATATAGGCTTTTTTATGCTGATATTTTCTGTCTATTTTATTTTATTTTATTTTTTTATCTATTTTTAAAATTTTATTTATTATCGATCATGTATTTTTTTGTTTTTCTTGTTGACTGTTATGCTGACCAACAACCAAAGCACAAAATGTCTATTCACTGCAACCTTTCAGACTACATGACGACATAGAGATCTATCAAAAGATCATTGAAATGCTTCATTCATGAGTGAATCTTCTTTCATTAAAACTTTAAATATTATCCTATTTTTATTTCAAAGATGCCCCACAGTAATGCAACAATTTATCAGGCTGAAAATTGCATCCTAACCTGCGTAGATTTCCTCAAAAATCCCAATTTTACGTGGAAGGACCAGCAGCGGCGGTCTGTACAGCCGATCAAATAGAAAGGGTTAAGCAATGTGATGGGTTCATGGTGTCGACATTTAAGAGGTCGAACCAAAATTATTTTGAAGGCCTCCTTTTTAATAAAAAACAAGAACGACCAAAGTCGCGAAATCTGCGGCTAAAATATAGCCTCAGCTTCTTCTCCCCTGAAACACTTAGGTCGAAAGAAATAATGAAGAAAAGAAAAACTTCTGATGTATGCAGTTTTTTATTGAGTTTGCACATGCACAATTAAGTAAATCTATCTTAGCTAATAAAAAAAATCGAGAATTTGAGCAAGAGTTTTTCACTGATATATATTTTCGACTGCTAACAATGCTCCGAAACTGTTATAAAACAGACAAACATTTTTTGAATTTGTAATAAATAATAATAAACAATAAAAACAATAATTTGCGGAACAGGAACTGATATTTCACAGAACAAAATATTCAATCACAAATTGTACATAGTAATATGGTGAATATTTTCTTTTTCGACTGTAATGCATTCACTTCATGATTCATTTACCGTAATGCATCGAATAAACGCCCGGGGCGTTTATTAAATTTTTGAAAAATTTGAGGGGCGTTTATTCGAAGGGTGCGTTAAAAAGAGGGAGGCGTTTATTAAATTTGTTGTCACTGGTAAAAGACACAGAGAAGTTGGTTTAGTCGTTCCTGCGAAACTCAGTTTCGAAACTCAACAAAAGTCCTGTGCAGAAGTGCTTGAAAAGGAACTCCTCAAGCGGAAAAAACTTTTTCAACATTAACTCTAAAATTTAAAAAGAAAGGATTGTACAGAAAATTTCCTGTATTTAAAAAATGAAGACGTATGTCATAACTTGTCTCAAATAAACGCCTCCTTTTAGGAGGGCGTTTAATAGAAGGGGGCGTTTATTCGATGCATTACGGTAAATGGATTTATGGATTTACGTATGCTGTGCTTAATTTGACCATACTAAAAGTCTGATCCAATTGATTGGCGAATGCAATTGCTGACAATATAACTGACATCATTTTGATATGGCCTGCTCAGTAATACAGGGTGTTACTACATGAAGAAACAGGTTCATATCACAGGTTCATATCACAGCATCTAAAAATGAAAAAAATACCATAGTTGATTTTTGTAATCAACACAAAAACCCATAAGCAATTTATTACCCAAATTTATGAAACAAATGGATCCAGGCTACATAAGAAGAAAATTGCATGAACAAGTTACACTTTGATTTTCCAGCAAGAACGTTGATGCATACAAGCGACTTGTGAAAGTTCAATTCATCTATAAAAATGTTTAAAGTTTTTCAAAAAGGAACTGTAATAAATTCAATATAATATGATAATAATAGATGATATATATATCAGGTAAATTTAAATTTTGTATGTACTTAAAACAGAAAATTTTTTAAACGTATAAAGAGAACTTTATCGTCTAGAAAGTTGGTTAGGCAAACAGACTTGATCAATTATAAGGTTGTGACGTCATGGACCGAACATCAGGTTTTTTTAAACTTTCGTTTTACTAAAATGTGGGTTAAAAAATAACCTTCTGTTGTCATTTTCATCCACAAAATATATCATAATTTCATAGCCCTGAAACGAGTCTCATTTTTTTACGTTTTTTATGGAGCCAGTCTCACCGGGAATATATCGACTGGTCATGTGATGTCAATTAAACAATCAAAGTTATCTAATGATAGAAGACTTTACGTTGCAGGGTTACAGAGCAAGCTTATTGATTACAAATTATGTTGCTTATTATCCCTGCAATGCACAGTTTTCTTTAATTAATAATTGGGATAATTAAAATTACTATTTTCTCACGTGTTCGCTTCATTTCATGACAAAACAGTCACTTTAGTTAGGATACAAATATGTATTGTTTTAGGTCTCAACATAGGGTGGGTCGGTTGAGGAAAAAAGAACAAAGAAAAGACGAAAGAGAATCCATAAATCTCAGGTGCAATTTCGAGTTGGAAATATCTCTGCCACATTCAACGTAATGATATTTAGGCAATACCATGGCTGAATAGGATAGCGTGGCAAAACCTTTGCGGTGACAAATGTTCCCACTGAACGTTCAAAATTTTTACAGACATAAATGGCAAATAAAAATTGTGTCGGTCGGATGACTCTAACGCCACTTATTTGTGATACCCACCTTATTAAAGTTAATGAGAAGAGGTAAGTTATCCACACATAAATAACTTGATTTTTGAATTGGTTTGTCTAATCACCTTCCTTCCGTTAATATACAATTTAAGCTTTCTGAATCCCATAAACCAACAAGTCTAACCACATAACATGCTATTGCATAGATTGTGTGCTACGTAAACATTGTCGACCAATTCATAATAGAATTACTTTGATCCAGGATTTTTCTCAACATCGAAAAATCAAATATCAAACAATGTAAATGAAAATGTGATGATTCACAGACAGTTATAGTACTTGAAGTGGTGATAACTATAAATTTGAAATATACAGATAGATGCTCCAGAGATCATCTTATACAAAGTTCCAACTTGTGTTTACAATGTTTAATTATTTACGATATCGTTTATTCTACATTGGCAGTAGGGATGGTGTTATTGCTGCTGTAAGAAATGTGTCCGTGAAAAATTCATCATATAGTTTTGCTATATATGTATGGTGTGGTAGGCACCCCCCAGTTGAATGATTGACCAGGCCAGGGGCAAATGCATGTCATAATATGTAAGTCGATAAAAGTGACTAACCAGAACAAAATCTGTTTTTCTCCTTATGAAACTCCTTATATTTTTCACCTCTCTTTTTGGTCGCAAAACAATGATGGGAGAGCACCAGTTACGGTTAGGGTTAGTCACAGGGACTGACAATACTAGTCGTTTATAGTAGCACTTTATCGCTAGTAGCTTACTTACACAGTACAGGGACAGGGTAAAGCATTTAATTAACCTAATCAAAATAAATGTATATATATGTTCGAACCTTCCTCTGATAATAAGCTAATTTTAACAGAAACTTACCGAACAATTGTCATCATAAAAGAGAGAGTTTGCTTTTATTTGTTCGTGTGTTGCCTGTCCTGTCCTTCGCTTTCTTCTACTACCAACACGTTTTACATTAGGGTAGAAACACACTAAAGAAAATGTATCTAAAGAGTTTTCGGCGGATGAAAATTTGCTATCGTGTATTTCAGACCATAAGATGCCGTGTAATGCCGTCACTTTTGTCATTTTTCAGGATCATCATCATCCAAGGGTATTCCAATATCTGCTTCCGCTCCGCGCCGCAGATAAAAAAATTTTTAATAAAAAAAATTCCTATTGTTGTGTTTCCTTTCCTATTTCTGCTGTATCATTTTTATGAATGTTTTTTAACTTCCATAAAAATTGATTCATTAATTACGTCACTCCTGATTTAGCAGGCATAGCCTCGTTTCTAATCTTAATAATTCTTTTGCACGTTCTTTTGCATGATAATAGTGTTCACAACACTTTATTCCCCAAGGTGTTAGCACATCTCTTTATGATGAAAGGAAACATCATTATTATTTCTTATATCCGAGAAATACTGTTGTTTTTTTCAAATATATTTTCGTAAAAAATCCTGAAAATCGATGCTTTATTAAATGAATTCATTTCCTTGCATCTTTAAATCAAGTTTGTGATGTGTCATTTGAACTGTTTTGGACAAAAAAACAAACATCAAATGAACCTGAACTAACATCAAACGGTCATGTTTACGAAGCTTTCTAAACAAAGTGAAACTGCATTTAAGTATCGGTAAGTAGCTTTCATTGCATTTGGCAAAATGTTTTTTCAAGGCTGTTCAGTTTTGATTCTTCCACTGTTGTGTTTGTGTCATATTGTTTATGATGCAGCCTCCGTCAATCGAGGTGCACAGGCTAGACTCACATCTAAAGGCATGCTATATGGTAGGCTTGTTGATTTTGAAAGAACTTCGAGAAGTATTAGTTGATGTTTTCAGTTTCTTTTTATTGCTAAATTCCTATATTATACAGGTGCGAGCATCGGAGTCAAGAAACTAGAACAAGAATTAAAAAATAAAGTTATACCTTCACAAAGTGGAAGCACAGGAGATGTATCATATCGAGCGCAAAAGTAAGAAAACAACCTATGTTTCTTGTTTTTATTTTCATCCTAGTTAACATCTCTTCTCCATAGAACCTCATTGTCAGCCATTTCTAGTGCTCTTGGATCTTAGGAGCAGTTGTAGCTCACTGCACCACTAATGACGTCATCCTGTTAGCGAAATAGATTTATTAGATCGTTTTTGCGATGGTAAGATACAGTTTAGGAAGTTAGTATGAGGATGTATGACATTAAATTTCAAAGACTTTTTAATTTCTTTTCTCCACCGTTGTTCTTTTCTCTTAGCATTATCATTAATTATTTGAAAGTTGGTCGATATCACGTGGAACCAGTTGCTGGTGTTGGTCTTCGATTGTCTGTCAACGATGTGTTTGTTTCTGCTCAAGGGAGAGTAAGCTTTCAGTACAGAAAGGGCTGGTGAGATTGTCAAACATTATCAAACATTTTTTTTTTCTTTCACATTGAATGTTTGAACAAACTCGTTACTTCGCTCTTCAGCAATATATTTATCGACTTAATCACCCAAGGTGGAGAGCGAAAATGGTTAAAATTCATAAAAACCATGCAAGTTATGGTGAATGTCCAATAAAATGTCAAAAGATGGTTCCTTACCTTAATAGAAACATTCTCAGTGTCGAACCCACTTGGTAACAACACCAAGATCACCCCCTTCCTCCTTCCTATTCGGTCTCCATAGCAACACGTGTATCCTTTTAAACTTATTAAACTTCAAAATTTCATCATGAAATTTCTTTTTTCATCGAGACATTATTTTATTGTTTTAGGATTAAAATCGGCGACACAACCAACGTCAAGATTAAGGGAAGTAGGGTCGGATTTTCAGTGGTTGCAAGGATCGGTAGGATGTGTTCCCCTATTAATTCCCTAAGTTTTTTCCCCTATTAAGTCCCTAAGTATCTAAGTTTTGTTTTGTTATTTTTCAGATGCAAAAGATGGTAGACCCTCGTTGCAAGTAACTGGTTGTTCATCGAGTATCGGTGATGTGGATCTAGATTTCTCCGGGGGATTGTCGTAAGATTAATCTTTCAATGATTTCATTTGGGAGTTTTGATTCGAAATTATTATTCATTATTGTGATGACGTCAGGATGACTGAAGCTGATTTTTTTTTAGGTGGATATACAATTTGTTTTCGTCTCTTCTTGAAAAAAAGTTAGGAGGTGTTTTAAAAAATTTAGTAAGTCATGTTTTCTCTGCTATCTTGTTTCAACACGTTGTAACGCATCAGGCGTTCACGAGTCGGGCGGTTGGCGTGATATAATTCACCAATCAGTTTCACACACGAGTGTCATGGACTGTTTCACTTTGCATTTCAGATGTGTGGAGAAGGAACAAAATTGATCGGCAAAGAACTGAACCAATTCTTAACTAAATTTCCAGGTATCAACAGGGACTTAGCTTGTCTAACATCAATAATACTGTTTCTAAACTTATTTCCTTTGTTGCCATAGTAAGGCAAAACATCGAAAACTGGGCCATTATCGATTACAGTTTTGAAAAACCGGTTGTTGGACAAGATTATATCGATCTGATGTTACGAGTAAGAATTTCGTGCTCTTACAGTGTTATTTTTGCTTATTGTCGAGAAATGTTAATTATCAATGACGTCATTCCACATGGCGGAGAGATAAGGCTAAAAAAATATGTTCTCCCGATTTGTCAGGTTTCGATCATTAATCCATGAGGTGTTTTCAGAGCATGACTTTTCTCCGTTCAGCGATAAGTATGTTCTACTGATAATTTCTCCTTACTACAAATCTACGGTGAAAAGTCTCATAAAAATATTTGAAAGAACGAGGCACATCTAGCCTCATTTACCAGACAAATTTATATGGTTTGCACCGTTAACTTAAGGTGAGGAGGAATTGTCAGTTGAACGATAAGATAATCTGAATCTGAATTTGTGTGATCTAAAAGAGAAGTGTCAGAGTTGCTGGCCAAACATAGTGTTATGAAAAAAATAGGCAACTAGCCCGTATCAAACTTCGAAAGTAATCAATATCGTTTCGTTCTACCATGTTCTGTTTAAGGATTGTTGCACTACCTGTGTTTGTGCAAGAATCCACGCAAAATTCTTTCCTTTGGCAAACTTCTTCGCATTTTTTTACAAAGGGAGAATTTTTGGATGTAAAGAATCCTGTACGTAGCAGCATACCACCACCACGCTTAGATACAATTGCGTCATCAGGGAAAATGGCGTACGTATGGATCAGTGATTTTACATTGAATAGTGCGGGAAAAGTTTTTCATGAAGCTGGTTTGTTGAAAAAACATCTTTCGCCTTTGATAACAAAAGAATTGGTGAGTAGCCTCGGTATTGAAGGAATTTCAATGCTTCCCTATATTTGAAAGTGTATTCATAATTTTTTTAAAGATTCCAGCTGGCGTAAAACCATTTCTTAATACAAGAAGTTTTGAACAGATTATACCAGAGGTAAATTTTCATACGGGTGTAAAGGGTTACATTTTTGTTAAGCATATCATATATGAAGAATCCTCACTTTTAGTTTATTCGTTTGCTCAATTATTTTCAGATTACTATGTGATAATAAATTCCATTTTAAATAACTTTTTGATATACATGAAGTTCAGATTTTTTGAAAAGATTTTTTTGCTGACCGAACCAATGATGTAGTCGATCACGTGACTGGGAACCTAAGAAAAAAAACAGGCAAAAAATGATCTTGACCTCAATGTTATCGATTCCAGCAGAGAAAACAATTACCCAAAATGCCAGAGTGTTGGGAAATTTTCAAACATTATACAAACATGTAACGTTTTTAGCTATTTCAGAGGTATCCTGATCGACCTATTCAGTTTGATTTGCAAACGATCCGACCACCAGAATTTGACATCGATTCGAACAAAATCGATGTTTTACTTTTTGTGAAAGCTACCATCGGTGTTATCCATAAAGATCAAACAAGCACGCCAATCTTTTATATCGATATTGTAAGTATCAAAACGAATCACATATTTGTTTCACTACTACTAGTAAATTAACATTTTTTGGGTTTGATCATCATGTCTTTATTGGGGTTGCACCTTCTTTATAAGTATCATGGCTTCAACCTTCAGTATGTTTGTCTCTTCAAAATATGCTTATACACTTTTCCCAAGTTTCTGTTTAAACATCATGTTTTGACCTAGTTAGTACATCCAACCTCGTTTTTATGAATTTTTTTGTTTCAATAATGTTTTAACTTTATTACTTAGTAATTATCTCTATTACTAAAACTCCCAGTAGAATGATTAGAGGCAATTTTGATATCTAAAACGAGGCCGGATGTACTTACTAGACAAAACCGCGGCGTTTAAACAGAAATTCGGGTAAGGTGTATTATAGGCTTGTTTTTCTACTCCAGAAATTAGCTTGTCGACTCTTATATAACCTAATTTTATATGGTTATTTAAGAGAGCTTCAAGCACACACAATAATTTTACCTACAGAAAACTTAGAGATTCTGCTATAGTTAAGACCTACTTTAGAAAACAACAACTTTTCCTTCTATAGTTCTGGATCATCTAATTCATACTTACTGATTAAAGACCTGAAATATATGCCTAACCTTTAAATGTGTATAGCCTTTATGCTTCTGAAAAAAAGAGTGTAGTCATATAAAGGATATGATGTGTAGATAATTCACGCAAATAATTCATTCCCCTAAAAATATGTTTAGAATGTCAATGCTTCTGGATCTGTGAAAATTTCCAAACCAAATCATCAATTACTCGTCGGAGGAAATATAGTCTCGTTTTCGTATGTTCTTCTTTTTGTGAATGATTCATTTTCTGCTTGGAATTTTCAAGTTCTTCTGCTGAGTTTTGTTTTCGTTTTTAATTTTCCCGAGAGTTTCTGTTGGTGTTACACTCGTTTTTTATAAGAAAGCTCTAGGAAATAGTTGTCATTCATCAAAAGGGAAGTTTCTTAGTTTCTTTGTCAGCTATATATCCCCTTAATGGGATATAGTTTGATTTAAGTGCAGTCTATCTAAACGGTAATTCAGAAACTTTTAGGGCTGAAAAATTGACTTTTTTAAAAAAAACTTTCAGGGCTAACCCCTGTAGGTAGAATGAACGTAATTCTCCTTTTCTTTCTTAATAGTACATTTTCCTAAAATCTTGTTTGATTATATTTTCCATTTGAAACAACGTGTCTCTGTTTTTTGTCTTATCAGATTCACAGCGTCTGTTGGTGGCTCAGTCATTGGAGAAATTTCGGTAAGGTATTCTCAAATTCACTCTCTTCCCAGTGGGCAAACTCTTCGGAAAGTCTATGAGGAGAAGTGTTTTCAATAGGAATGGCAAGCAATATCACCTGCTGTTTCGAAAAAACACTCCTCCACAGAGATTTGCATTAAGAGACTAAACGAAATGCATTTGAGATAAGTTTCATAATACTTCTATAGTTGTACTTGGCAAATAAACTCTTCCGACAAAACAAATAAATCAAGTAATCAAACAGAAAAAAACACTCCTCCACAGAGATTCTCTGTAGTGAAAGCGAAGAGCAGCAACTGATTTGTAAGATGAATTCGTCTGGAATTACTTCTATCAATATGAATTTCATTTTGGTGTGGTGATGCCGCAAAACACAAAGAAATGAAATGTAATCTTCTTCTTCAAACTACTTAACGTTTTCTAGATTCCGTTTGATAATAAAAGCATCAAGGATTTGGTTCATGGGTTGGTTATTGATCAAGCAAATCGTAAGTAAATAAGGTCCTATCTACACCATGCTCATGATAAAGATAGATCAGAATATGATGAAAAATGATCTGAATTCAATCCGATTTTCCCGATGCTACATACCAAAATCCAACTTCATAATAATGATAAGCTAGAATTCAATCCGATTTTCCCGATGCTACATACCAAAATCCAACTTCATGATAATGATAATAATGATAATAATGATAATAATGATAAGCTAGAGATAAACTTTTTTTGATCGATCAAAAAGTTTCAACTGACAATTTCTCTCTCCTCATTTAAGTTTATGGGGCAAACCTTACCAATTTTGTCTGGGTCAGTGAGATTACGACAGGCTATCTCTCGTTCTTTGAATATTTGTAAGACTTGACTAAGTGTGTAGACAGAAGAAACCGTCAGTCAAACGTACTCCAAATCTTTATTCAGCCATCTTGAACAAAGGATTCCCCATCCCGAAAATCAAAGATCTTGATTTTGAAAATCCAGCAGTTACCATGGTAAAAGTAAGTATACTTCGCCTTCATTGTAATAGCAGTTCCGGTCTTCATTTTGTAATAGCAGTTCCGGTCTTCTGTTTGTAGCGCAAACGGCAGACTTTAACAACCGTCTTTTTCTTATCCAGCCAATACTTCATCATATTTTTCCTTTTGTCTGGACAATCAGGAAAATAGTAACGAGTGGCAGATAATTAACCAATCATTAAGCATATAATGTCGTTCCCATTCTTCAAAATACATTCAATCAGAACAAACTTTCCACTAAATAAAATCTTATATCTTGTTTAGGATGCGATCCGTGTTGATACAAATATCGTATATTCTGGTTGAAAATTTACAGTCATGTATCCAGACTTCACTATTCATGTTTTCGTAAAAGTAAACTTTTAGAAGAAAGAAGAAAGAAGAAAAAATATTGTTCTTCTTTTTGCACGTGGTTGTTGAAACATTATCTTAGCCAATCAAATTTAAAGAAATAGAAAATATCCCAATCAAGTTCAAAGCAATTAAATATAGGAATCACCAGGCTATAGGAGAGTCACATGTCCTCTTCATCGATCTATAGGCCATAATCCCAATCCATCTCAAGTGTACTTCAACAAAAAATGTTGAAGATATTATTCTTTTTATGATAAAATCTGATTCATCATGATGTCACAAAGCACTACACAAAAACAATTATTTATCACAGGTCATAAAGACAAACTACTAACAGTTTTGATTGACAATTTTTGATGAACTGCAATACTTAGCATCGGTAACCATGATAATGTAAGCGTATTTTCACTTAACTGCACATCGTCTTTAAGGTGGTAGTCCCCTAAAAACTTGCCACAAATGCATTTTTTCATTTCATTGGTACGACGTTACAAATTGTGACCACACCTGATGAAAAAAAATAAAATATTTTCGGCACCTCAGGAATAATTAATGTGCTCCAAACTATGTCTTTCTTACCAAAGAGTCCCTCCCGCGCTGGCAATTTTCTGAAAGAGAGGCGTTGTTTGAAGGGCGTGTCGGATGTAAATGAAGCATAAGAGGAGGCCGGAGCGTGAAATGAGTGACGAAAATTTGCGTAAAAAGCCATTTTAAGAAAATTATGACTTAAATTTAGAATTTGTTGAAATTGGTCAATTTTGGTCAGATTTGACGACCCACCATGTGGCTTGATAATCGAGCCTAACAAAATTGTTCCACTCATTTCATAGCGGCAACTGCTAATAACATTTCTGCAAAGTAGCAACTCATTTGTATTAATCATGTATTATGTTATCAGTTATACACACAATGAACTTTCCAATCTCCGCAAAAGTAATGGATCGAGCAGGGAGTGAACCCACGACCTATCGCTAGGTGTCACGACCTATCGCTATAACTGATTACCGCTTGTACGACAGGTGTCACGTTTTTGTGACATATCACGTGATATGAGTTTTTTTATTTATCAAGTAGTGAATAGTATTCCTGGTCATCAATTTGAAATGGAACTTGTAAAGAAACTGTTAGTAAAACCATCTAATACTCGTCACATTTTTTTGGAAATTCGCGAAATTAAATTGTCGCAGTTTGGTAATTTTCCGTCAACCGCGAACTTTTCTCTCCTCGAAAGTTTTCTGACGATAAGGTTCTCCTCACACGAGGAAAACTCGTCACACGAGGAAAATTCGTCGCACGAGGAATACTCGTCACATGAGGAAGGAAAAGAAAATATTAATAAGTAGTTTTTATCTATATGCCTGATTTACAAAAATAAAAAAAGTTACACACTAATAATAATGTCACAATATGAGTTGAGTGTCCCTTCGTCCGTTGCTCTTGCAATTCACATTTCTTGGAAAATCGCATCTCCCACTTTGATAGCCTATTACACGAAAATGTAATCCACTCGGACATTTCCTTCGTATGGTTCGTGTGTTAGTACATGATAAGTAATGATTACAAGACGAAGGGTCGGGTATGATCGACCAACCTCGAAGGAAACATTGGTTTTTATGTATTGACTTTTGTCTTGGTGGTCGGATGAAGCCATTATGTTGAACTATGAAGTGAAAGATCAAAAATATGAATAAGAGTACAGCCTACATAAAAAATTCATGATGTGAATTCTGTTAAATTTGTTTTGGTCAATGAGAGTATCTTTCAAACCATTTGATAAGACTTTTCACAGGAGATGTTTGATTGGTCTGAAGTTGTTGTATTAAAACATTCTTATGATCAAGTTGAACTGGCTTTCAAAACATAATATTTGGTAATAATTCCGGAATAGTCTCTTTTTGAGATTTCATGAAAACTTTCTTGCAGCCACCCGAAACAAATAAACCTGGAAACAAAGTTCTTTGCACAAGATCAATCAATAAAATACACAACATACTGATAACATTTCTTGGAACGTTACATTCCAGATTTTGCTTCCAATCACAAACACCAATGATCTCATTGTAATTCAAGCCATTCGGACATTTTCGGGTAGAAGCCGTCTTGCCAGTATTACAATATAAGAATTCATCACAAAATAAAGGATGGGGATATTGACCAGGGTCGCGGAATAAACAAAAGTCACTTGTGATGCGGATAGTGAATTCTTTAATCACTCGGTCAGTCTCGGTTTTACTGGACCTTCTTGGTGCTGGCAAAATGGCAGTTTGGGGATTCCCTATCACCAGGCCACAACTTTTCTCATCAGGTCGATCTCCAGCACAGTTCATGACTGGAGGCATGGGTTGTTTTACTGAAAAGTAGAATATAGAATTCATATTTCGTAATTCCTCTATATGCTCGACAGATTAAAGGCCTTTCTCTTGCCTTGCATGCGCCCAAAAATGTTTCCCCGTTGGCCCCAACAAGAGTCAAACTAACAAGGTTACTTACCATTGCGCACCCATAGCTTGAAAGCATATCTACCAAGCTCCTGATGGTCGTGAATATTTGAATAATATGCAGCTTGTTTTGCAGAATAGGGAAAGAATGCCAACGATAACGGAAATTGGTAAATCAGTTGAGGTGTTCCAATTCCTATCTGAAATAGAAATATGTTTATCTGAAATAGAACAGAACAGAGGACTGGATACTTGCTGGGGTTGCTTTTCTATCTACTACTGTTTCAAACTTTTAACCCTAAAATAACCAACCAGAATGTTGTATCCTCTTCGTCCAATCTGACATTATCCTATTATGAAAACCTATCAATTTCACCCATATGAGCGTCATTTAAGGCGGAAACCTGTTCTAAAGAACGACAAAAAAGGGTGGAACAAATGGGAAAGTGTCTCCCCTTCGTGAATTTCGTCTCTTCATCGCCCCTCTCTCGCAATTTTGACGAATATTGAATTCCCTATCTTGTATAATAACAATAACAATGTAATAACAACAATAATACTATATACCAATGCACTTGTCGAACACGCTGCATCATTTTGTCCATTTTGTCCTGTCAGATCGTAAACAACTTCATAATCTAATTGACGGTATATAAAAACTGCATATGTGTTTCCATTGGTTAAAATTACTAACACCAACTGGAATGAATTACGATTCACCTAAATCATAATAAGAATCATAATAAGAATCATAATAAGAAGGCATTGGTGAGGATGATATCTTAACAAACAGTTTTATCAGGATACAGCAGGAGCCGTAGCGAGGAATAGTGATTTGATATTAGTTCTAGAAGTAAGCTTACCACAAGATAAAAGGAATCAGGTTATTTCATTCGCTATCGACTCATAAGAAAAGAAATATGACTGAATTGCAGAGAATACTGATCACATTTTTTAAGTGTTCTCTCCTCCGTGGCTTTTGATGAAATCAAAGATCTCCTTCTGTTGGTTATAATAGAAAAGAAAATGCTATGAACCTCAAAACGAGAAAAACCAATCACCTGCGTTCTTGGTGTGTTGTCAATATGTGTCATTCCAGACCAAGTAAGAACCACTAACCGATCCAGATCATGGATTTGCAGAGGAACATGGTCTTGATCATCTGTGTGAGCTATGTTGATTTCGTCCACTATCCTACTTAACTCTGTGTTATTGTAACTTATTATTTCAGTTTGGTTGCAAACAGTTTCATTGCTCATATCTTGCTCACCACATTTTGTAACATTTTTGGTGTCGACAACAACTTGAGATTCGTTACAATTCGTTCCATTTTTGGTGTCTACAATAACTACTGATTCGTTACATTTCGTACCGTTTTTCGTGTCGACGACGATTTCGGATTTGTTACAATTCGTTCCATTTTTGGTGTCTACAATAACTACTGATTCGTTACATTTCGTACCGTTTTTCGTGTCGACGACGATTTCGGATTCGTTACAACTCGTTCCATTTTTGGTGTCGACGATAGATACTGATTCGTTACATTTCGTTACATTTTTCGAGCCGACGACTATTTCGGATTCGTTACACATGGTGCTGTTTTGGTTTATTTCAACAAAAGTACAATTTGTCACATTCTGTGAAATACCAAATTCACTTTTGTGTTTCATTAAAAAACGTATGGTTCCATTTGTACTGGGTATCCAAAATGGGGCAATGTATCGTGCGGTTGATTGGAACACGTCTGTGATTGGGCAAGTAAGGATCTCGTTTTCTATCCCAATCACACCATTTGGATAAATCTAATCCATAAAGAATCGATTTTATTATATCTAATCCATAAAAAATCGATTATAAACTATTGTGGGAAACCCTTTTTTATGAATATACTAGAATTCAAGGTGGAACTGGGAGGCTTTTGGCAAACAACTAGCCGATAAAATTTTTCGTCTGGCAAAATTTCGTCACTTTTGTCAGACGAAGTTTTGTCCGTAGGGTATGTTTGGTTTCATGTGATGTTCAATAAAAAACCTCAACGACTGTGCAGAAATATAACACAGTCATTTCGCTGTCTGGAACCTCTGTCATCTTGAACAAATTTGGATTCGAGATTGAGAGTTTACTGTATGATCCTTAGTTAGATGAAAACAAAGCAGATTAATTAGATGAAAACAAAGCAGATTGTTCTAGTTTCGTATGGTTGAAGTGAAATAAATGAAGATTGAAACAAACCAGTGGCGGATCTAGAGGGTAGTCGCAATTTGTGGAGGAGCACATTAACATTATTTCTATTTTCAGTTTGTATCATCAATGGACTTATTTGCACGCTTTTCTTTTATACTTTAATAGCTAACATTCTCCTCCAGAAATTGCGACTACCCTCTAGATCCCCCGCTGAAAATACCCAGCTTCTATCAGACGGAGGAGGATATAGTTTTACCTTGATGCTGTTCATGGTATGATCATCATAGAATCTAAACGTTCCTATATTTTTCTCCACGTGGTTTGTTGAAGAAAAATCAAGAATTTCTCCTTCATCTTCGCTAAGAAATTCTCCTCTTTGTGTAAATGTTACTGTTAACAAACAGTACAATAAGTTGATAATAAATAAAACTTTCGCCATGTTAACGAACGCAAATGGATAAAAAGTGGTCGTAAACAACAAATTTGTTGGTTTTGTTCCCTTCCCTATCTAGATCATTTTTTTTTTTGTTTTTTTTTTTGTTTGTTGACAAACATTGATTAATTATGTAACAATTACGTGAACAAAATTAGCTCATCTTTAATTAGTTGCTTCCCACTCTTCATAGAAACATATTTTATCTTTACTCGGAGCCAATGGAATATGTTTGTATTTTCCCAAGGAAACGAATAACCAAACTCCCCAAGGCCAATATTCACTCGCTCGCACGTAAGTTGACCAGACGTCTCCAAGCGATAGCGCAACGTCCGCAGGCATAAATGGTGTAATCTGAAATTTTAAACCGATAACAATCACTTTCAATATTAATTTCTGTTCGCGCATGCGCAGACTTCACTCGTAAGATGGGAGCAAGCCCAAAAGTGAAATTGAAGATAATATATAAATGGAGCGACAAAGGGACTTGTTGGACAAATTGAAAAGAAAAAGTGGTCATTCTAACAATACCTTTTCATGAAACAAACCAAATTATAAATGATATTATGTTATTATGTTATTTCCTTGTTTTGTCTGTGTTGTTTTGTTTTTCGATGTTCAGTGACGTCGTATTGATCGTAATGAAAATTGATGAAATAATTAAGCCTGGACAATGAGCACTTTCAAGTTTCCCTATTGCATTAAAATCGTAATTTTTTATTGTAAAACTAATTTCTAGAAACGAACCATTTTGACTCATTCTTATTCTTATTGTTATTGTTATTATTATTATTATTATGTAATTGATTTGGCAACCCCATGGCTGTATTCTAAATACAGATTTACACAACATCGTCCCCAGGGCTTCTTGCCTTTTCGATATACTGGACGGTGGCAAATCCAGTATATCGACAAGGCAAGAAGCCCTGGGGACGAGGTTGAGATTTACAAACATGGCAGATAACTATGTAGCAGAATGCAAAGAATTGCCATTATGAAATTAAAATTATATCTAATTTCCGCCATATGTTGGCTAGGTTGGAAGTTACTGTAGTCACCTGTTGAATGATCTCCCAACGCAAATCCGGTTATAAACGTTTATATTTGTCCATTGTCAGATAAATGTAGTATGTTTGAGAAATTTTTATTTCTTTGAAAAACTCTAATGTACATATTTACACCAATAAAGTGGAAGATCGTTTAATCGAAATATCAAAAGAAAATGGTTCGACATATTTCTGGTCTGGATTTGTTCTACTTTCCTTCTAAATAGTAAAGACACATTATCTGACGACCCCAAAACGTGAGCTGAACAGCATTAGCGTAGTCTATAAATATAGACCGCCACTAACTCGCTGGGTCTACACACTTTGGTTAATCCTTTCATACTGGCTTGTTACAGGTTCTCATTTGGGCAAACATATTAACAACTTGTTTGTATGATTTCAAATCTCTTTCATTAGCGCGGTCATATGAAAAAACCTTACGCTGACCAAAATAACAGAAATTAAATGCCCTTGCAAACATAAGGATTTCTTCATCATTTGATAATCATTTTCGTTTGCAGTATTTATCTCTGAAAATCATTGAATTCTGTTTACATTATTGCTTTTTCTCAAATATGAAATTTGTTTTAATTAATGTAATAGTGTGGACTGGCTTTTAAGTTAATCTATTTTTATTTTATTTTGCGAGGTGTCAAAATAAACATTCAATTATAAATTTTTTCTCACAGCAACGATAAGATTCCTTAATTGACACAATTTTGCTGACACAATAGCAAACCTTTTACACTTGGAAAATAAATAGCAGTTCAGCGTTTCATTCTAGGTTTGGACAGGGAAAAAAAGAACATAGTAATATATTTCTTTGCTTACGCAGAAATCCAAAAACAGAAAATAAAAGCGTAGCAGATAAGAAGTATATCTGTTTCTATCGATGGTAAAAAACCTGTCAATAATATCAGAAAATTTCCGTCCTAAATGCTTGAAATGTTTATATGTTCACAATTTAATTAATTTATTATTTTAATTAATTTTTAGTTGTTCATTGAATTCTTTGATCTGGTTTCACTTTTTCATTTCATTTCATTTTATTACCATCGCCTGGTATTTGTTAATTTTTGGAACAGGTGGAACAACATCCAAGCAATAAAACTATTTCAAGCCTGTCCATTCATCTGGTCAAACATACTAAAAGGAATTAATTGTATAAAATGAACCAATGCAACATTTGACGCATTTGTGGATCATTCTTGGTTCAGAAAACATAACCTAAAGATGAAAATTCTGTTGCTTCTCATCCTTGCGTTCGTGTGGACAGCATCCACGTCAAACCGTGGTGCACAAATTCGAATCACCAAGAGTGGCATGCAATATGGTAGGTGGTCAATATTCTGTGAACAATATTCATTTTGGAATATTTGAGGATTTGTAAATAAGTAACCCGGAGTTTTGAGTTCTTGGGCTTCCACCCATATCGGGTTTATCCGTATAAGTTCTTCCGCCGGTCAATTTGCAACTGGGAAGTTGACTTACCGCCAGAGATACGTAAAGCATTGCTCTAACTAGCCTGAAGGTCAGTTAGGGTTGTTTTACTGAAAATCTCTCCTCGTCATAAAGGTTTTGGTGAATATTTTTTTTAAATGTTTGAAAGAACGAGGTATAACCTGACTCTTAACATCACTAACCCAGACACAATTTTTCACCATAAACTTATAGGAGAGTAGAAATTGTCAGTTGAATTGTATGATTTTATTTCTGGTATTATCTAGTTTGATCGTGTTTTGATTTTGTCTCATTTGTTTACTTTGTATCGAAGAGAAGATGGAAGAGATACATTAATATTTTTTTCAGGTGCAAAAATTGGAATTCAAACTGTTGAAAGAGAATTGAAAAACAGACGTTTGCCATCACAGCGCGGAAATCATGGGCCAGTACATTTCTCAGCAGAAAAGTATGATTCAATCATCTAAGGTTTTGTTGTTCAAATAAGATTTGCTCCATTAACAGATTTTTTCTATTTTCGTCTTTTATAGCTTAATGATCCATTATTTGAGAGTCGGAAGGTTTAACGTAGAACCAGTTCCCGGTGTCGGGTTACGGATCGCCGTTAGTGGTGTATCGCTCTCTGCTCAAGGGAGAGTACAGATTCAGTTTCGGCAGGGCTGGTGAGAGTTATGCTTTTTCTTGTCTTTTGTAGCCAACTTCGAACCCAGGATGCAGAATATATTCGAACAGAAAATGCTTCGTGAAGCAGGATCTGGAAACTTTAATTTTAAACTAAAATTCTTCCCCTTTTACCCAGGGTACGTATTGGCGAAACTACCAACATCAAGGCCAAATTACACGGCGTCAGTTTTACAATCGTTTCCAAAATTGGTAAGTGGCGAGTGTTGGCGAGTATTTTATTCTACGGAGCTTGTCTTTTTCAGAAGACTTATTGCTACAATATTAATGCCTTCTGATGTTGTTTCTGAATAGGTGCAAGCGGTGGAAAACCAACTTTGCATTCGCATTCTTGTTCATCGCATGTAAATGGGCTCGACATTAATTTTTCTGGCGGACTAGGGTGAGAAGGTTCATATTTTACTATAAGTTGCGCCCATATGGGGGAAATGCATGAAAATAACGCCTACAAGTCTGCATTTTCACCAAGCATCACGTTAGATAATATCGAAATCTGAAATGAAGTGAAAATCATTATATCAAGTTTGTTATATCGTTAAAATTCTAACATATAGTCAGTTCTAACAATCAATTTCTCATCATCCCCTAAGTTAATAGCGGAAACCTTATAAATTTCATCTGGGTTAGTGAGGTTACAGTCAGGTTATGCCTCGTTCTTTCAAACATTTTTATCAGACTTTTTACCGCAAATTGAGAAAGAAGTGAGAAGAAACTTTAAGTAGAACATACTCCTGGGAGGAGGGTTTGAGTGGTTGGTTAGCTATAACGTTGGGCTGTTTATACTCGTTTCTTTTTCAGATGGATTTATAACATGTTTGTTCATCTGTTGAAAGGCCATATAAAGAATGTTATTAAAGATATGGTGGGTAGACTTGTGAATTCATTGTGTTAGCGGAGGCAGGCTTAAATAGGGTCATGTCACAAGGATCATGAAAACTATTCAATTTATCTAGCCAAACATGTGCATAGCGGACATGCTATATGTGGACACACCTGTACATAGTGTGCATATTTTCCGAAACCAGACTACTGTCAAAACTATATAGCGGACACTGTACATAAAGGGCCCTTTTCCGCACACCGAACGCGAACCGAATTTCACCCGTAGATAGCGGGCACTAAACAGGACTGAAAAACAGGATTGAGGATTTTTTTGGAAAGAAGAAGTATTGAATCATAAAGACAAAAGTTACTATTACTTCAAACATCTATCCCCCATGTTATCAACAAATTTTCCAATTTTCCAACAACAATGTTTTTATTATGTCATCATTGGGAGGTAAAGTGGTCAATTCTACCAAACCTATGAATATTTCGTTATTGTATGATTTGTAGATGTGTGGACAAGCCAAATCGCTCACTGCAGCATTTAACAAGTTTTTGGGTAAATTTCCCGGTACGATTAAAAATCTTATTTTTTTTCGTAATTTCTATCACCAAATTTCTCGCAATTGAGGGATTCAGGTCATTTATTTGAGGAATTCAGTGTGTTATTTGTATTAATAAAATTATTTTATTATTTTAGACTTGAACAATCAGATATTCATATTCTCTATTTAGTAAAACAAAATATTGCAAACTGGGCAATCCTGGATTATAGTTTTGAAAAGCCGAACATCGCTGGAAATTATATTGACCTGTTACTCCGTGTAAGCAACTGTTTTTGACACGGAATCATAAACCGGGCAGCCAAATAAGAACATAAAAGCTTATGTGAAAATAGGAGTATATCTCTTGCCTTTCAAATCTTCAATTTTGTTCTTACATACAGGGAGAATTTCTGGATGTAAAGAATCCTGTACGTAGCAGCATACCGCCACCACGCTTAAATACAATTACATCATCAGGAAAAATGGCGTACGTATGGATCAGTGATTTTACGTTGAATAGTGGCGGAAAAGTCTTTCACGATGCTGGTTTGTTGCAGAATGTTGTCTCGCCTCTAATAACAAACGGACTCGTACGTTAACTTGCTTGTTCATTTATTATTTGATTGATTAAAATGTGTTCGACATGCGTAGTAGTAATTTTCTTTCATCATTTTTAGATTCCAGCTTCTTTGAGACCATTTCTGAACACTAAAAGTTTTGAAAAACTTATCCCTCAGGTACTGTATTTCTATTTAACGACCTTTTATTAATATAATAAGAAAAATAAGCATAGGATAATATTTATTCTTCGTAATATATACTTTCTACATTAGTTATACGAAATTTACCCAGACCATCCGTTACAATTTGCTTTGAAAACTTATCAACCTCCGAAGTTCGACTTCACAGCTGGTAGCGGCCATGTTCGGTTGTTTGTCCAAGCTACAGCAAATGTGATCCATCCAAATAAAACATCTACTTCGCTTTTCTATCTGAAAATGGTCAGTGAATATTGTACAAAATACCTATCAACTCTTTGCCTGTTTGCTAAAACGAACCACAGGCGAGTAGTTGGGTATAACCCATTAGAAAGGTGACAGTTGAAAAGATTAGTATGAAAACTCAAATTCAAAATTTAAAAAACTACCGATTTTCTACATAATGATGACACTGTTGACATTGACATTTCAAAAAATAGAATAAAACATCGCAGTAAAAATCTTACACCCAGTGCAAACTAAAAATGAAAGAAAACGCATGAAAATACATAAAGTACTAATGTCTATTGTGAAAATATCTTATTGAATTACCATTACCGTTGCAATTAATGATCTCTTGTTCATGCATGTTTTTTTCTGTCGCAGTTAAATTACAGAGCAAAGCAAAGCAAAACTTACTTGGTCAGTGAGACCGGGACAGAGATATTCATAGCAAATTATGTAAAAACTAGCTAACCAATCAGATTGCTTTAGCCATAACCTGACTACCAGGTTGTGTCCACCTACTCGCCTGTGGCTCAAACAGGCAAAGTGTTGACTGGCTAATTAACTCGTAATCGGTATTCTAAATTTCCTTGAATACGTCGAAAGGTGTATTATTTGATTTGTGTGTGTGTATGTTGATTTCATGTTTAGAGCGTCAACGCTGTGGGTAGTGTTCAAATCGTCCCACGACAGAATGACCTCGTTTTGGCGGGGAACGTGGCTAACTTCTCGTAAGTAATAAAGTGTTCATCAAATCGATTTTTTTACGCAAAGAATTTTAATATATTCGGTTTTTTTGTTGTCTTGGAATAGGTTTTCAGCATCAGTTGGAGGTTCAGTTTTAGGACCAATAAAAGTAAGGAAAGACTTTGTCAGTTTGTTTACTAACCAGCACCATGACAACTTACTGCTAACAACACTAAACATTTTTCAATCTTGTTTATTTATTTATTTATTCTTTTCTTAAGATTCCTTTTGATGATCCAGCGATAAAAGATCTTGTACGTGGTTTAGTCATCGACCAAGCGAACCGTGAGTTATGTTTCTATGACAACTAAAAATAAACTTTAAGAAGAAAGCAGTACCAGACCCCTTATCACCATAAATCATGAAAATCCTTATAAGCATACATTTCATCTACCGATTTCTATCCAACTAAAGTTAGTGGTCTCAACCTTGTTAAATTTGTCTGGGTAAGTGAGCATAAGTACACTCCTAGTTACTTATTTGTACAAATTTTTAAAAACGTCAAATTCCGCGTTAAGTTAAAACTCGTTCTATTTGATTACTCTATTATAATGTTTAAGCACCGCCCTGTGAATTATTCACGCTTTTTCCACGCCCTAACTTCGCCCTCATATTTATGAGCAAATAAACTTTTCGACAAGACGACAAACTTTCACAACCGTCAAGTATTCTTATCTCAACCTACGTCTTTGTGTGTTTAAGAAAACAGATTTATTGTTGTTAAAGTAAACTTTAAAGAAACTCTTATATACATCATTCTTTTCCAGCCATACTAAAACGAGGTTTCCCTGTTCCAAAAATTAATGGTTTATCCGTCCGCAATCCGACCTTTTCCATCATCAAAGTAAGTAGCTGTGTGTTTATGTAACAATTGCTCGAAATGAATCACGAATCTAATGCTGATATTGCGTCACATAGTGAAGCCATATTTACGACAATGTGTCTAATATTTGACTTTAAGATTAATCATTTGTTGAAAATATATTAAAACAATCAATTGAATTCTAAACCAACTTCGAAATTAGAATCTCTTGCCTTTTTGATTGCCGTTCGTACTTCGAAAAGATAAGAGACCTGCGTTGGAGGTTGGTACTGAACATCATCAAATATTTTCCAATAATTTCCCTTTTTTTGCATCCGAACTTTTTCGATTATTTTCAGATAAATTGCATCATCATCTTCATTGCTCTATTATTCCCGTTTTCTCTCAAACGATATTGTTTTTTGGTCTCGTTTATTCTTTCCTTTGAACTATGATGTCAGCAATAGGACCACTTGAAAACTCATGAATTATTGACATTTTTTTGTATTGACGCAACTTAACTAAATCGCAAAATAAAAATTACAAATTACAGAACGTATTGTTTTAAATTACAGAACGAATGAAATATTCTTCAGATATTTTATAGTGCATCATCATTGAAAGTTGCACGCTGTTATTGTTTTTCTCTTTTTACAATAGGATGCAATTCGTGTTGATACAGACATCATGTTGGGTTGAAAGTAACTTGTTTAACTTCTTCGTAATGAAATAAATAAACCGAAAAAATGATCAAGATTGTTTCTTATTAAATCCTTCCAATTCTCCTCACACAAATCACTTTAAGATAATGAACTGTTATAAGTAGAACTGAGGGTTGCAGTGTGCAATGTCAGCAGTTGGAATCCCTCATTTGACCAATAAGAAATGGGTCATAGGCGTATTCAGGGTCAGTCCATACTGGCCTCGTTTTGATGCTAAACATTGTTTCACGGTAATTATTTAGCTATATATTTCGCCTATTAGCAAATCGCAGTGGGACAATTTTCGTTACTTTTCAACACAGAATCAAGGCCGTATAGACACTGACTCAGGATGCGACATATAAACATGAATTCGGGAAAGATTTTTTATTAAGATTAGAAACGAGGTGATGGACGTTGTGACGTAATTAGCCGAAGTTACACTGAGATTATAATATTTTGGCCAAAATCAAAAACAAAACAACCTATGAATAACCTAAATTAATCTGAACTAATCTCAGTGTGACTCGGGCCTATTTATGAAAAGGTGTATTCTCGTATTTTTATGATTTATCATAAAGATAAAAATCGCTTCAACTCTTGTTATCATGAACTCTCGAGTAAAATGTTGGAGAAAGCGAGAGTGTTTCTAAGGCAACGAAACACTCCATGGAACAAAATTTTCGTTCGAGATATAATAAGTCAAATAAGTACTGAATGTTTTTTTTTAATTTTTTTGATCGGCTGCCATTTATATTTGCATGGCTGCAATACCATTGTTATGGAAACAAATATGGGATATTATGGGTCATTCCAGACATGCATACTTGATAAATCATAATAATGTATGTAAGACTGACATGTTTTCTGTCACGGCGAAAAAAAATATTTTGTGAAAACTTATATTTGCTATTTAAGTAAGTTAATCTATAACATAATCAATAGAGATTTGAACAAACAAATAGAAAGGTGACCTGATTTGTATGTAAACAAACAAATAGAAAGGTGACCTGATTTGTATGTAAACAAACAATAAATGACTTGGCACAAATAAATAAAAAAAAAAAATTAAAAACTTTTCAGAATCGGTGAAGAAGCGTATTCATGATGCATGGTTTACTCTTACTGTTCGTGATTTTTTTCACACAATATGAAGGTAAGTTTGAACATGTCTGTATGGAAGTAAGTTTGAACATGTCTGTATGGTTTCAACATCAATCCGTTATGTAGGAGAGTGTAGATTATGGTATTTTGTATGCGGTCAAATAGTAATCAAGATCTGTTGAGTTTAGTAACAAAATACAAGTAACTTCCGATAAGTCCGATAATATAGTTTGACTTAAAACGGGGAAAAAAACGTCTACATCGAAAAAATATTATTAATAACTAAAAACGAAAAATCCATCCGAAATACTGGGTTTTAAACTTTTTAAAACAAAGTATACAAAAACGTTCAAATAACCAACAAGAATAGTTATAAGCTTCTTCATGCTTCAAATTAATAGAAAGTTATCACTCATTGCGGAGTTGAATCTTCCAGACTATTGAAGTTCCAGGCTAAAAATATAAACAATCAGATGCATTATTTGCAGAATTAGCTTTCTCTTATATTTATCATTCCGATAAGTCGACCTTCTAATGGACCGATGAACAATGTTCAAACTACCTAATTTTATAACTCGAATTTTATAACTATCGGGAGCCTTGTATGTCTTTTATTTCAAAAGGAATGCTAAAACTGTTCGAGTTAAAGTGCGAATTACGGAAGGTTCTAGTTGTCGGCATTCTCCTGTAATTTCAATAAAAAGGATATTTTTGCTCTTTTTCAAGTATTCCGACTTCACACTTCAAGTAAGTAAGAGTTTGATTGCAGTAACTTTTATAGGATTGTAAGATCGGGTCCAATCCGATTACGATCTGATTATTAAGCTAGTGATCTCTGGAAACGTGCTTTAAATACTCTCTCTTGTTCTAGATTCGTTTGGTTTCATCATTTGTGGTAGGAAAACTTATTACGTGAGCCCAATTCAATTTACATGTTGTGGAGGAAAACTCAAGTTTAAACCCAACAGTCATTCGACTTGTTGCGGGACTTATTCATACAATCCTTCATCCCAAGAATGCTGTGGAGGAAAAGTTTTTAAAAAAACCGACATTAACTCAGGCTGTTGTAACGGCGAGGTAAGACAGAAATCAATTCTAACTGCGATTGGCTTGCATTCTTTTTCTCTGGATTAAAAGAGTTTCATTTATACTCTGAGTAATCCTGACGCTTACACTCCCAATAATCCAGATGCTTATGCCAACCAATCAATGGTTAGATCCCTAGGAATGTTTTTATTTCTGATCCAATCAAAATATTTAAACTAGTCATAGTTTACACTTAGATGCTATTACTCTGTTTAATAAACCTATAGAACGAAAGTTGGGTAAGTAAGTAATCCTAATCTTACTTAGTTTCCACTACGAACTAACGACAAAGCCCTGTAAAATTTCACGAAAACAATCAGCGGAATGTTTTGTGCTTAACAAAACTTCAGAGAAACATTTTGTTTGTCGTTTTTAGTTATGTAAATTGAAAACGAGGCAATGGTGTTCTTCAAATAAAGATCTGTGTCGATATTCGATATAAGCTTCCATCTTTTTATTGATGTTCCTTTTTTTCTTTTCAGTTCTATCAGCGCGGGATTCAACAATGTTGCGGTAACAAGTTGATTGACATTAAAACTGAAGGTTGTTGTCGTAACGTACCATTCCTACGAGCGTTTATACTTTGCTGTGAAGGAGAACTTCGATTCATCGATGCAGAGTAAGTAAGAGTTGATGCCAACGCCAATCTCCTTCACGGGGATTTTTTTTTTATCTTTTTGGGCAAGAAACCCTAAAAACGTATCAACACATAGCCAAGACTTTTAATAAACAATTTTTACCTGTCTTGTCATGATGAACTTTTCTTGACTTGTGTTTGATAATTAATGTTATTCTTTTTTCAGAATCCATCCTGAAGCTGCCACATGTTGCGGAGGGGAGGTAATAAACAGTAAAAGAGAACTTTGTTGTGCTCAAAAACGAGCGCCAAAAATTGCCGGCAGGTTAACGAGATGCTGTAATGAACAAAGTTATGATATCAGAAGAGAGCAATGTTGTGGAAAGGTATAAACATTCAATTTCATTTCTTTCAAAAATTTACAGGTTGAATCTCAGATTAAACTGAAACCATCAAGTTAAGACCAGATCCTTTTTGTCTCGTTTGTCTTCGTTTTAAAGGGGCTGCGATACGAATCATGTGATCTTAAGATTTATGGTGCAACACCAATAACATAATAATAATAATAATATAATAATAATAATATGACTGACGGTAAAAAAAGTAAACAAACAATCACGTGATTCAAACAATCACGTGATTCAAACCGCCCTGCATTTGAGGTTGACAAGCAGTTGTTTTTTAGCCTGGTTGGAGTTTTCACCTCGACTATCCAGGCTGAAATTCCTCATGTAATCACTAAAATATGTACAGCCCGGAGTGAAATAAGAAATGTATATTGTATCAAAATATAATATATAAATATGGCAACTTTCGATCTTGTGGCAAATAATTTCAGACTATGGGCACTCTCTTTATAATCATAATTCAAATTCGTGATAAAAAAAATCCATGTAACTGAGCTTTTTAGGAATTGGAAAATTATACCAGTCTTTTCAATTTATATGATTCCAATTTCGTCCCCAGGGCTTCTTGGCCTTTCGATATACTGGACAGTGACAAAAAAGCAAAAAGCCCTGAGGATGAGGTTGACATGATTCTCTTGCATGTAAAAAATTCGGTTTCTTTATATAGCCGGTTAAACGGGAGAGAGGGAAAGATGTATGCTGTTTTGGAAGATTGATCAACAGTAAAACCCATATATGTTGCAACTATGGCAGCCGCGAACGCCCATACAAAAACACTGGTTGTTGTCGATTAGGAACATGGGCGTACAGGCTGATTGATAACGATAAGAAAATATGTTGCTCAAGACGAATTGAAGATAGAGTTGCAGGTCAAAATACAAGCTGTTGCAATCAGAAAGCTTACAATGTCAACACACAGATTTGCTGTAACTTAAGAGTAAGTCACTGTGATCTTCTCACTTCTGCAACCCTTGTTATTTATAGTGTTCAAAAATAACAAAAGCAGCTTCAATACTTATCTTAGTTTTATTTTTCAATTATTGAATCCTCCGTATATTCTCATAAAGTTTTTTTTTTTTTTTTTTTTTTTTTTTTTTTTTTTTTTTTTAAGTAAGTAAAGTATTTATTTGTCTATAACTCGACGGGAGGCCACACTCATAGAGTTAATCTAAACAAAGGAGGTGGTCCCCTATAAATTGTTACAAAGATAGAAAAAATTTATCTTAATTGACAAAAAAACAAAAAAACAAAAAAAAACAAAAAAAAACAAAAAAAAACAAAAAAAAACAAAAAAACAAAAAAAAAAAACAAATATAAATATAAAAACATCAAATAAAAATAAAAATATAAATAAAAAGAAAGAAAAGAAAAAGAAAAGAAAAATGTAAGAAAAAGGTTAATTTAATCAACATAGGATGAGAAAAAGAATAAATTTGCGAGATACTTTAAGCGACTTAATGCTAAAGTTGAGATGTCATCAACAGCAAGGTAATTTTGTAATAAGTTCCAAGATAATACAGCTTGGTAACAAAGTGAGTTGTTGCCAAAGGAGACAGTTGTCACCTTTGGTAGTTTAAGTAATCCAGGTTTAGCGCGACTTAGATGACCACGATTATGCTGATTTAATCGCTGCAAATTAAATGTAGTGGAGAGAGCAGAGGGTAATTGGTTGTTAAAGAACTTAAATACAAAAAGTATGTTTAAGAATTTAACGAAATCGAAAAATGACAAGATTTTATATCGAAGAAAAAGAGGTGAAGAAGGAGCACGAAAATCAGAAAAAGACATGATTCGCAAAGATTGTTTTTGAAGAGTAAGAATACGATTACTGTGAATATTATTACGTTGACCCCAGATTTGAGCACCATACGAAAGATGAGAATGAAATAAAGAAAAGTAAAGAGATAAGAGGATTTTTTTAGACAGAAAATGACGAAGTTTACTCAGAGCACCGTTAGCGCGGTTGAGTTTACTACAAACAAAGTTTATATGATATTTCCAACTGAGCTCATCGTCGATATAAACACCAAGGTATTTTACAAATTTACTTGGAATCAACCTGTGACCATTAATTTTAATTTTAATTTCATAGTCACTAACCTTTCGTTTAGGCTTGAAAATTAAAAGTTCTGTTTTGCTGCGGTTTAAAGCAATCTTGTTGGCATTCAGCCAGTTTGTGAGTAATTTCAAATCAATGTTGATTTTTTTGGTCATTGACTTCAAAGAATGGTCACTTTGAAATAACATGGTGTCATCAGCGAAAAGATTAACATCAGAATAAGAAATAGCAGATGCAAGGTCATTAACATAAAGGAGGAAAAGAAGAGGTCCAAGTACAGATCCTTGTGGAACACCGTGAAGAATACGTCTGAGTTTAGATTTAAAGCCGGATACTGAGACAGATTGTGAGCGATTGGACAGAAATGAGCGAAACCAATCAAGAGGAATTCCTCGAATACCATAAAAATCAAGTTTAGAAAGCAAAATATCATGATCAACGGTATCAAAGGCTTTTTGGAGATCTATAAAAACAGCACAGCTAAACTTACCACTATCGACCGCCATGTAAATTTTTTCCACACAATGACAAAGGGCAGATACAGTCGAATGTTTCGAGCGGAAACCGAACTGAGAAGGATAGATAATCTTTGAGTTCTCAAGAAATTTGATAAGACGTTTATGCATTAGTTTTTGAAAAATCTTATCGATATTAGACAAAAGAGATATTGGTCTAAAATTTCCAACCTCTAATGGCGAGCCTTTGTTTTTATAGACAGGAATAACAAGAGCCTCCTTGAGCTTAGTAGGAAAGACCCCAGTAGAAAAAGAAAGGTTTATGATATCAGAAAGAATAACAGAGAGATGGTCTTTCACTGCTGAAATGACAGGAAGAGGTAAACTATGAGGACCAGAAGCTTTGTGTTTGTCCAGGGAAAGAAGAATTTCAGAAACCTCAAGTGGAGAAGTAGGGGAAGTAAAGAAAGAGTTAGCGTTTCGGTTTTTGAGCCAATTGGAGAAATGGTGTCGGGTGAAAGGAGTTTTCGAGCGAATATTGTCAGCAATGGAGGAGAAGAAATCATTAAAAGCTTCAGAGATCTTTGCAGGATCCGAAGTAATCGAATTATTGAGTATTAGAGAGATAGAAGAATCTGACTTAATAGATTTAGACGAGATTATTTCACGAACGCCTTTCCAAATTTTCCGGAGATTAGTAGAGTTGGATAGAAAATAGCGAGAATAGTGAAGTTTTTTACTGAGACGAAGCAAAGAAACAATGCGATTACGATAAAACTTATACCTAGAACGTAGAAAAGATTTGATATCAGGAGAAGAAGCAGTAAGGTAGTCACGAAAAAGATTGTCCCTAACTTTCATCGATACAAGAAGACCTTTGGTTATCCAAGGTTTTTTAAAAAGATTCGATTCACGACGAGTGATTTTTACCAAAGGAACATGGTCGTTGAATAAAGATGTAGTATTGTTTAAAAAAGAATCGAAAGAAGAATTTACATCACCTTCCTCGATTTTTAAAATTTCGTTCCAATTTAAACGTTCAAATTGGGTTTTAAATTGTTCGTGATTGAATTTTGACCAATCACGACGAAATCCCAAAGGTTGATTAGGCTTAGCCTCTGGCTTGATGTCAAAAAAAAGAAATTGAGGAAGATGATCTGAGATAGACACGGTAAGATTACCAGAGACAAGAGTAGAATCAGTAGGAGGGATTAAGATGTTATCGATAAGAGTGGTAGAAGTCTCCGTGATTCGAGTTGGGAGAGTAATCGACGGAAGCATTTGATAGGCACCGAGGAGATCTAGAAAAGTAGAATGCGAGATTGCAGAGTCACAAGTCAAAAGATCAATGTTAAAATCACCCAGTAAAATTAAAGATTTGTTTTCCTTGTCAACGGACTTTAATAGAGATGAGAGGTACTGGTCATTAAAAAGATCTACATCCATAGATGGATGTTTATAGATACAGCCAACCACGAGATTTTTTTTGTTTTTGAAAACTACTTCAGCAAACACAGCTTCAAGATGTCCATTATCCGAACAAAAAGATTTGGAAAGATCTTCTCGTGCTTCACTGGTGAAATACCGAGATATATACAGAGCAGTCCCCCCATGAGATGTAACAGCAGGTGTATGAAAAAATTTGTAGTTTTCTTCGAGCAAAATGTTTGAAGGAGGATATGATTGAATTTTAGTTTCACTGATGCCAATGATATCAAAAGAATAATCAAGACGCGAAAAAAGAGACGTAAGTTCACAAAAATGCTTTTCGAGAGAAGCGATATTCAAATGGAAAAGAGATAAAGATTTAGATTTAGAAGGAATAGATAAAAAGTCTTCAGGGCTATAATATTTACAATTAATTTTAACAACATCGTCAATAAAATCAATGCCATCGTCATCGTCAAAATCAAAATTAGAAAATTTGTCCGCGATAGAATTAAGATATTTAAAATAAGATTTCAAATAACCCAAATCATTACCAAAACTATTTTTTTCGTTATTTTCACCAAAAGGTAGAACTTCGTTTCTGCATATTTTACAGAGCCAAACGTTGGATGCAGATTTTAAGTCAGTACCAGTGCCACACTTAGCATGAGAAGTTCGCTTGCAAATAGAACAAAAATGTGACTTACCACTCTTTACCTTTTTCTCACATATAAAGCAAATTCCATTTTCTCTACTCATTCGCTTGTGAATACGCTACAGAGCCAAAACCACATAATTAGAAATTAAATAAATTTTGATAAAGAAAACACGAGTTCTTTTAAAAACTAATTTAGGATGACCATAGATCATCATCAGGGAATAAATCGATCAGGTCATTGATGTGACGGATTTTAATTGGATCGTCATTTTCATTAATAAGTACACTGATAGTTCCATTGAAGCACCAAAACTTTGAGATGACATTTTTCCGCTTGAGAGCCTTAGCTTTGCCCCAAAGGAATTTATTGTAATTACAGAGACTGTTGTTGATGAATATTTGCTCACGTAAACCAGCTTTTTCAAAAACATCGCGATTTTTGAATCGTTTGCTTGATTTAATGAGTGACTCTGATATCTTGCGGTTAACGAACCTGGCAATGACTTTCTTTGGACCGCGGTGATTTCGGCTCTTTTTAAGTCGATGACACGCTTGAATATCATCAGGCTTGATCTGGACACCAACAGCAGCTGCTATATCAACCACACAGTTTTCAAGGTCAGTTTTTTCTTCAGGTATGCCGGAGATCTCTATGTTATTACGACGGGTATATTGCTGTATGTCAATAACGTTTCTCTCGACACCAACAAACTCTTCACGCGTGACTACGTTGGAAAGAGACTTTTTGATTTCCTCGACATCAGCTTGTAAAGATTTTATAGTGTTTTCTTTCTCTGCAAGGTTTAGCTTTAGTTCGTCAATTTGAGCGTGAAGCGAGCGATTTTCATTCTGCACTTGAATAAAGATGTCTTCTTTGACGTGATCTAATTTTGTAAAGAGTTCTGACCTGTAGAGTTTTATTTGGTAATATAGTATTTCTAATGTGACTAATTCAGGAAGGTCATCTTCTACTTCCAGGGTGGCTTTTGAATCATGAAACACATCATCAGCATGATCACTGTTATCTGGTGGAGCACTACTGTGTTGAGAACAAGCATCATCTGGAGGAGGTTCAACAATGTTCGGTTGAATATCAGAAGTAACAGCATCTGGAATATCTGTAGAATGTTTATGATCAGGATCTTGAGATATATTTGTTGTGCTTCTTGTTGTAACAACCATTTTTAATACGTAGATATATATTATTGATGTACGTAGAATAATTTTCACAAGAGAAAAAGTTAAAACTGGCTCAATGTTAGAGAAAGTTGACGCCTAGTTTTGGCGCGCTTTCAAAACACGTCTGTACTCAACA
The DNA here is from genome assembly GCA_039566895.2 of Turritopsis rubra. NCBI lineage: Eukaryota > Metazoa > Cnidaria > Hydrozoa > Anthoathecata > Oceaniidae > Turritopsis > Turritopsis rubra. The sequence continues at coordinate 14,576,501 of CM077627.1, forward strand.
GCGTACTAGAGCGTAGTTGTTTGATTAAAACTTCTATCGATTGAACATTACAGACAGTGGTTATAAGGTTAGTAAAGGCTGGTTATAACTGGTTATAACTGGTTCTAAACGATCGAAAGGATCAGTACTTTGACAACACTTGAGACCGAAAAATACAAGTATAAATGAGAAGGAGATCTTAAGTTCGCTCCTTCAGCTGGCTCATTTTGCTGACTCGGAAACTTAAGTAATTTAGCAGACTCTGTTATAGGTGAGACGAGTCTGGTAACCGCAATGCATAAGACAAGAAAATCATTGCATTTGTATATTTCATCAATCTATCATCTATTCAGACACTAGGTGTTAACATTATCTGAGAAAGGGAAATTGTATAGAAACCATATTAAATTCTGTTTTGCTGGGCAAGTGACGATTCATCCTGGATAACATTTGGATTATCACCATGGTAACGAGTTTGGTACTCATTTGTGTTCAAATAACATTTTATGTGCAGTTTGATTATAATAATTAAATACACGCCCATGTAAATACACGCCTTTGTTATAAGCACCACATTTACAAGCACCAGAAGCTTAAATGCACTAAAAAAATAGAAACACCATCCTAGGCTCAAAAACATAGCGAGAATGTTTCCCTTTTCCTAATACTTTCTTTGTCTCAAACAGACAGGTTGATCTATCAATATAGGTAGTAAGTGGTTTTGAAAAATTTGAGGGCATTATTATTATTTCTTTTGATACTAAAGTGTCTTGATGCCTGGCATTATTTCATGCACAGCAGTGCACCATTCATTATTTTTGTCTTTCTTTAAAAGAAAAATAAGGGGGTAATCAAGTCAACTGTCGTGCATGTAAAGAAGAGAAAATAATAGAAACTGCCCCCCGCGTATGGTATGCACCAACGTAGACACAAAATGGCAAAAAAAATAAACACCAATGAGCCATGTCTCGATAACTCACACTTTTCATCCCCTTAAACTAAACCTCTCTCATAAAAAGACTCTCGATAACTCCAACATTCTTTAATTCAAACGAATGTTCATTAGTATCTTGTTGGAGGTTCAAGTTATCGGGAGCAGCTACACACGCTTATTATTTTCTATTTTCATTTTAATTGGTTAGGTACGAACTGTTAATATAACATGTTCTTTCCATAATAGGTGTTTGATCGCAGACCTGGAACAACAGAAAGGTGTTGTGGAAGTGCACCATATGACCGATCAAAGATGATTTGTTGTGAAGGAGAACTTAAAGATCTCATATCGGGTAGAGAGAAGTACACGTTTTGTTGTGGAACGGAATCTTATGACCGAAGGTACTTCGAATGTACTAAAAATCATATATTAAAATCACTCAGTAAGGGAAAGTTTGAAATAAAGAAAGGGAAAGAACTTTAAGAAAAAATGTTCGCTTCGTTTTACGTTGTTACTTTCGTTCGCTTTGTGTTATGTAATTATGTTATGTTAAGAGCACGATCGTAAGCTTTTACGAAAGTTTGAAGTTACGTTACGACAAGTTACGACAGCTTGGTTTCTATCAAATTTTGTCTATAAAATTCGCGAAAATTAAAAAAAAAAGTTAATCTCTCACAACTGCAACTTTATAAAGCTTCGAGGCGCGAGAAACATTTTTCTTGCGATCGCAATAAAATATTTATATCTAAGGTGTCCCTAATTATGTTTTTTTATGTCAGCCATGTTTTTCTTTCCTGTGAATATAGTTCGGGACAATTTGTTTTGATTACTCAGCATAAAATACAATCTGTTGCAATCGCTTGAAAATGTTTTCTCGTGTCCTTGAAGCTTAAATGAAAAAAATATGTAGCAACAAACAAACGGTTGCACAGTTGTTGCAATGTTAAAAAATAACCCTACTTCTACAATTTATTGGAAGACATTGTTGTGTGCAATAATTACATCCTCTTAGATGTTAAAAGGGAACCCAGCTTAACTAAAAAATTCACTCGCTGTAAGCTTTTAAACTGTAGGTTACTATGGTTACACCAATTTTTGCAAAATGACAACAATCCAAAAAGAAACAACATTTGCACACCCCTTCTCGACACTTTTTTGATATAGTATAGTATTGTAAACAACGGATATATAACATATATATAACATATATATTTACTTTGGTGGTTGGCTTCTATGTTATATTAAATATTTTTACGAGCATATATAAATATTTAAGATGTTGGTATTAATACTCAGTTTCTTTTCGTTTGGTTTTAAAGAAATCTCCATAACTTGGTAATTTTTTTGTTGATATCAAATTATTCCCAGCAGGTCTTCTAACCTTACATACAGTTCTTCTACAACGGATTGGAATCTCAAAAGCTTGTGGTAAACCTTGTTATTTTGCACTGGGGTAACGAGATACCAGTTCTTTAGATAGACACACACGACAAATACTTTGCAAAGATCAAATTTACCGAAATTTATAAGATGGATTTTATTCAGCGCCATATCCATATTCTAAAGATTGCACATCCGTGAGCTAAAAAGCCACTACGTTGTTCACAAGCAAAAGTTTTAAAAACATAACAGTGCTTATTAATCATGAAAATTGAAATCTCAGAATAACCAAATGGAAATTATTATTACATGTAAAGCTGATCCAGATGTGTGGGATCACATGTTTACCATGAACCGGCGATATGCACCATTTTAATTTTGGTGTTTATTCATTCATCGCTAATTAGCGAATTGACGCAAAAATATATCGGCAAAGGGAGTTGCTATGCAACCTTGTTTTGTTTTGTTTCTCCAGTCATTCCATTCTGTTTACACAAAACTCCTATAGTGTCCCCTGGTACACACGAATTCTATTTGTCTCAAGAAAAGCCACTAGTAATTAAGCAGAGCGTGATGAGGAATCTCAATACAAAGTTCTAATACACAACCCACGATAAACAACAAACAACAACAAAGAAAACAAACATCCACGAGGAGGGAATAAATAAACAAATTCACCATATTATCAAAATCATCTTTAATCTCTCTATCATCATTGTTACATCCATCAATATATTCTATGAAAAATAAGAAAAAAAATATTTTTCCATTGTTTTTTTCCAGCAATTAAAAATATCAGACAAACGGACCAAACGGTTTCCTTCCTCAAATTATGGTCGAGTTTTTGCAAGGCATTAATTCAAAAACGAACTGAAATGTTCATAAAAAAAAAAGAGTATACTAGTCAGAAAATTGAACTAAAGAGTTTTTATGGCATAGCATTAGGACTTGGAACAAGTCATTGTCAGGTTTGCTTTAAAAGAGTTATCCCTAAAGTATTAGCTATCCCTCCAAGAAAATATACACAAACAGAAGAAATATAATTCTAAAAATATGATTCTTCATAACTTTGAGCTATGTGTTTTGAAGAGATCACCAAGCTTTTGCGCCATCATGATTTTTCCAGTAGCCTTGAGTTTCCCTTGCATAAATGCTTGCATTGGAAGTAATTTGCCAAGTGCCAACGATTCAAAATCATCGTCTTCTAGTTTTATTGTGACATCAGGTTTTAGTGAAGGAGAGCCGTAAGTAATCTCCGGAGGAGATTTGTTGAGATTGATCAGCCATTCACCTAAAACAGGTTCATAAATAAATAGATATTTGCGAAATTATTGGGCGTAACACCCCTAATGGAAAAGGTAAGCCAAACGTGTGTACACTGAATCACCCTCATGGAAGAAAGTGGAAAACATCGCGAAAGAAATTACATTGTAAGAAATCAAAGGAAACATCCATCAAATTATCTATTCTTTCATTCCCTTTTTCTCTTCGACTTTTGTAAGTTCAAGAAATTGTATGAATCCCTTACCAGCTAACTTGTTGGCTTTCGTGATCTGGAAAAGAAATGATCCCTTTACTTTTTGTACGAGGTCTGGAAAAGATTTTATCTTAGTTTCCAGATCTTTCAACACACTGGTAGCTTTCAATGACTTGTCCACACTTGCAGTTGCATTTTGATCAACCACTTGAGTTGGAGTGACTTTCTAAAAAAACCCAAAAAGAAAAAAACCCGAAAAACCCATCAGAAATCTAAAGCCGTCATCTTAATCTAATCAAAGTCATTAGAAAATTTCCTAGTCTTTATCGGCACTTTTTTATCGGCACTTTTTTGTCGGCACTTTTTTAGTCACTAACCGTGACTGTAGTTTGTTTTGCATTCACTTCGATCACATGATCGAAAATAATTACTGTGCATTGGTTGTAATATGTCATGTGATCAAAGTGAGTGCATGATAAAATTTTCCTATTGGAAAGATCAAAGCAAAAATGAACAAGAAGTTGTTCTAACAGACCATACCATTTTTTAATGATTATGATTCAAGATACTTGAACAACCTAACGATTATTTCAAATCCTACCTGCTTATTGTATGCTTTAAACATATCACCCAACTTTTGAGCAAGCATAATCTTTCCAGCAACTTTGAGCTTACCCTGCATAAATGCTGTCACTGAAGATAATTTTTCGTTGGCCAGCAACACAAAATCTTCATCGGATACAGTAATCTTCACGTCCGGTTTAATTGAAAAGGAACCAGTTTTAACAGATGGAACGGATGATTTCAAATCGATCAAGTATTCTCCTGAAGAGAAAGGAAGAAACATAGACAACATTTCGGAAAGGAAAAATATGTTTTCTTCAAATTATTACCTGCAGTTTGTCCGTCTTTGGTGATGACAAACAAAAATGTTCCAGAGATTTTCTTTGTGACATCGACATTCGAAGGTAAAATTCTGCCAAGCTCTGAAAATATCTGATCTGCTTGGAGTTTGCTTGATGACGTTGAAGTCGACTCGGCTACTGATTGGCTGTTTTTCGACTTCATCTACCACAATGAGGAACAATAGAAATCAGATATCTAACACAATAACCTAAACTGAAGCTCCTAATCATAAACATAATGTTTTATTCGAATGTTAAATTTCAAGATTCATTATCCTCCATACCCGAGGTGTGAAATAACACTCCATACCAGAGGTGTGAAATAACACTGACGTATCTGTTTGATTCCACATAGATTTTATTCCGATAAGCAATACATAATAGGCAACAAACCAAGTAACAAAAACACATTCAGTCCTCCTTAACCAAACATAAATAGTGCTGTTTTACCTTGACTTCTGTAGTGAAGTCCACATAACCTCCTTTAAGGACCACTTCATTTGTTTCTTTGACTTTTGTTCGGAAGTGTACACGTTTCCCTTCGCACCACATCTCCGTCACCAAAGTCTGTCCAGGAACGACCGGTTTAGAAAACTGGGCTTTTATCGCCTTGCATTTAGAAACGTCATTATCAGCATAAATCTTAAGAACGTGTCGTAATGCATACCCATACGTACAAAGTCCATGTAAGATCGGTTGTGAGAATCCTGTACCAGAAACATGAATATAAAATCTGTATTTACAAAATGCAGACAAGATGACCAAAACAATTTATACCCATCATTGAAGCAAATTCGGCATCAATATGCAATGGATTTTTATCACCATTCAATCGATATAACGCAGCTTGGCTGACATCTGTTTTTTCCTCATAGCAAGCATCTGCAGGTCTGTTGGGTGGTGGCAGTGGAGAAACCTATATGTAGGATTCCACAAGTTATTTTTCTTGTTAACTTTGCACAAAATACACAAAAAACTCAAAATAGTGATCAAAATATTCTGTCATGGACCAATTATACCTGGATATCAGATCTTCCTCTCCTACCAACACCATAACTTCCAAGAAACAAGGCTATAAACTGATTTCGACAAATTCTATCCCCTAATTCGTCAAACACTTCATTTTCAATAATCACTTGACAGAATTTTCTTTTATCCAAAACATCAACAATTTTCCCTTTGCACGTCACGTGAGAATGTTGAGCAGGAAACGGTTTGAAAATCTCAATATATTGTTCACCATGCACAACCTAAAACATCAAAGTGCAGCGATGGTGTAGTGGATAGTAGCGGTCGCACTCGACCTGCCCATTTGGAGCCAATAACTGACTGCACACTAGCCTTCGGGCAAGTTAGTGCTACACGTATGCTATACGTATCTCTGTCAACTTCCCAGTTGCAAGTCTGCGGGTGGATTAACCAACCGACATGGACTGAGGACTCAAAACTCTGGGTTACTTGCTTAATTAATGAGACAAAATACATGCATTAATATCGCACACCTTAAGTATTAATGAGGTCTAAGTCCATTCAAAACAAAATACGTAAAATATATCATGGTATGTGATGGAATGTAGCCACAGGAAGGGTATTTGGGTTTTCCTCATAGCCTGGACTTAGGTCCCTTTTTAAGACTCCAGCTATTCAGACTTCAGCCTCATTAAAACTGAGGGTAAGATATATCTGTATTCAAGAAAATTCACGTTTCAGATCATTGTGTAATGTTATATCATTCCCAGACTCATAAAAAAACTTGTTTATTTAAACTTGGGGAACCACTACGCGTCTAAATTGCGTCTAATAGGAAAACTTTTGGTGTACATAATTGGTAACTGCTTTACCGCCTACTGTGAACACTAACAGTACCTTTTGGCACTTGTTAGACGCTTGTTAGACGCTGGTTAAACGCGGCCTTTGATATCAAAAAGTTTTGATAAATTTGATAAATTCTAATGGGCGCTAAAAAATACTTCATAGTAATCCGACAAATCTTCGTTTTGTTTCTTCTTTTTAACAGATTATACAAAGGGCTAAAGAAGTAATCAATGAAGAAATGTTGGCAGAAGCAGTCAAGGGTTTCCCTTGTCTTTATGGAAGGGTAGAAAAGATATAGAGACACGGGTAAAAATACGTGGGAAGAAGTTGCTTTAGTGTTAGATTTCGCTAAAACTGGTAAGAACAGATTTTTCAAACTTGTCACAAGAACAAATGTAAGGGCGTATTCCCAATCTGAAATGCGGCGATGGTAGTTTCCGAAGGTCTTCACATTGCTGAAATATTGGCTTAATCCAGCATTCTCCATTTTTGCTCATGTTCATCTTCTGCTAACAATTCCAGTAGAAGTATTTTGTCATGACAATGCATTCCTCTAAAACCTATGCTGTTTTTGTTGATGTTTTCTCTATATTTGATCTCCTTCAACGCCAATAAACTTATACGTGTGAACAAAACAGGTACTTCTACAGCGCGACACTGAGGCGCTTATAAATCATGCTCATAAAGATAAGCGCGTGTTAGACGCCAGTTAGACAGATAAATTACTCAGATAAATTCCATAGTTGGATGCTTTCCCATATTGTCTACTAAATATATTATATACCTTTGAAATATCAATATCTTCAAAACCAGGTATTCCCTCTCCAAATCTACCAAATGCTTGATTCTGTAATCATAAACAAAAAAATAAAACTTCTTCCTCTGGAAAAACAAAAAAATTAGATCTTGCTTACAATCACTGCTCAATGCTTAATTTTTTAGAATTTGCAATACACATAAGTAAAGGTGAATACCTGTCCGACAATTGCGGCAAATGTCGGTAAAACTGCGAACTTCGCATGTCCCTCATAAAGTAATGAACTGTCTTCTGGTAGTTTGGCACCAACACTGATGGCATATTTAATCACATCATCGATAGTATACAGAAAAGATACTTCTGGAAAGCGATAGGCCAATATTCTCTCATATGGTGTTGCAGTATCAGGTAACGGCTTCTCAGGTAAAAGTTCAATACTTTTCATGATTGGTTCCATTGCTTCATTTGGTGTGCTAGCGTAATGTGGTAGCTTAAAATCTGAAAGTTTGTCCCAATGATTTGCAACAGTTTCAACCGATGGATTATCACCAATGAACTGTCGCAACTGTGCACCTTGTGAGCGTTGCAATCTAGTTTTACATGCATATCCTCCAGCAAGTTCGATAATGCTACCATTTTCCATACAGGAGTCGTGACAAAGGTAAACAACAAATGGTGCAACATGCTCAGGATACAAAGGGACTGGTAAAATATCTTCAGTCATTCTTGTCAAAGCTAGTGGTGCAATTGTATTGACAAATACATTTGTTTTTTTACCCTCGATACTCAATGTATTTGCCAATCCAAGCAATGCCAATTTTGCTGCAGAATAATTAGATTGTCCAAAATTTCCGTACAAACCAGCTGGTGAAGTTGTCATTATGATACGACCATATTTTTGCTTACGCATGTGTGGCCATGCTGCTTTTGTGACTTTAAAGGCACCTTTGACATGGACCTTTAAAAACATGAACAGCAAAAAAAAGAGTCTTATGACCATTCAACAAAAAATCAGTGACAGACAAGTACATTTAAATAGTTCTATTGCATACCTGGAAAACTTTATCCCAATCTTCTTCTGAAAGTTTCAGGAATGATCTATCCCTCAAAATCCCTGCATTGTTGATTAAAATATCGACTTGTCCGAAGTGATTGATGGCTGATTCAATGATCTTTTCACCATCTTCAACTGAATCATAGTTGGCAATGGCTTTACCTGTTGAATTAAGTATAGAAAAACAAAATTAAGTGCAGGTTACTGCATAAGAATGTGAATTCATTGAAATATCTGTGGCTTTCCTTTATTTGATTATTTGGAGTAAAACATTGAATTTTATTTAAAAGATTTATTTAATGAGGATGGTTTCAGCATTAAGGCCTCATCTGGCTTCCATTAAGAATGCAGATCCCATATATATTTTACTATGACTGATAACTGATTGTGGTCTAAATTATTTGATTTTAGGCATATTTAATCATCATCAATATCATCAGTAATAATAAAAGTCTTTTAAAGTCCAGTTTGTTCATGTTGATAGGTTATTTATCGAGCAGAGACAGAGACAGTCTCCAAACACGGAAGTTGGAATAATCTCCAAAAAGGGAGACATATCTCCTCAAAAGAGACAAATTCATTGTTTTTATTTTAAAATCTCAAGGAAAGTCACATTTGCAATGGGGAACAAGATCTACTTTCCTGTATCTACTGCATTTTTCACCATTCAAAACAACCTTTTTAACGTGTGAAATGTTCTTTAAAACTTTTGAATTTTTTGCAGAATTAACATTAGCGTGTGCAGTTATGCATAAAGAGTATTGTAAAGAAGGTATTGGTATCCAAGCAAATGTTTATAAACTTCAGAAAGATCTCTGAAGCTACAAAAACACAAACAATACGTGCAATTTTTTCATTATTCATTTTATTTATAGTCGACTAAAGTTGCAGTAACGTTTGTAAAACAATACAAAGTCAATTTAAGTCAACAATATATAAATATTATAAAATATTTATAGAACTGAAAACTAGTAAATGGAGTAAATAGACAGCGTGTTTTATTTTGATCAGAATGAATGTGAATACATGTGTACCGCTAATGCAGCTTAAATCAACTCAACATTGTACCTAATAGGCTGACCATTCTTTCTCTGTACTGTATTAACTTTGATTGGAGGTCCAATGGGCAATTTCAATTCAAACTTGCTCAAAAAATTTCTGAAGACAAAATTTTGTTTGTCGATTTTTTTTATCTCTCTTCTTGTACTGCTACGGAGTATAGCACATTGACTCAAGGTATATAACATAACATAAAATTCCTCACTTGGTAGCTGCACCATCTTGAATTTCTCTCTCTAGTATTTGTAGATATCTCCGTATATTTGGAGATTGTAAAAGTGCCATTTGTTTATATTCCGTCCTTAGGTTTATTAATTACTTCAACAAATTAAGTAATCTGCTTTTTAACAGGATGTCAATTGACAACCATAATTATGAGTTTAATATAGTCAAACAGTGCAGCTCCAGAAAATTTTTCGCTTTCTTACACCCAATTGTAGTAAGGGTGTGCGAGTGTATAGCGTTTATCTAGTAAAGTGCCTGCTACCTTAACCCTTTTGTGCCACTTGTCGCTAACTGAAACTTTGATCGTTCCTTTCGTTCATTAAAAGATTACAAATTAAACAAAACTTATTGCTATCTGAAAAAATAGATATTGAGCTATCATTATGGAAAGTTTCAGAGTGAATCAACAAATACTTACTGATTTATAGGGGAAACTCTCATATCAAGTCGCGATCATCGTGAATAAATTATTAAAAATGGCGACTTTGAAAAATAAATGCTTCAAAATACAGTGTCATAAAAAACGGAACAGATAATATTATCCTTGATATTAATTTGCTACTTTGAATACTGCCAACATATGAGATTTTATCCACACAAACAGTTTTCTTGTATTTATCACGTAAATTGGTAAATCAACAAAAGTTTACAGTAAGGTAATTTTTAACCACGTGTCCTTTCTCCACTATAGCAACAAAAATCTTTCTCACACAAGTTCAATTAGTTCCAAATCCTGTGGTGATAATCACTGTTAGATTCGCCATTCAAGAAAACGTGAAACTTGTTTTATAAAACAAAGGGCCGGTGGTCATTAACAAACTTTATTTCATTAATGCTTTTTAGCGATTGTGTCAAATTCTATAGGATTAATCTAGCGTGTATCCATCACGTTTTAAGAGTCACAGATCTCCACCACACCAGGTGGAAAATGTAGTAATTTATAAGTTTGTGTAACTAAAGAGGTGAGATCAGTGCGATTGAAAACTTTGTGTGAAAAATTGTGACTATTCCGATTTTTCGAGGCACTATGATATAATCAAAATCTTTGATTGATGATATCTCAGTAACTGTTGGTTATCAATGTAGTCCCTTTTTTGTTTTCCAAATCTTCGATTTTGAGGCTTAAAAATCCATAGGAATTACGGCATACTTTACTATTCCCAATTTTGTCACACGCGAGTGAGTCATTATTTAAAGTTTGACACACTGATCCCAAAAATAAATGCATTTTATAATAATTAGTGATCATAGTCATTGTTTAGAAAATAGTAATGACTGTACTGCGAAAATTACTTTTTCATAACTCTTCCTGCACGTTCACAATAGAGCAATTCCCATCACGTGTCTAGATTTTTTTGCGATCAAAAGTTGGCTTGTCGAGACTGCACTATTGTTTTTTAAAAACAGTATGCTGATAAAAATATGGCTGCCTTCGATTTGTAAACAATAAAGGCATGTACTTTTCATAAGCCTGTGGTTGTCGTTTATCTGCAGAATCAAAGGGGAAAAGCAGTTACATTGAGAGAAAAGGGATTTAACTTTTTGTATGAACATCATATTCTATAAAATTTCGTTATTAACATCACTTTTGATGAATGCAAAGTTAGCGGAAAGAGGAACAAGTTAGTGGAAAGAGGAACATCACCCCGATGATGCTTGTGATAGCAATATTTATTACCAATCTTATTCTGTTTGTTTATTCTTGTTGATTTGAAATCTAAAATCCAATTACTTGTGTTTTCTTGTTTGCAACGAAGAATTCTGCAGCATTAAAATTAAAGTTAGCAGTAGAGGGGGAGCAGGCACTCTACCTAAGGTGAATAAGATTTAGTATTTACATAAAGATGGCTTCTACAATGACCAGAGTGGACTTAATTTTTCACGAAGTTACGCTGGCTGGTCGGAATGACGTCACTTTTGTAGGAAAACAGACCACTCACCTGAATTGATTTTCCATGACTTGCATGAAAAATTATTTTGGAATGTTTGACCACGCTGTTTGTTTTCCCCCCAAAATACACCAATTTCATTGGGCAAAAGCCAAAGTTATATGACTTCCTAATATTGAATAAGCAAATACTTTGCATGCACAGGTTTTGTGGCAGAATATGAATGTAGTAGGGTATGCAAACTTTCTGAATGAAGAATGATTTAGCCTCAGCTTGATATACAAGCTTTTGTATTTATATAGATTTTTGTGTCTCAAAGATTGCAATAAACAAACCTCCTGCTTCGACAATTTCCTTTACAACTTGATCTGCAAGTTGAGTTCCCTTGCCTTCACCCTTAAACGAACCACCTAAATCATTCACTACAACACTGGCGCCACGTCTTGCGAATTCTAAAGCATATTGCTTCCCTAAACCACCACCAGCACCAGTTATGACAGCAACACGACCAATAAAATTAAGTTTACCACTCGCCATTTCCTTTTCACACACGCACTGGACTGGCACGATGCGTTTGTTGTTCTGAACTTTGATCAATCGCTGAAGTGATGTAACATGACACCAAAATATTTTTCACATGCGCAGCAGAAGAGAGAACGCAACCTCGTCCCCAGGGCTTCTTGCCTTTTCGATGTACTTGATGGCGGCGAAGAAAGCCCTGGTGCAGGCGGGTCGTTTCTCACTTGTGATTGGTTGTCGGGAATTAAATAATTAAGAAAAACATTACCCGCGCCGTCGAGTGAGATTTAAAAAGAAAACAATTAATGATGGCTGTTGAAATGCAGAAAGAAGTTTCAAAGCCAGAAATGGGAAGAAGATTGAAAATATTTCACCAATTCAGAAGACAAGAGCTGATGGATAAGTATTAAGTTGTAGAGTTGGTTAATTATTAGTAGACCAAGCATAGAAACATACCTCACTTCTTGATTGTGAATCTTAAAGGGATCTCCTCTATATCATAAAAGGTAGGGTATCTTGTACAATGCTTATCCGTATAAAGGATATCCTACAAGCCGCTTTTTTTTTCTTTTTTTTTTTTTTTCTTTTTTTTTTTTAAGCGGTGAAACTAAGATGAACAAAAATAAGAACTAATAAAATAAGAATGTGCCCTTAAAATATCAAGAGCGCTACGCGACGAAGCAACTATTGTAAAACGTGGACCTTTCGCATCCTTTTCGACCGCCTGAGTCCGCCTTCTAATGAAGGTGTTATTGTGTCCTCAACTGACACGGGCGATGGCGGGGCAATAACTGTTTGTTCTGGCGTTTCCCCATGTTTTACTGTCTCTTCGGGGGGTTGGGGATGGGAAGGAACGACCTTCGTTGTCACCCGGTCGTTTTCCTTGGGTTGATCCGCTGGTAGATGTTCAGGGTCGACTGTAACGCGCCTAGCCACGTTTGGAATGCCACGCAAAAATCTTCTGTTGCGAAGGGAAGTTCTTCTGCTACCATCAATAACGACACGATACTGTCGATTTGGTAGGTTTTCAGCCACAATTCCTGTCTTTTCTCAGTGAAGTGGATGTGACCCGTGTTGATTTTGAACTGCTACGGGATCGCCGACGTTTAGCTCCCTCAAATCGCGCCGAGGAGTGTGTTTCCTGTTGGAGATGAGTCGCTGCGATAATGCTTTTTCCCTGTTGTCGGCCAGCTCGATCCACTCACGTCGAAAGCGTCTCGGGTGTGGCAGGTGGTCGCGGATGGGTTTTCCGAAAAAAAGCTCTGCGAGAGATGCACCTATGTTGGACGAAGGTGTATTGCGACGTAGCAATGACGCTTTAGCCACACAGTCGATGTCGAGTGAACCATCAGTACCGATGTTGGTTGTCAGGATCCTCTTCATGTGCTTTACAGCTGCTTCCGCTCTACCATTGCTTCGTGCGTAGTAGGCAGATGATAGTTTGTGGGAAACGTTCCATGACTTGAAAAAGGATGATAGCTTTGCAGATTGAAACGGTGGGTCCCCGTCGCTCGAAAACTCTTCTGGGACTCCAAAATTGACAAAATATCGACGAAGGATGTTGGAGATCGTCCTCGCGTTGATGTTTTCTGTTGTGGATGCGACTTCCGTCCATGCAGTGAACCGATCAGCGTAGACGAGGTAGGTTCGACCTGCCATATGGAAGAGGTCCGCAACTACCATTTGGAAGGGGTATTCGGGTTGGTCGTGAGACTTTGGTGTCTCCGTACGGTTTGACGGTGCTATCTCGTTGCAACGTTTGCATTGAGAACGACGAAGACTCAATCGTGACCCCATGCCAGGCCAAAAGAAGCGTCTCTTGGCATTTGCTCTCATGCTGTTGACCCCTTGGTGGCCGATATGAAGGTGTTCGACGATTGTGTTACGTAGTGATTTTGGTATGAGAACCCTGCCTTCAATGTAAATGAGATCGTCGATTGTGTAAAGTTCTTGCCAGAGGGCCCAAAATGGCTTAACAGCGTCATCGATGTCGTCCTTCCGTTGAGGAAATCCATTTTTTTATGAGGTTAATGAGGGACTGGCACTCGTCGTCAGTGGATCCTCTGGTTCGTAAAATTCCTGAATCGCTCCCGCCGTGATCGAGAGCTCGGTATCATCATCATCGTCATAGAATAACGTCGATACCGATGACGATGGTGGTATTCGGGACATTGTGTTGGCACCTGCGTTATCCTTACCAGGTATTGAGATGATGCGGTATCCGTACATCAGTGTTCTCTCTTTGAAGTTCAGGACGCGAAGGTTTGATGTCGTGGAGGTCCCTGTTGTTGAATATTCGTATCAACGGTTTGTGGTCTGTTGCTATTGTTAAATTCGGGCACCCCGTCGTGAACATTCGACAGCTTTCTAAGCTGAACATTAACGCGAGAGCTTCCCCTCGATTAGGGCGTATCTCTGTTCAGCGGGCGTTGTAAATCTAGACCCAGCGTATACGAGCTGCCAGTGTCCGTCGCCACATAATGGATCCACAATGGGGCAGGAACAGTGTTTCTGGGTTAACACAAAGCCAATATCCGTTTTGCTCCAATCAGTCGTTACACAGGTTTCTTTTCCTATTTGAAACGTTTTGACGCCGTCTTTTATTAGTCTAACGATTTCTCTGCGCGATTCTTTGAATATTTCATCGAGCGTATCATCCTAGAGTTGTGTTTCAAGAGTTCGCGGAACGGTTCCATTATTGGGGCTTGAGCGAATGCATAAGCGACTTGATTTATCAGACCGAACCAAAACCTTACCGAGGTTAAATTTGATGGTGTTGGGAAGGTTTCAATGGCATGAAGAAAGCGTTCTGGGGGTTTGTAACCGTCATTTGTTAGGTCAAATCCAGCAAACTCTACGATGTCCATTGAGAATTTGAATTTACTCGGCTTGAATACAATGCTGTTTTCACCACACAGCTTAATGTAGGTCACTGTGTGCCAAAAGGCTTTGGCAATGTCGTCATCCCACAACAATGAATCGTCTATTATACGAGTAACGCGTTGAAAGTCCTTGGTTATGTCGTCAAACCTCTTTGTGTAGCCATCCCCCGACGCATGGAAACCTTGTGGTGCGCGTTTCTATACCGTCCCCATTCAGTGATAAATGTCGTGGCATTGCGTGCTTCTGAGGATAGTGGGACGCTATGATACCTGTTCCACGCGTCCAAAACTGTTTTCTTCTTGTTGCGTGGGACCACGCTGACGAGATTGAAAGGGGATGGTGTATGATGAGTCTCACGGCGGGTGGATGCGTTCAAGTTTTGTAGGTCGACTGTCCTTCGGAGAGATCCGTCTTTCTTTGGCACGGTGATCATACGGGAACACCATGTTGTTGGCGTACCCGTGGGAACCGGCTCGATGATTTAACCTCTGCCTTCCAATGGTGAGGCACTGGGATTGGTTTGTGAACGGCTACTGGTCGGCTGGTCGGGAGGAACGATAATTGGAGGGGTTCACCTGACATATTTTGTAATCGTTGGTGCTCGCACGTGTTGAAAGCACTAGCATGAAAGTAATCCACAATCCATTTCTCTAGACGTTCGCGATTCTCAGGGGTTGCAGGAAATGGGAGAACGTCAGGAATCCCCGGACATTCTGCTCGTCGTGGGCATCTGCAAGGTGCGATGTCGTTCGAGATACCACAGCTGTCTGAGAGCTCTCTTTTGGGAAGGATTGTTCTATGATGTGTAGGTTCTTCAGTGCTGTCTGTGAGAGATATACCCTAGACACATCCTCGCATATGTATATGATTTCAGTTGTATAACGAGAGTTGCACGAGATATCGGCGATGAGTGTGCCAAGTACTGACAGTTTGGTGTTGTTCACTGATCGGAGACGATGTTTTGTTTGTATAAGGGCGTGTTTGGTTATACCCAGCTTTAGTAGGAGGTCTGGGCCTGCTGTGCAAATTTGGGCCCCCGTGTCTGTTACAGCTTCGGCTTGTGCTCTCTGTGTTCTGTGTTCACGAAGATGATGTCCGATTTTTCTATAGGCTGTTTTTTTCAGTTGTATATTGATTTCAATGACTGGTGATTGTTCGGGTCTGCCTGGCTCAAACGACCCGTCCTTCGCCCATTGACCACGTGGAAGGCCTTCCTCTAGTCATAACTCTTCTGTGCACGACGAGATGAAGGAGGTATCGCTTGGTTAGTTATCTTCGGTAATAGCAGCACTGGATGAATATGAGCTCTTTCATACTGATGCAAAGTGGTTTATCTTGCCGCATTTATTGCATTTGCGACCATGTGCAGGACATTGTTTCCGTCCCTGTTCGTGACACTTCTTTCCACAGCCGAAGCATCTTGATGGAGTGTCAATTGTTTCAGGTCGTTTGCGGGGAATGTTTGTTGACTTACCCCTTTGATATTCTGATTTGATAGGGCAGATATCAGAGGAGGTGGGCTAGGGTTGGAAATGCGATGTGGCGTTGGCAGTCGATTCCAGTATAAGGAGTCTCTCGACGAGTTGCTCCAATGTTTTGAGAGTATTAACTTCACTCAACACTTTCGCTTGGTGGGATTGGTTGTATAATCCGGCAATCAATTGTGATATAATCATGTTCGAAGAGTATGACGTATGACACAACATCGCCTGTGACTTCAACCGGGATACAAAGTGTGTAATGTTTTCTCCATCGCTCTGTTTGATGCGGAAAAATTGCTGACGGTAAACTTCTGGGTGTACCGTTTTGACGGCTACTGACTTTATGTGGTCAAGCAGTTCAATTTCAGTGGCCGCGTTAAGCTGGTCAGGACCGACGAAATTGAAGAGAAGTTCGTTTACAGTTGTACTGCACGAGGAACGGAGTTCATTTCTTATCTCGTTTGGGTCCCGTAAGCGAGTCATTTGTTTGTATCTTGTCCATGCGTCTTTGAATATGACCCATTTGTTGTCCGTACAATCAGCTTCAATGACTGGGCGGGTCGGCTTGGACGGTGGTTGTTTGCAGTTGGTGGTGTGGTGGGGGTAATGTTTACAGGAGCAAGGTGGCTGAGAAGTTGAGTTATTTGTTGTTGCATAGCCATTTGTTGCTGTTGCATTTGCATCATCATTGTAATGGTGTTGGCGGGGTCACTTATTGCTCCCAGTGGGTTGTTTTGATCAGCGGGCGCTCCGTTGGGCGGCGATGTTGGCGTAGACATGATTCTCGGAGGAAGAACTTTAGCGAATACGAATTATCCTCGTTACGGCTTTCTAGCGTTGATGAGAGTGCGTCCACGGTTGTTGAAGATATATTGGACACAAAATGGCGGTGTGACCACGGATGATAATAATAACAACACAGACACGAAAGGTATTTTGTAGCGGGTCGCAGTGAGAGTTTTATTGTTTGAAACTGAATAAATATGTATCTGTATCACAAGATGAGTAAACAAAGACTCTTGTATGTTGCAACTGGATAGTTAAGAGTTTAAGTATGTGTTTGTGTTGAGCGTGTCGTCAGATAATAACACAGAGTACCTTGCAGTGTAACTGTATGATGGTGTCTTTAGAAGCGACGAGTTGATGATGGGATAGATGTCGAAAACTTTCAATGTAGGTTCGAATCTCCTATACTCGCAGCGCCATGTAGAGTTGGTTAATTATTAGTAGACCAAGCATAGAAATATACCTCACTTCTTGATTGTGAATCTTAAAGAGATCTCCTCTATATCATAAAAGGTAGGGTGTCTTGTACAATGCTTATCCGTATAAAGGATATCCTCCATAAATAGCATTATAATTGGCTATGACTCAATATTCGTACTGATGAATTTGTTTTATTGATTTCACTATCAGTTATTTGTGAGAAAAAAAATACGGTAGGTAACGAGGCTAGAAAATCAATGGCACAGCGCAGTTACAGATATCGGCTAAATATGTTTCTTTTCCTCTCATGCTTTATCATTCATAATTATTTCCTACCAAGCAGGTGTAACAACAGCTTAATACCTTCACAAAATTGTGGAATTAAGTTCATAAAATTTTTCAGAGAAAACATTTTTTCCTTCCCTGCCTCCTGAGATGCAATGAAAAATATATATTACATGGTGTATTTTTAGTGATCATGAGTAAATGTCTCAATCAACACCAACAAAGTGTATTTGCAAAAAGAAGGAGGAAATCAATCCAAATGTCGACTTTGTGGAGAGCAGAGGAACAACAATTATTTACTTAAGATATTTTCAGTTTCTGGAAAGCAGAAAAGATTGTCTCTGAAAATTGCAGGTACATGCGGAATCACCATAGAGGAGGATGACTATCTCCCTCATTCAGTTTGTAAAAAGTGTTTGAGCCATGTCGAGAACATGTTGACATCCATACAGTCTTGTCAACAAACACAGGTGACACTCAGGCAAAGCTTATCTATAAAAAGATTACCACAACTAGTTTTCAATCACATGCAGTTTATGGAGAATGCTCCAGCATAAGTTCACATAAACAGTTACAATTTACAACACAACAACAAATAAAAGTAAGGAACATAGTACAACAAAAATCTGTAAGATTATATATATTGAACTTTGATTTAACAATAGGAGAACTTCATATAAAATACAAACTGTATTGTGGAACCAAAAACATCCATATACATTTTGAAGTAACACAAAAACAAAAACATATTATGTACATGTCTAACTATTTGCTATAGAAGCTCTAGACTTTAATCTGTTTTTTATATAGGGGTAAAGAATTCAGGACAGACTTTGAGAATTTATCTGTTTTAAGAGCCTTCTTTCCTTCAGCTGTGATGTTGGGATTGACAGCAACTTCAAAACCAGCTCAAATTAAAAAGTTAAAAAAGACACTTAAAATGGATGAATGTGAAATAATCAAAGCTTCTCCAAATAGAAGGAATAGAAGGACAATAGAAGGACATAGGAATACAATGGAAGGGTCTTGAAGGATAATGGTATTAAAACTTAGGGGCTGTTTGGACACAACGGGACAAAATCCAAATCTTGCACTGCACAGTGAATGAACGTGCATCAGCTGCTAAAATTAGTTGCAGTTCAGGTAACATTTCTGAACAATCTCATATATGAATTTGTTAAGGCAGTCTACTCAAACAAAATACAATTGCTATGTTGTCCAGGCATTTCTCTCAGAAATGGCACATCAAGCACTATTGCAACCATTGAGATGGTCATTAATTTTCAAGGTGCTGGATACTCTTACTCTTGTGTTAAATCAGGTAAAAGTGTCTCGCTTAATCCGCCTTTTGTATGTATTATTGACCATCCGTTGATTGTAAAGTTCGTGAAAGGTTTCTATAATTTAAAACCACCTAATCACAATTGGGTACGTCTGGGGCCTAAAAAGTTTCCTAGATTACTTCAAGATTCTGAGAAACAATTATAATTTTTAAAAAAAATGCTCACACAGAAATTATTTTTCTTACTTCTAGTCTTGGGTGGATTTAATGCACGATTTATGATACTAATCAATATCAATGTGACCTTTTGTAGCCACAGTTATTCTAAAGCACTCCAGACCCAATCAGAAAAGTCATACCTTCACTTACAGAGCATATCTACAAAGCAATACACTCGTCCTAACTCGTCCTCCGTACTCGTTAAAACTCGTTTTTTACTTACTACTCGTGAATTAAACTGTAATTTCATTCAGGTCCATGCGATTACTAGTACTAACCAGTTAATTCTATGAACTTTGGGGGTTTCCGCTATAAGGGTTGTCCGCCATGAAGAGGTTGCGCTGTATTCCAATTTATTACCTAGGAGCCAGGTTTACATATTGTTTTTTTTTGGTAAACGTATACGTATATCCTTGGATATACACTTTTTAAACCCATTCAAATTTTATTTTCTGTTATCTTTGGAATATACTTCTTGGCTTCAACATTAAAACCGTTTTAAAAATATTACAGTTTCTGTCACGGTCAGTCTCTATTTTCAAAATTGTTAGATTTAATTGTTATACTTTTGTTTTTACTTTTTCATTTTTTGAAGTTCAATTTTTAATGCGACTATGATCTGTTGCTTTCCTGATATTATTCTTACTGACAAGACGATGAATCCATATTTACAATTTACAAAAAAATTGCGAAATATTTTTAATTTTAAGCGGAATTTTTAATTTTTAATGGTAGTCGGTCTAGTGACACGAAACCGTATTATTTATTATGCTAACCTGAATCGTGGACTGTGTTCGCATTTCATTATTTCATCATAAAGAACTGATGATCAGATGAACTGATGTCATAAATGGGCCTTTTGGTCAGTCCACGACCAACTTCGAAATCGGCCAGAGATTTTTGCGCCCATCTAGTGTGCACATCGAATTGAGGTTTGCAATCGTGTTTGTGTCACGAGGCTCTTGTTTTATATACATCTCTGGTTTTATGTATATAAATACGTTTTGAACTTGTGGAGAACTTTAATTTTTATTTATTTGGTTTCTGTTTACATAGTGTGCCTGATCCAGATGTAACCCCTTTGGATCAGGTACTTTATTGTTTATTTTTGCTTTCATACCTGTGACCCACAGGTACCACACTGCACATCATATGCATTAACTAGTTTTTCTTGTTTTTTTGTTTTGAGAACTGGTTTTTCTTTGAGTATATAAGCAGGGAATTTGATATTTTGGGAGAGTTGTAAAAATTCATTTGAAGTGAAACATATCAAACGTTTGGCTTTCTTGTGTGGATTTATACTTTTCCACACAAAGTGGCGACCATGCCAGGTTAAACTGGAAACCTATTGCAAATTATCTTTGGTTGTAGCTGTTACTGCTAGCTACAAATTCACACTGGTTGTAGCTGTTACTGGTTATCAAGATCATTGGTGGTACTGTAGCTGTTACTGGTTATCTAAATCGTTGGTGGTACTGTATCTGATACTGGTTATCTAAATCATCGGTGGTACTGTAGCTGTATTGGTTATCAATATTTGTTGGTGGTACTGTGTGCTGTTAATCAATCATAATGCCTCCAAAGAAAGCACCTGAACTTGAAGTACTGAATAATCAAATAGTGGTGAAGCATCAGTTATTGAACAACTTAAAGAGTCAAGTTTCTGACACATTATTGACAAAGAATGACAGGAAGATCAAGCGACTGAAAGAGCTGTTCAAGACTAAATTAGATGATTCATATAAGTCCATCGCTGAGATGAGTGAACTAAAACTCACACAAGGAAGTGATGCTGAAGAAGTCCATCAATGGTCCTTGGAGGAAGAAAAGAAGTTAGACCTGTATGAATTAATATTGGAAGACATTGAAGACCATTTTACAAGACAAGACATGGAGAAAGAGTATCTCAAGAAGCAAAAGAAGTTAGAGGAAGAAGAAGAACAAAGAGCACATAGAAGACAGGAAGAAGAAGAAAGATTCGAACGTCACAAGGAATTTGAGTTGGAGATGGAAGAAAACAAGAAGAAGCAACAATTAGAATTAGAACAAAAGGCAAAGCTTCCGAAGTTGCAAATCTCAAAATTTGATGGGACATTCACAGACTGGATACGTTTCTGGGAGCGATTTACAGAAGAAATAGATAAGAACAAACGTTATGCAGCAATCACAAAGTTTTCTTACTTACAACAGCTTTTGTCATCACATACAAAATCCGAAATTGCTGGACTACCATTCGCTGAAAATGGATATCAAACAGCAAAAGAGCTACTATTGCAGAAGTATGGGAAGACCTCTGAAATCATTCATGCACATGGACAGCAAATAGCAAATCTACCTTCAATACATTCAGCTAACAATTTGAAGATCATCCACCAATTTCACCGCAACTTAAATGTCAGCATTAATTCGTTAAAGACTCTCGGAAAGCTTGATACAGCTAATATTCTTGTGCGACAAACGTTAGACAAGCTTGGTCCAATTAAGGTAGATCTCATCAAAACTGATCCTAAGTGTCAGCAATGGAACTTTGAAAGGTTGCTGGAAGAACTCAGAGGATACACTACACGAAATCCAGAGAGGGCAGAATTCCTATCAAAGGAAAACAGGAATGCCACATTACAAAAGGTGAAGGGTTTGAATGCCCACAACAAAGAGGTAAAAAGAATATATTGTAACTACTGCAACTCGGAGAGACATCGTAGCAGTGAATGTGAAAAGATAAAGACTGTCGCAGAGAGAAAGGAGATCATCAAAAGCAAGAAACTGTGCTATAACTGCATTGGAAAAAATCATTCTGTAGCACAGTGTAGAAGCCGCAATTGTTCCAAGTGCAACCAAAGACATCATACATCAATCTGCTCACTTAGAGAGGAACCTCCTTCAACATCGTCTTCGTCACTGTTCATGTTGGAAGGCACAAAAGAAACAATTCATCCAACATTGGTTGTGGTTGTAAACAAACAAAGACTCAGAGTTCTTATAGATACTGGAACTGGAAGCTCATTTATATCCTCAACATTAGCAAACTTCATACAAAGCCGTCCATTGTATTGGGAGTCAAAATCAATCGAAACCATTACTCAGACAACAAATCAAAAGTTACCAGTGTATGGAATTCAATTAGGCTCGACAGATGGGAAGTACACTTTAGATTTGAAGGTTAACAAACTAGATCGCCCAATCTTCACATCATTGAAAAATGCACATTAAGCAACTGAAGCGAAAATGTGCACATCTTAATGGAATACACTTTGACAATGAAGATGATAAAGATAAACATCCAATACACATAATTCTTGGTGCTGGTGATGTGTCACGTATAAAGACAAGTGGATTGATAGGTGGAAAGATGGGAAAACCCATTCCAGAGAAAACTCTATTTGGATGGACATTGATAGAACCAGGATATGAGACTTCTGATCTTGCATACTTTACAAAGACATCACAGGATGACTACAAACAGCTGTACAATTTAGATGTTTTGGGGTTGGAAGATAGAGCTGAAAATGACCAAGAAGATGTGTACAAGGAATTCAAAGAGCAACTAAATAGAAAAGAAGATGGAACATACTGTACAGGATTACCTTGAAAAGGTAATCACTCAGAACTTTCAAGTAATTGGACACCGGCTATGAGAAGACTACAAAGCTTACTGAGAAAACTGAAACAATAACCCAAACTTCTTTCCCAATATCACAGTCGTATGCAAGAACAACTTGAAGCAAGTATTCTTGAACTTGCTCCTGATCAACCAACTGGTGAAAAGATCTACTATATGCCACATAGAGCAGTTATCTGAGAGAATGCAGAGACAACCAAAATGAGGATTGTATTTGATGCTTCTTCCAAAGAGAGCAACAGCGATGGATGACTCAATGATTGTCTTCATACTGGACCACCATTACAGCCGTTACTTTACGATGTTTTGTTGAGAAACCGCATGAAACCAGTGGCATTGCTAGGGGACATAAAACAAGCCTTCTTGCAAATAGGTATAGAAGCGAAAGATCGGGATGTGTTCCGGTTTTTTTGGGTTAAGAATCTGGTTAACTCTGAAGTAGTAACCCTGCGATTCACGAAATTACCATTTGGCTGTGCATCTAGTCCATTCATATTAGCAGGAACCCTCAGACAGCATCTACAATCTTATCTAAAGAAAGATATTGAACTGGAAGTAAAAGAAGAAATCGAAAAAATACTGAAAGATCTTTATGTAGAAGATTTAACATCTGGTGGAGAGACTCAGGAAGAAGCACAACTAATGAAAGATACTGCAATTCAGATATTTGCTGAGGGAGGTTTTACATTATACAAGTGGCACTCTAACCTTCCTAGCCTAGAATCTTTTTCAGCAATTCAGGATAAAGAAAATGATTCAAATCTGACATTTGCAAAATCTCATATTGGAACAAGGAATGAAGAAATCAAGATCTTAGGAATTTTTTGGAACAAGCATGAAGATACCTTGGGTGTCGAATTTCAACCGTGCAAAAAGACTTCAGAGAAAACCAAAAGAGGGTTGTTAAAAGCGATGGCATCAGTTTATGATCCACTTGGTATTGCATCACCTATAATGTTAGTTGCAAAGCAGCTCTATCGTACGATTTGTGATGATAAATTAGCATGGGATCACTCAATTCCAAAGGATATGGAAAAAAATGGTTGCTGTGGTTGACATCACTACCTGATTTAATTAAGATTCCCAGAAGCATCATAAGAATAAATCAAAAGATCTCTGGCATTGAAATTCATGGCTTCGGAGATGCTAGCAAAGAAGGATGTTGCTCTGCTATCTATATTGTTGCTCATCACTCTGATGGAACAACTACTGGTCTACTTACAGCAAAATCAAGAATTTCAAAAAGAGAAACATCTATACCACGCTTGGAACTAATTGCCGGCCACATGGTTGCAAACTCACTTGACAACATTCGGAGAGCCTTAGACAAGTATCCAGTTATGTCATCATTTGGTTGGCTTGACAGCACAGTCGCTCTGTACTGGATAAACGGCAACAATAAAGAGTGGAAACAATTTGTCATAAACAGAGTGTCGAAAATCAAGCAGAAGAAAAACATCACTTGGAGACATTGTCCAACTCAAGATAACCCAGCAGATATTGGGAGTAGAGGAACAAATCAGCTATCATCACTGTGGTTTAATGGTCCAAGTTGGCTTACGAATAAGAACAGTTGGCTGGTAAACATTGTGAAACATAATTCAAAAGAAGTGGAAATAGAAAGGAAGTTATTAAAACAACTTCATCTTACTGCAATCAGCAAAACCTGTGAATTTGATCAACTACTAGAAAGACACCAACTTCTGAAAGTGTTAAGAATAACAGCTTGGACAAGAAGGTTTATACACAACAGTCGGGCCCAAGATAAGATCAAAGGTGAATTGTTGCCCATGGAAATAGAAAAGGCCAAAGAAATCTGGATACGAATAGCTCAACAGTCGGCTGTTGAAACAGACAATCATAGTAAAGTAGCCAAACGATTGCACTTGATTCAGAATGCCAACGGTATTTTAGTTTGTGGAGGAAGAATATTTGGTGAGCACCCAATTTACTTACCAGAACAACATAGTATTACTAAACTCATCATTGAAGATGCACATAGAGAAACAATGCATGGATTGGTGAGTTTGACCATGTCCAAAGTAAGAGAATTGTATTGGGTGGAAAGATTGAGAAGAAAAGTAAAATCAACTATTAATAGCTGTTGCCTTTGCAAAAGATATCATGGAAAACCATTCGCTAAATCTGGTACAAACATGTTACCTACTTTCCGAACTACAATCACAAGAGCATTTCAGAACACTGGTGTCGACTTTGCAGGACCCTTTGTATACAAGGTCAACAAAGGAGAAACATCCAAAGCCTACATAGCATTATTCACTTGTGCTGTTTCAAGAGCAGTCTACCTTGATTTGGTCAAAGAAATGGATGTTGTCAACTTTAAAAGGTGTCTGAAGGAATTTATTGCAAGAAGAGGAACTCCTAAAATGATGATCAGTGATAATGCCAAGACATTCAAGAGTATTGCAGGTTGGTTGAACAAACTTCAACAGAATGCCGACATCAACACAATGCTCGGAAAGTTACAAATTGACTGGAAATTCAATCCTTCAAGAAGCCCTTGGTGTGGTGGTTTCTTCGAGCGCATGGTTGAACTTACGAAAAATGTTTTGCACAAAGCACTTGGCAGATCTAGATTAACCTTCGAACAGCTGAATGAAGTTCTCTTGGATACTGAAGTTATTCTTAATAATCGCCCATTGGGATATCTTGAGGATGACATTCAACTTCTAGCATTAACACCAAACATGTTAATCCATGGAATTAATGTCACTTTATCTGAAGACATTGTTGATGAAGATCCAGTGTTCAAGCCAGCTGCTACCCCAAAGGTGATGCGACATCTACAACAGTGTAAAGATGTTATATGGAAGCGATGGAAAACTGAATACCTCCGAGGTTTACGTGAAAAACATGAATGTTTTTATGGAAAGCAACCATCACTAGTTGTTGGAGATATTGTGCAAATTAAAGGAGAACAAAAGAATTGTGGTGAATGGCACATTGGAATGGTAACACGTGTAATTAAAGCTAGTGAAGAAATCATTGGTGCAAAAATCAAAATGGGAAACAACATGTTGTTGGAAAGACCGACACAGTTACTATACCCATTGGAACTGCACGTTGAACAGAAGAACTACGATAACACACATGTGAACCTGGCCATTAAAGGGGACGAAAACAATGATGAATTCGAACGAATCACAAACGACCGTGAAAATGTGATAAGTGGAACCAATAAATTGGCTGGAAGTCCTGCAAAATCGAGAGCGATTTTAAAAATAAAAAACATTACAAAGGACTTGTTAACAGATGATTATATTTTTTAGAACTCTGCCCTAAAAAAGGGGGAGTGTGTGGAGAACTTTAACTTTTATTCATTTGGTTTCTGTTTACATAGTGTGCCTGATCCAGATGTAACCCTTTTACCTTTGGATCAGGTACTCTATTGTTTATATTTGCTTTCATACCTGTGACCCACAGGTACCACACTGCACATCATATGCATTAACTAGTTTTTCTTGTTTTTTTGTTTTGAGAACTGGTTTTTCTTTGAGTATATAAGCAGGGAATTTGATATTTTGGGAGAGTTGTAAAAATTCATTTGAAATGAAACATATCAAACATTTGGCTTTCTTGTGTAGATTTATACTTTTCCACAAACTTTCAATTTGAAATCTTAATGAAGTCTAATTTCATATTTGCATCATCGCATGCCAGGCAAAGGTTTGAAAATAATTCAAACAAATTTATGTGGAATAACCACAGCTAACATATAATAAAAATTCAGTTCTGTTATCGAAGAAAATACTGCCATTTACCAACCGGTTGAAAACCAGGATTATTCCTGTGCCAATCGTCACATTCCAACCTATTACCAGTGATAAGATTCAAATGGTATCTTCCTGGAGTATAGACTGCATGATTATAAAGTCTCACATCTTGTGGAGTTAAAGGAATTCCAATCTTCTTAATGTGGCCCCAAGACTTTACATATCCCATATTAGAACAATTCTGGAACAACTTTGATGAGTCATCTGGAAACAGTACGTAAGAACCACACGCGAAAGGGGTATTATCAGATTTTCCAAGAAGAAAATTCATAACTGTTAAACCAGTAGCATTTAAACTTGTGGTCACGTGAATAGTTCGGCCATGATAGGGTTTGTAACAATATATTCGTAACTGTTGGAATTCCTGAAAACCATCCAACATTCGCGCAGCTGTTGTGCTCAGTAAGTATTTGCCATGTACCACATTTTGAAGTGAGTAAATATCATCTGTTTGAATTCGATTATATGATAGTTCAGTAGCTACATCAGTAGAGTCTACTGTTAAATTGGCAATCATCAGCCATCCACCTGAAAGAGGAGGTGTATGAAAAAATTCAATGACATTTAGGTACGATTTTTATTATCACGCAAGAAAAAAGGTTTCATTTGTAAAGAATGTTATTAATGACGAATGCTCGTCTCAATGAAACCTATTGAAATTGATATAATCACAGAATTTAAATTCAAATTTTCCTCAAAAAAAGATGATCGTTCTATGGGCTGGAAATTTCAATGGCAACATTAATAAATCAAAAATCTGGTTTTACTGGTATATATATATAGAATAATAATTATATAAAAACTAGAGAAACTACATTGTAAAATACGCGAGGTTTCGGTACAAACCTTCCACAGACGTTATAATGATAATTATGTATAAACATGTTCCAATCTTTGAAGCACTAGATTAGTTACTATAGTTACAATAACTCACAAACCTCCATCCACATCCATATCACAATACACCTCAGTAGATATTCCTGATAACTCAATGAAATAAAACCCACTTTCTGACCATGGGATGATCTCTTTCAAATGCTTACATGCTTTTGCAGGATGGGAAGCGACACTACCAGTTGCTAGTGGAAACAATAAAAAATATTTTAGCTGTTAACAGATTTATCGTACGAAATAAAAAAACAAGGGAAAGAATCAAATTCGACAATAACAAACTCCAACCTATTTCACATGTTTCACCAAAATGAGCTTCGGCGCATGTGCAGTTGTAACCAGGTGGTTGACAAATGTCTTCACAATAATGATTTGGACATGGTGAAATGGTGGTGCAAATTTCTTCAATCTGTGAATAGATCGTTATGTTATAGGACGAACCAATACATTAAATTGAAACGCAACATTTATTTATTATGCACCCTTCTTTACTCAAGATATCCTTTATAATTTACTGTTATTCTTTCGGTGCTCTTGACCTATTCAAATTACCAAATTTGTCTACAAAACCCGTGATAGAAATAATCAATCTCACTCCCTTTGTAGCTGTATAGTAGAAGGGCTTGCTTTAAATTTACCCTGTAGGATAAAACCCTAGATTAAAAACAGTTAAAGCTGGTACTCTGCGACAAAGTTATCGGCTTAATATATGTAAATCTTCAAATATTCCTACCTCTTTAGAATCATTTCTTGTTTGGTAATGTACCCATCCATTATTGTTTTCATTATATTCCTTGTCAACACCATCAGGAGCATCTTTAAGTAAATCACAACGTCTTGATGTTTTATGACGATTAATGGACACACATTCATCTTTGATAATACATTTTAAAATACATTCTTCAACAGTTATAAGTGACATAAATAGTAAGAAACCTGTTGATAAACGCCTGTCTTTAGAGATCACTGAAAAATCAGCATCGAATTTGTTGCATTCTTTCAGCCTCAAAATTTTTCCCGTAATTAATGGAAGAATTACCAAGACTAAAAAGATTTTTAAAGACATTTCAACTTCTTGATTTCAGAGATAAAAAAATTGCGTTCCAAAAAAGATTTAGAGAAAAGAAAACTTAAAATATCTTAATAATAATAAGATTCCATTATGAATATTAGATGATAATATTGAATATGAATTCAACTCAAGAGTAATCAGAAATTTAAATCTAAATTGACTGTTTGTACATCATGTAATGAGTTTTGTTTCGGTTGACATGTTTCGGTTGACATGTGAAAGAAAGAAGTCCTGGGATCGAAGTTGCCTACCATCTTTAACACAAAACGCGATCGGCTGAATAAAAGCCGTCTTTTAAGATATGGGTCCCTGTTTTCTAATACGGGTCCCCGTTTTTCAATATAGATTGCTACGTAGATAACCAAAACACCTCCATTAAGCATTTATATGATACTGCAAACTTTACTGAGGTATATCTTAAGATAACTAAACTGGGTGGAAACGTTTGTGAACAATTACGTGGATAAATGCGTTGAAGATTCATGGCAATTGTTCCAATCAACTATGTTAGAAGTGCGAAACAAATACGTCAAAAAAAAGAGAAGGTGGTATGCCAACATGAAAGGAAAAAGGTGATTTCCCAATAGCTGAAAACCTTAGAGCGACACTCAGAGAAAAATCGCGTTTGCACAGACGTTACATCTCAAGCAGCATTGATAGAGAAACACATAGAAAAGCCTGAACTAAAATAAGAAAAAAGTTAAAAACTGATAAGAAAAGCCAATACCACTGTTCGAAAAAGATCTTATTGAACGATCACAGCACAATCAGTGAAAGCAACAGTGTTGGTACGATATATTTCGATTTCGCAAAGTCGTACGGCATCGAAGGAAAATCTTAAACTGGATCAAAGCCTTCCTTAACGATAGAACCCAAACCGTTAGAGTTATTGGAACTGAATTTTATCCTGCACCTGAACTAAGCGGTATCCCCCAAGGGAGTATACTGGACCCATTCTATTTGTTATCTACATCAGCGATCTTCCAGATAATGTCAAGTGTACTACATGCATGTTTGCACAAAAATGCTTAAAATTAAATCTCCAGAGGATGCAAAACGATATAACAGCATTAGAGCAATGATTGAACAAATGGTTGCTGAACTTTCATCCTGATAAGTGATATGTTAGTCCTCGGAAAGCAGGAAAATATTAGTCATGCATATCAATAAACAATTAACAACCACGAGATGGAACATGTTTTTGATGAAAAATGTCTTCGAGTGATCATAGATTCAGACTTGTGTTTCAAAGAACATATTCCTACCAAAATAAAAAAATCAACTCAATAGTCGGATTTTATTACCCGCGTAGCAGGGCTATATTCGATACAAAAAATTATTGCGATCCGATTGGTCAATTAAGCTTAAATGTGACGTCACTCCGGTCTATACTTACCGGTACAGCTCGCTGAAGTGTCATGGCAACAATATTGTTATAAAATAAAAGGCGTGAATGTAAACAAACACAGAAAAACATAGATAGATAGATAGATAGATAGATAGATAGATAGATAGATAGATAGATAGATAGATAGATAGATAGATAGATAGATAGATAGATAGATAGATAGATAGTAAAAACATTGTTAGGACAAAATAATACGGGAACTCATTGCATAGCATTTTTTTAAATAACAAATCATTCGTCCGTCAATATATGGAATATGGGCACCAGTATGGTCCCCACACTTGCACACTTGAAAAAACATACCGGATGATTGTCCACGCAAAGCCACGAAACTCGTTGAAAGTTTTCAAAACTTAAGCCATTCCGATAGACTAATACGACTAAGCTTTCCAACCCACTTGAGGTGTACAGGGATGGACCCTGTCTAGAACCACTTCTATTTTTAATTTAAACAAACGGCCTGCCTTTTGCTATAAAAAAATCTCAAGGTCTCTCTATATGCTGACGAAACTAAACTATCACATTACACGCTTTCTTTCTTTATAAGCAACATTTTATTAGCAACACGAGGCTCAAACCTGTCAAAAACCGAAACTATCTATACGTGAGAAGACCAGATTTGTGTGTTTAGTTTGTCTGCTCAGGTAGGCCAGCGCAGATTTCTTTAAACCAATGGAACTTTTGTTACATGTTCCTCATCACCATGCAAGAAAACATAGTGATCTTTTTATTTAGTGTTTTGTTTTCAGTTTGTTTGTTTTGGAAGACTTTTTTTAAACGTAGTGAATATAAAATTGAAATGTTATCAAATTCTTTAAAGCAATGTACAACTATATAGTATGCATTATTTGTAATCCAGTTATACACACAATGCACTTTCCAATCTCCACAACCTTTTGCTTGCCGGCCGATTACCCACCGACTGCAATGCCATTGACCTAGTTGCCGGTAGACGAGCGGAGCTTTGCTCGATTGAACTTGAATCCTGGGAACCAGTGAAATGTCATCGACTTGATGCACAGACGGAGCTCAACTGCCATTCAACCCGTTAACTTTGCGGAAAATATTGTACAAATAAAATTTACGACTTCTATCAAGTCTTCGTTGTCAACAGGACTTGGAAACATAAGGGGATGCTTATATGGAAGAAATTGTCCCGCTTGGCCTGGACGGGACGAGATCCCGTTTAAGCGAGATGATTTTTTATCATATAACCCAAATTTTCCCAATGGATATTTCGAAGTTAGCATTTCTTTCTAACGGAATTTTAGAATGAAAATAAAGCTTTTGTTTCATTAATGTTGCCATCCTGGTTGTGTCCCTATTGTTGGCTGTGGTTTACTGCAAAAATTACAAAATGGAGCAGCCAGAAGAATTACCACTAGCAACAGCAAACCATTAATTGAAGGTTTGAACTGGAAGATTATTGAAGAATTAATAATAGCAGAAACAAGCACAATGGTATTTAATAAGTCCCTGAATGGGTTTGCTACTCAATATTTAACTGAAAAATTTGTAAATAAATCAGGTACTGCTACATTTATAACCTACGTAATAGGGAGACTGATATAATTGTTTCAAGGAAAAACCTTTCGGTCAGAAATCTTTGAAATCGTCTCGTCGGAGAACAATAGAGTACTGTCTCTGTAAAAGGCGAGCTTGAACCGGGGGCTGCTTTTTTTTTTTTTTTTTGATAGACAACGAGATATGGTGCATAAATGCGACTGATGATGACTGATGGTTGACGGTTAGTATTAATCTTGGTAGTATTCTTTCTCCTGTTTTCTCGCTGTTAAGACAAAAGAATGAGTGATTCGTATTATTTGATTTTCTAAAGGTCGGTTTCCATTCAGCAGTTTCGCCCGCTCGCTCGAAAAAAACAACGCTACTGACGTCAGCGCATGCGCAATGGAGCTGGAATTATGTTCGAGCAGGCGGATGCAGTCGGAAAAATCAACGCTCGTGCACATCTAAAATTTTTGATCTCGTTTTTTCCGCCTGTCTATGTCAACCAATCAAATTTTAGAAAACTCTGTATTAATTAATTTATTTCTGAACAACAATAACTTCTTTTTGTTTTGACAAGAGAAAAAATTTTTGAAAAGACATTGAAAGATTTTTTAATGCGCACGCTTTTAAAATTGAATGGAAATTAAAATATACGCTCGATTGATGCACGATCGGTGACAAACAGTCGCTCGCTCGGACGATATTGGTGAATGGAAACTGACCTTAAACGTTTTGCCGGCGGACCATTTTAAGATGCAGAAAACAACAAAACAACAACAAAAATCCTTTCCTTACGAGTATAGAGTGCTGAAAAGACCAAACCATTTAGTTGATGTCGTATGTTGTATGTCGTATGTCGTATGGTACAACAATTAGAATGATTGATGTTTTTGTCATTTTTACATCGTTTTTTACTCTAGGGACTTATGACTTAGAAATTTCCGACTCTGTAACGTCATCCATATTGTCACTAAACAACTGCCATTCTGCCATTCAAAAATTTGAAGTCTGTCATATTATTGTTACTTTCGCTCATAATGATACTCAACCTGGAAGAAGAGTTAAAACGTATTTACCCCAATAACATACAATTGACTGAATTGTATTTTAAAACTTGGCTAACAATAAACTCTGGGTTGACAGAGAAAGTGAAGTAAAAATACTTTGGGAAAGTTTTGTGACGTTCCTAAATCACAACACCCAGGACGTTTCTTAAAATTTTCACCTTTGAAAGGGAGGGTGCGTATCTCTTGCAGAATTCGGTGTACCACTTTTTGCACAAAGCTGATCTATTGTTATGCAAACGAAATGATCCTTCTACAAACACCACCATCCCCCCTATAAATAAACATTTTTTAATGTCTTCAATGTGCCAAATAAAAATTGAAAATCTAAAAATCTCGCTGTCACTCTCGAAAGTATATGATTTCGCAATATTGAAAGAGCTATTTATTTGTAGTAAAATTACAACTTTCACTACACGTTTTTTATAAGCATCGATAAATTTTGACTGAGCCTCGATGTTGCTTAACTTTATATTAATATCTAATTCGCTTTGCTCAACCGAAATTAACGTCATTTATATTCTATATAGTATCGCTGGACAAAGAGAAAAAAACAGTAATTTTAAGAGTCATCTTAGCTTGTGTTGACTTGTGTGTACCACTGGTGCAGTCACCCATAGCCATATTTTTCAACAACTTTTAAGGGAACGTATTCTTGGCCCCTTGCAGTAGCTACGTGCCATCCAAGGCTGTCAGCAATACATACATTAATATTACAACAGGTCTAAATATACTAATATACTTTACTCATCATCATCACTGATACTTGCTCTTTCCTCTGATAAAACATCATCCACATTTGTTTTTGAATTTCTCGGTCTTGTGAATTCGTCCATCCACGTGAAGAAAAGGTACGGCTCAAAATCCTTTTTGGCCTTATTTACTGCTGATGATGACGTACCAGAACGGTCAGCTTTCTTAACAGCATTTCTTTTTTTAGAATATCGCTTTCGAAAGTTTTCGAAACACTGCTTGGCCTGAGAACCTAAAAATAATTGTTAGATATTAGAAGTATATGTATATAAGTATATCAATATCAATATTAAAGAACTTATATGGTTAAAAAAAAACAATTTCTTACCATTATCAACAAAATCTAAAGCATCTGCAATTTCTTTCCAGACGTTCGTTACTGCGTCTCTTTCCTTGTATCCTTTCAATGATTTATCATAGAGAATTGTTTTGGTGAAGTGAGTTTTTCTTCTTAAACTTACACATAAACACAACCAGTATAAGAAGAAAAAAAGTTTTCATTTCCACGTGGTTTTGTCTCTTTAAATCTCTTGAAAAATCATTTGATGAATGATTAATCGTCGGCATCCTTTGATAGTTTTGCACCAATATCAAAAAGTTTTGTTCTCGGCGCAAAGCGCAAAGGAGCGCAAAACGACGCATAACTACGCAAAAGTGCGCAAAAGTGCGTTTATGGAGTGTCTCCACTAGGCGCAAAAGTGCGATTAAAATATGCTCAATAAGATTTGCGCGCTTTTGCGCACTTATGCGCCCAGTGGAGACCAAGCTTTAGAGGCCGTTTACATGAAACCCGAAGTGAACTCAAACCGCTTTGAGATTTCAAACCGCTTTGAAAAATTGAGCTGTTTACATAACCGTTTACATGTTTACATAACCCTTTTTTGCTGAATCAGTGGATTATTTCTAATAAAGTTTGAATACAATGGCGGAAAATCCTTTCAGAGTGGGACATCTCATAAACCGTGCTTGTTAACTTCACAGGAATCCAAGGAAGACAACAGTATTTGCGTTTTCATTCGTCACTCTGCTTCGCGTGTGGAAAACCAGGTCATGAAACATTTCACTTCGGATAACCCTTTTTTGCTGAATCAGAATCAGAAGCTCGCGGATTATTTCTAATAAAATCATTTCAGAGTGGGACATCTCACAAACTAGCCAAAATCAAAACAAAAATTGTGCATGCGCAACAAGACAAACAAGACCGCTGTATCGATAAACAGACTTTCACTTCGGAGAGCAGTGTTTACATGGAAATTTCAAACCGCTTTGAGATTTCACCTCGGTCAATTTGACCGAAGTCATGTAAACAGTAATAAGAATTGCATCATGTATCGAAGTGAAGTTTTTCATTTCAAACCGGTTTGAGTTCACATCGGGTCTCATATGAACGGCCTCTTATAATTTACTTTCCGTAATTCGAATCTCTGTAATTCGAAAACCTCTTTAATTTGCAGGTCCCTACGCCAATATTCTCTCTGTAATTCGAATTTTCGAAGTGTAAACTAGCCGTTATCACTTTCGAATTTTCTTTTCGAATGTTTTGATTTTTTGAATGAATTTCCTTGACATATGGCGTGAACTGCTGATTAAAAAATGGCGAAAAGATTGCATAAAGAACAAAAGTTGGAAACAGTACCGTTAGTACTATGTATTAATACTTACGAAAAAGAAAAACGAATGTCTGACCAATTTTTCTCATTTTTTTTAAATCCGATTTTCTCTCTCTAATTCGAACTTTTATCCTTCAAGTGTCCAGAGGCAGATTTAGAGAGACTTTCTATAATTTGAATCTCTCTCTAATTCGAACGAAAATTTCCCCCTTGGGATTCGAATTAGAGAGAGTCAACTGTACTTCAGTGTAAACCGACTGGTACACTGGTAGCTCCTTATTGGCAATCTGCTTCGTTTTGACCGTTAATAGCTACTCCTCCATCAAATACTTTTCAAAGTTACGTAAAAGATTTTAGAATCTTCGATGGCAGCAATATTTTGGTCGTTCAGGGAAAATGCAGCAAATGTACTATAGGTTCTCCAAACTGTGACATTATTGCTTTTAAAATTGAGTTTTAGAAATCGTTTACTACCAGACTACATTTGGAATTAATAGCAGGTAATCACTGGATTGTTACTACCAACAATCAGAGATCACCCCTAAAGTACAATTTGCGAAACTTTGGCAGACAATCACTGGGTATACTACTGGTTAACCAATCATAAAAAGATTAGCAGACAACCACTGGGTAGACTGCCTGATATCACCAATTACCAAAAAAGTTAAGCAGATACCCATTGGGTATAATGCGAACCACTTACGGTAAAAACTAACCTATTCAGTATCACCTGTTTTTATGTTTTAGGTCTCTTTAAACAGTACTTTAAAACTACCCTTGAAAACGAATCTTTACAGCCTTTGCTCGAAACTTTACCCGATTACATCGTCCAGTATAGAGAAAATAACGCTATCAAAATATTTTCCAGTGGTTTCAACACGTGGGCAAATTGGTGCAAAAAATTTGCTGTTTCTGAACAAAAACAAAGGTAAAAACAAAAACCAATGTATTCAAATTTTTATTTTTATTTAATACATTTGTTTTTGTTTTTTTCTTTACATATGAAATAAGGATGGCTGCACTTTTTATCTCTAACAATGAATATTTGTTTACTGGGTTTCTGTGGGTTTCTCAGATACAGTGAAATAAGTAATCTAAAAAGATGTGATGTTGTTGTTTGTGATAAATACATGAAACTGTTCATAGGGAAAAGCAAAACTGATATCTACAGAGATGGTAAGTGGATTTTTATCAGTGGTAATGATAATGAAATTTGTCCTGTTCATAATCTGAAAGTCTACCTAGAACATGCTGAATTATCTGATACTGATTCTAACTCTTATTCAGACCTGTTCAGACCTATCTCAGTGTCCACAAAAAAACAAATTTGGTTTCTTCCGAAGTCAAAGTACTCCTCTCAGTTATACGAGAATGCGTGAGATTCTTTTAGATGCAACGGATTATTTGCTTGGAAAGAAAGCACTTCGGTTTGCACAGTCTTCGTTCAGGTGGAGCGACAAACGCTGACGTAGTAGATCGGTTGTTTAAGAGACATGGAAGATGGCGAACTGACAAGTCCAAGGATGGTTACGTAGAAGATGATATCCAACATGTATTAATTACAACAAAATCCCTAGGTTTATAATTTTACACTCGTTTTTTTGCCCTAACTTTTTTGCACATGCTAAGATGACACTTCTACTTAAAGATGATCTGTTTCTTCTCTTCTGTGTTGTAACAAATAAATGAGGTTTTTTCGTTTGAGCAAAGCGAAAATGAAGACGAAAACTCTGTCCATATATTTATGTGACTAGAAAGTGTATATATTTTACTTTTATGCTTTTCTTTTCGTTTTTTTTCTTTTCTTTTGTGCTCCTTCTCAAATTTTCAAAAATTAAAGCATTTTTGATCCTTAGTGATGCTTGTTGTTCATCCTTAGCCTCGATGTGATGCTTAAAATATGCTTAAATTTTGCCAATTTTAAGCCTCGATGCGATCTAAAAAACAAATGTGTATTCAACAAAAATTTAAGTATTCAACCAAAGGTTTCATTACCAACAGTTTTGACTTTGATACAAAATTTCAGCATTGAGCAGCTAAAATACAGAACCCATTCACATCGGTCCGCAAATTACACATTCATTTACTATTACTACTGCGCAGTGAATGCAACAGAAACGTAAAGCTGGAATACTTTCGTGTGTCAAGTAAACGTTCCCCGCTTAATTATTATCCCTCCTCGATTTAGATACTTCTGATTATTCCATGTTGTATCGTGTATCGTTCCATGTTCTGTCGTTAAGTCGTTAAATTTCTTAAGCGGTGTTCACCTTATTTGATGACCTTATCCACCTTTCCCGAGCTTCTGTTAAAACCTCCTTTTGACTTAGTACATCCAACCTCGTTTTTATGAAATTTATTGATAGGAGGCAATTTTGATATCTAAAACGAGGCCTGATGTACTTACTAGACAAAAACACAGCGTTTAAGGGGGACACCCATCTAAAATGTCAAAAAGGTGAGATTTTATGTTTGAAAGAAACTATAAGGTTTGGCGATATTTTTCCACATGGTTTTTGTGTCCTAAAATCAAATAAGCATAAATATGACGTTCCTAAAAACTCGTTTGGCGCTCTCTTTTGGCGAGATGACGTAGAGGCGTCTTTAGGTTCCACCTGTTGCACCGAGTCGGATTTTTCGTTTAAAATGGTGTGGACGTGCTTCCATCTCCGAAAAACATTCGGAAATTCGGTGATAATTTTTAAACTAACTTTACTCAAAAGTTGGATCTCTAAATTCCTGGAACAGATATCTCGTGATATCAAATTTCGATGCAATTGAGTTGCTATTTCACAGAAATGTTATTACCACTTGCCTCCACGGGATGAGCGAAGAGATATTTTATGTCTCGGTTATACAGCCGGAACGTGTAATCTGTCCAAAATTGACCAATTTCAGGAAATCCGAAATTTTATGGTCATAAATTGCTTGAATTGAATTTTTGTGCAAATTTTCGTCGCTCATTCCATACGTCGGCCACTTCATTTACTTCCAAAGCAAGGCTCTTCAAATAACGCCTCTCTTCCACACAGAAACGTTCGAGTACACATACTATAGTTTTGAGCTCATTAATTATTCATGAGATGCCGAAAACATTCTTTCTTGTCATATTTTGACACAACCTGCGAAGTCACCTCAATAGAAACTATAAAAAAATGCAATTTTGGTAATTTTTGATACTTGAGGGTAGTTCCCCTCTTAAACAGAAATTCGTAAAAGGTGTATTGGCTCTTATTCCGCCGGCCCCTAGTTGCGTTAATTTTTGCCTCCCGCGGCGGAATAAGAATCTTATTATACAAACTAAAAGGTTTGAGCATAACTTATTCGTCATAAAATTATAAAAATTATCGGCCCTAAGACTGGTGGAACAACCTTGGCAGAATAACAGCCAATAAGGTAATTAAACAGGCGCTTTAATGCAACAGTTTAAATTCTGGATTTCTTAAAATATATTTTCTACAAATCGAAAAGTAACAGAGAGTTTGATCGATGTTTCTTTTGTTTTTGACAATTCGAATTGTCGTAGAATAAATAGATACCAACCTACTATGGGAATGATCACATGGGAATGATCACATGCGCTTGGTTGTTAAGCCTGATTTTGGTAAAGCGGAAAATTCTGCGCGTGTGGAAAATTTATGCACTTTGGTTGGCTGTTGGTAAAAATTTAGCAGAAAAAGTAGAATGCTATTCATCTTTTTCTGTGTGCGCGGAGAAAAACTAAAGAAAGGAATCCCCGTTTTATCGAAACCGGCCTGATAAATTCTGCGAAGACAAAATGGTTGTGCGTGAAGTGTGTAATTTGCGCAGACCATCGCAGAAGACCATATCATCTGTGTTTTAGACTGACTGAAAATACTGAAATTTTTGGTTGAATAGCCAAATTTTGTTAGTTGAATAGGGAAATAGTTGGTTGAATACTGAAATATTTGGTTGAATAGCGAAATTTTTGT
Source organism: Turritopsis rubra (assembly GCA_039566895.2). Taxonomy (NCBI): domain Eukaryota; kingdom Metazoa; phylum Cnidaria; class Hydrozoa; order Anthoathecata; family Oceaniidae; genus Turritopsis; species Turritopsis rubra. The sequence continues at coordinate 14,615,523 of CM077627.1, forward strand.
TGAATTTTTAAATTTGTTATCTTACGCTACAACAAATAACAACCATATTTATAGCGCTCGAACTCATATTTCGCATTGCATTATTTTATTGAAAATCGCGAAGAAATACACTCTCCTCCTGGGATGATATACGTAATTCTGACACGGGCAAAAAGCATTCAAGCGAATGTAGCCATCTTTCTCTGTGTGAACGGAAGGTTGAGGAATTTCTTGGCAAACAAACATAGGCAATTATGTACCGATCAAATACTAGTGACTGTCGGATTTACATTGGAAATTTACCAGATGATGTCAGATCAAGAGATATCGAAGACGTTTTTACCAGATATGGAAAGATTATTAAATTAGAAGTTAAACAACCTCGTGGTGGAAGAGGTCCGGCGTTTGCTTTTTTAGAATACGAGGATCCACGGTAAGCTTACCATCATCTGTATGTAAAACTGTTGACATCAAATGTTGATAAACATTTACCTGTGAGATTTGCTCGTGTTTAAAGTCGCCACCAATGGCAAGCAAAAACTTTTGATTTTGGCCTTTTTAAGAGACGAAAAGTCAGGGACAACTCCAACAAATACACGATTTCGAAGATAATGCAGCCATTATGGATTCTATTGTGATTACAGTTACGTCAATGGGGCAAGTTCAAATCCGGCTTCGTCTGACAGTATAGACAGGGGCCTTACTTCATTTAATCCAAAACTTCTTGCGAAAGTTTCTCTAGTCTCCGATTAATTATATGTGTGTGTAATAACGTAAGAAAAACAATGATTGAAAATGTATTCAGAGCGGGGGTACCAATGCCTCGGCATTCGGCAATTTCTTAGGAAAATTCAGAAGACATTCCTCTTTTTATATAAAGGCTACAATCTGCTGATGAGTCCTTTCCATGTCTGATGTTGTTAGCAACCCAAAATGTCCATGTCTTGCATAGGCTCTGAATGATTCTTTCTTCATTTTTAATATCAATGAAAACTTTAAATTATTGTGAAAGCAATAATTCTTTGAATTCTTTTTTTTTTTGAGAATTTGAATAATATAGCCAGTAAAGTCCTAGGTATAATGCATAAAATGATGTTAATCAACAGTGTCTCAGACCTACCAACTCTCACGGTTTATCATCAAATCTTATGCTCTCACGGTTTTGAGAAGCAATCTCACGCCTTTCTTGAACTTGCTGTATGCCCAACAAAGAAAAAAAGGTGAAAGTTAAGTTTGCTCCGTTTTGGCACCAACCTTTAAACTACCATTATCTTCTTAGTATTCTTTAAGACTTTGTATCTGACCCTGTTAGATATATCTGTCATGGAGCAGACTATTTTATAAACTGTACACTGACATACAATTTGATAAGGACAAAGTCAGAGAATGATTTTGATTACATTATTAGGATGAGATATTGCGCTTTGTGAACTATGTTACTTTTAGAAATCACAAAACTAGGTAAAATACATAATCTCACGGTTTTCTCTCATTTCTCATGGTATTTTTAGGTCCAAAATCTTTTAACTCACTATTTTGATAGCTCCAAAGTTGGCGAATCTGGTGTCTGTTATATTTTTCTGATGAATGAATCATAACTTTTTTATGAAGTGCTACTATGGAGCGTACTAATCGAGGTCTTATATGGAAAAATTAAAATAATAGCTTTTTACAAACTCACTGCCACTCAATTAATATTTACAAAAATTACAACTCCTTTGCTATCCCTGTTTGGAAACCAGTCTCTTCTCATTTTTCTTCTCATTTTTTAAATAAGTGCACATTGTGCTTATTCAAGAAAATACAGGAGCTAGATGATCAGGAAATATAAATGTGAATGTGGTGTGTTAATGATCTCAATAATTCTGCTTAAAAAACTTTATTATAAACCTGGAATAATGTTGAATTGTGCTCTCCCTATTCAGATGCTACATCACCAATTGTTAACGTAGTGTTTCACACGGTTCAGTTTTATAATATACTAGTGTAGCGTGTAAAACATTTTACAGTTTTTCTCCATAAATTGATTTTTACACGCAATACTGCCATAATAAGTCTGTGTATATACAAAAATTGTTGTGTTTCTCCATGTTGGAATTATATCATATTTAACACAAATATTTTGGATCGATCATACAAAGAATGCTATTATCCCTATTTTTCAGTGCTATTATTTGGGCTATTTAGAGATTTCTAAAGTTGTGCAGTTGAACTAAAAGCTAAAATTCCAAAGTTCAGAGATTTAGAAAAGAGACAATACAACATATACTCCTACCTAACCACGATTAAAACTTCTGATATATAAGAAAATACCTTCACATTTCCCTATTAACTAAAGGTAACAAAAACAATACCTTCTCAGACGTTTTTATCTTTCAATTTTTTATTCTGCTATGAATTGTGGAAATGTCAAAACCCAAAACTCCATTTGTGCATCATGATACAAAAACCATGTAAATATGTATGTAATCACTCTCTATTCAATTTTAAATCTAAAAAAAAAGATATCATTCAAATACTATCAAAACAATATAATAATGATCTTGCTACCTAATAATAATAACAATCCACACACTACAATGAAATACCAAATAAACTGCTAGCTACAACATTTCGGCATAGTAGTCAAAACTAACTGATACGAAAAAGCTACGTTCAAACACATTAAAAAAATAGACATCGGTAGAAAATGATAAACTGATAATACATAACAGGTCTACATCGACTATCTCGTCGGATAGAATAGTTACTGAGACCGATCAATGTTGTTATTCTTTATTACTGAACTTAAAGCGTTGAATAAAAAAATTACAACAAAAACAAAAAGAATAACACGCAGTGTCTTCATTTCTCTTTAAAGAAATGAACGTTGAGAAGATTTGATGAACTTTCGAACACAAAAAACATTGCATTGCCTTCTTCTCCAGGCAGCTTTATGATGTCTTCCGTAAGGTAAAACACTCCATGAAGTAATAAAAACCCGTAAGATGGAGCTAGAGATTCTCCTAATGGGAAATTCTCCCTATACTAATACGGAAAAACAAACATCCATTGACGAACTTCCCGAGAAATTTTACCTAACGTTCTTTCTTTAACAGTTAGGTAAGAAAAAAGCAAGATTGCGTATTAGTATAAGAAGATGACCAGAATGAAACTTGGTGTCCATGTAGGACCATTTGCCTTCAGGATAAGACAGTGTCTTTAGAAATTAACAGTCTTTTCTTGTAAAATTTCATTCCTACGCAAACATGTAAAGTTTCTTGCGGGCTGTACTGTGGGACCATTATTACTTTGATATTAATGATTTATCTTATCTTATCTTGCAGCTGTTACTACATCTGTCCTGCTCTCTATCTCCATCAAGCAAATATAATGTAAAATGTAGGTTTTATGAGGGAAATATGGACAGAGCCTTCCCAGTGTACAGTGAAAAAAAAACATCCTGGAAGCTCCTGTCAGAGTTTTCTTTAAAAACCATATAGGTACTTAGCAATTAATAGTGGGAAATATGAATGCTAAGTTTTTGCAAAAAAAATCAGTGATATTTCAGAAAATATTAAAAGTATATAAGTTTCTCTTCTGTGAGAGTGATAAACAACACTATAATAATGTGACAGTGGTTGCACAAGTGGACTCTCGCCCCAAACAGAAGACTCACTGCTCAAACTAATAGACACTATTTTGAACTATCTGTTTTATTGTTTACTTTGTTTGTGTTTCATTTGACTCATTGTTTCTATTTTCTATTTCAGAGATGCTGAGGATGCTGTCCGGGAAAGAGATAATTATGATTTAGATGGAAATCGAATACGCGTGCAATTCCCACAGTCAAAATCTGGTGGATACAGTGATTCTTATCGAGGAGGAGGAGGAGGAGGAGGAGGAAGCCACTCAGGACGGGGAGGAAGAGGAAGAGGTATGTGTTATCTATTGACAATTGCCTGTTCCCCTCATTCAGTTATTGCCACTTTAATAGATCATATAATTATGCAATGCTCGTTTATTTAAGCATTTCCTCCCTAAATAGCATCCAGTCATGAAAACCTTTCATTATTCCATTTAGACATTTTTAGTAATTTTTTTTGCATGGGTAGTTGTATGATGTATTGAAGAGAATAAGAAATTTAGGTGAAAGGCCAATTCGATATTTTGTCATTGAATCAAAATGCAAGTTTTACCTTAAGGACGTGGTGGTGGTCCCCCCAGAAGATCTGATTATCGAGTGTTGGTATCTGGGTTACCACCAACTGGTAGTTGGCAAGATATAAAAGATCATTTGAGAGAAGCTGGAGAAGTTGTGTATGCTGATGTATTTCGTGATGGTACTGGTGTAGTGGAGTTCGCACGAAGAGACGACATGGAGTGGGCCGTTCGAAATCTAGATGACTCTCGGTTTAAGTCGCATGAGGTAAAAAAGGATTTGTTACATCACTCATTAAACTAAGTTGAAGGTATATATATGTCTTCTAAGCATATTGAAGGTATATATGTCTTCTAAGCATATTTCAACAATTTGTATCATCTAGAATGAGACTACCTATATAAGAGTTAAAGAAGATTCCTCAGCGTCAAGAAATCGTAGTCGCTCTCCTCCACCTAAAAATCGTAGCCGCTCTCCTCCACCTTCAAAAAATCGTAGCCGCTCGCCTCCACCTTCAAAAAATCGTAGCCGCTCGCCTCCACCTTCAAAATATCGAAGTCGCTCGCCTCCATCTAGAAGAAGCTATTCACCGCCTACTAGAAAGAGTTCTTCTCCACGTCGATAACTGCTTTCTATGGACAGTTCGTATGAATTATGGGTTGTAAAGTTAACAGAACTAATAGTTATATGTATTGGATATTGATTGAATCCAAAAACCCTAGATAGAATTTAGGTAAATAAAGTATTTTGGTACTGTGTCCTAAATTTCTCATTTATGCATATACGTTTTTTTACTTGTTTGTATGTGGTACTTAATCCAAAAGAACTGTTTTTTTTTAGTTGTAGATTGTAGATATTTTCTTCCCTTCTTTCAGATAAACAGACATGGACCGATTGAGGACTGTGTAAACAAGGAAATTTAAGGATATACTTGCAGGACACACCTGATGCATCTGACCGCTAAGGATTCCAACTAAGGATTTTTCAACTCATAAGGACTCACTGAGTTTGAGCCGTGAGCACGGGAACATTAAAAGAGAAAGGATGGGCTCGTAAGGGATGCAAAGGAGAACATATATCTCTAGGAAACGTAATTGCTGGCTAACAATTCTAAACAGGAGAAAGTGATGGCATCTTACTAGGATGGCAAGCTGTCTGTCCAACAAAATTTCATGCTTTTATTCAGCATTACTGATGCGCCATGGGAAGGACAGTGTCGCTCAACAGGTGGAGGAGCAGGAGCAAGATTTTGCTACTCCTTGAAGAATATCATGAAAATATGATGAAAACAGTAGTGAGGATGCCACCAAGGAAGGAAGGATCGCGTTTTTCTGATTTCATAAGGAATAATAATAATAATAAAAAAAATAAAAACAAAACAGTGAAGGGAAATGATCTTGAACACGCAACGCGAGGGTACAGATTTTATGACGTTTGATTTTCTCTGTAAAACAAAAATCTCATAAATATGGCATTTCCCAATGATCTTCTATAAAATATGTACCATCTCTAACAAAATGTACGAAACTATGATTATTATAATGAAACTATGCAGATTCCAAATCTTTCTGGTTTTAGTGAAGGCCTTATTGCCTGTAAGGACTTTCAGTTATATGTTAATTCTTTATACACTAAATATACTGGTTCCTTACTAACATGCTAAGGTGCTCTTTATACGGAGATATCTCCAGTTTCATATCGTTTCGATTCACTAAGAGAGGGAAATAATGAAAAACGTGATGCAGTTAAAACGTTTAACCGAGTTATCACGCCTGTCCGAGAGTTCGTTCTCCATATAAAGGGCTCCTAAATCTGTTTGCTTTCAGAAATATTCATGAAAAAAATTGGCAAAAATTAATTACCGAGCAATGATCGGAATTTCAGCTAGTAAGAAAAAAGATAAGTTTCTGATCAGAAAACTTCTGGTTAAGTGGTGCTATGAACTTCCTTTGTGGAAGCCAGATGTTTTTAATAACATTTTTCACTAGTGATAGTGGGTGACAGTTAATGGTTTATATATGTCTTTTCGGTAAGAATTAAGTACTTTCATTGAATTCTATCTTTCTAACACGCAAGCGAGTCATACGTTTTTATTCTTTACTAATCTGAAACGTTTTACAGAAGATTTGTTGAAGTTTTTTTTTTGTTTAATTGTAAATATATCTTTTGTCATGTTTGTTTACAGAGGTCAACACCTGGTATCGAGCTTGTATTTCAAAATAATTAAAGTTGCTAGTTTATTGCTGAAGTAAAATAGAGTTTTTCATCTCGTTTGTTTTTTATATATCTTTTTCGATTTCATTTGTGTCTTTACTGCTCTTTTTCATTTTTAATAATATCCTCTTACAAACACGTTTGTGACGTGTATATCGGCTGAATCAAATGCATCGCCTTTCTATTGAAATAATATCTTAATGTATTCGTAAGCATATTCGTAAACCGATTGCTGAAAAAGTCATTAATAATATAAAGTCAGCTCTCCATCGTCGATATTCCTTTCCTAAGTAGAATTTTTTTATCTACAATTCTGTGTTGCGATTATGTTATGATCGAACTGTTGCGAGCAGATAATGTATTTGGTTTTAATCTGTTTTTTCTTCTAGTGCAAAACATTTTTTAAAGAACTAAACATTTTGTTAAAAAGTTTTTGTGAGACTCATGAGATGGAGAGTTTTGTAGCATGTTAATATTTTCGAAGAAATTTATATCTAATTTTAAAAATGGTAGACGTTACAGTGTAACGTGTTGTTGATATTTGTGTGTGTGTGTTTTTTAGTTGCATTATGAGTGTTACGAGTTACTTTATTGTGGTATTTGAGTTGTTTGTTTTTATAAGCGATAGTAATAATAGAACAATACGCCATTTCATTTTGAATGATACATTTTTTTTGTAGATAACAAGAAATTTGTTGATGAAATTTTTGAGAGTATACTAAAACTAGAAAATGAATGAAAGAAAAGACAAATAATAATAATAAAAATCGCTATAATATTTGTCGTGCAAACTTGATTTTTTCTGGCTAAATAAACAAAGACTAACAACTCAGTGAATGCTGAATTTTTACCTTCGTATCGTGAGAAGAACACTTCGAAATTTTTTTGAAGATTTGCGTGCCTCCTGTAAGAAGGTAAGGATTTTTTTCAAAATATTATGCATTATCCGCTTTTATCCAATTTGACTTTAGAAATATTTGTTGTTACGTTTTGGTCTCAGTAATGAGCATTTGCTAAGGTACATATCTCATCCTTAAAATTTTGTTTCGATAACCACGTGCATTTAAGGAACCAATATTGGTATGTTATAAAATCGTCGTTGACAAAAGCCGTTTTGAGACGAGGATTGGTTCTGTAGTCACTGAAAATGCACAGAGGACACAGGAATTACGAGTTTTCTTGTAGAGCATGAGGGAGATTTCGTTTGTTTTGTATGAGTTTAAAAATTGTTGGAGTTCGTATAAAAGGTACACAAGGAGCAATATGCTGGACATTAGTTTAGCGTATAACTTTTTGTATTTTCTCAATTTGTTGGATTGCAAAATGACTTGACTGTTTCCTCTTGTTAATTTGTTTTATTATATCGAAAATAATGCATATTTTCTGATCTGAAAAGCATGGTGTGGTTTTGTCGAGTTTAAGGTAGAAGAGCTAGAAAATTATTGCAATCCAAACCCAAGCATTACCTCCCCCCCCCCCCTTTACGAAAAGATTCGATACTTTAGGAAAACGTTTTTTACGACGATCTTTTGTCATGCGTAATTACGTAATAATAAGAAATGACATTGAAAACGAGGCTTTTGCTGCTCAACTCAAACGTTATTATATTTATACAGTGGAATCTGTCTAAAGCGGACACCATAGATGCGAAAGAAAGTGTCCGCTTTATAGAGAGTTTTCCTAAAACTGATTTTTACGGTCCAAATTTACCAAAAGCTGTATTTTTATCTCGTGTATGGTTCACTTCGTTCTCAGGCTATAAAACAACAACAACAACTGAACAAAAACAGGCACTTTAAATGCAGCTAAGAGAACAAATATCTAACATGAAAAGTCTTTTACAAAAAAACATTAAAAAAATACTTGAAATTGTGAACAAAAAAGTTGAAAAATGTACAAATTGATGAAAGATATATTGTGTTACTTTGTGTCCGCTTTATGCCGAGATTTTTTAGGGGAAACCTTCGTTTGGTGCAAAAAAAAAAGTGTCCGCTTTATAGAGATTTTTTTATGAGAATTTGACTGTAAATCATTCCGTTCCACGAGATTGCGTCCGCTTTAAACAGATGTCCGCTTTAGACAGATTCCACTGTAATAACGTTTTATATTTCCATACAGAATATCATACTTGAGTAACCTCAGAAAGCGATGTGAAAACTATTAATCATATTGGAAATCATTATAAAACTATTCAATTGGCTGAACAACGTCTTTTTGATTCAAAAAAGTTTAAAGAATAGTGTATTGTCAGAATCGTCGACAAAAAACGTTAATGCGAGATAGTCATTCATCATATCAAAACGTTGAAGACGCATTAGTTGTTATTATTAAGGCTGGGTACACACGGTGGTATATAGTTGTTTAGGAAAATATTTTGAGGCAATATTTTCAGGGATTTGGCTGTCGTATACAAGATATCCGAAAAAATCGGATCATAAGGTGGTTTATTTCCTTTCATTTAAAATTCGCACATTACACTCGTATTTCGTATTACATTTGATGTACACGTATGCGTCCAGTTTTCAAAATAGACATCTCATTATACAATTTTTTTTGCATTGCACAGGAAATGCGTTTTCTCTCTAAAGTTTATAGCTCCACTCGAAAACCTTATACTTTATCGCGAACACTTGAAAACCTCCCACTTATAGCTAACACTTTTTTTGGTCCTGATATGGTGTGTTTTTACGTGTGTTTTCACGTTTTTGCTATTGATTAAGCAGTGTTCTTTCGTGGAGATAAAATTTCACGATTATCGTTAAATGCTCGATTTAGTTTTTGCGCTAAATTGAAGAACTTTCCTGAACTACAGGGGGCCTGAATTCTCGCGGTTAATTCTCTCTTTGGATGTTGATTTTTTTATTAGACTAAATTAAGCATTAGCGGTCGCAGAATTAATTCTTGTATAATAGAAACAAATACCAGCGTAATGTTAGTCCGCGAAATCCCAATTAATTTGCTGCTTCAGAAAAATTGATAGAATGCTCTGTTACACTATTACATTTGCTGTAAATTTCAAATTTACTTCGATTTCTCTTAAAACAGAAAGTTTGGCGAGGAAAAAAAATCACGAAATTAACTTATAAACTTTAGCGCAGTTTGAATTGTAAATTTCGCTGAAGAAATTTACGCTGCGAAAGTAAAAACTTTCGCAGATTTCAAAAACATTTAAGGTGGTAACCCCCTAAAATGTCAAATAAAAAAATGAGATGTGAGCTTTTACGTTTAAATATAAATGACCTGTTATAAATAAAACTGAGGGTTGCAGTGTGTTGATGTCAGCAGTGGGAATTCCTAATTTGAACAATAAGAAATGGGTCTGGAAGGAGCAGCTGACTTATATCAAAATGGCAAACAGACGAGGTAAACAAATGATTGGCTCTCTCGTGGAGATTTCGCCACAAGTGTTCCAAAAGCAAATGAGCATAAATATAGTGTTTATCTGCGCCCTTTCCCCTCGAGATGGCATAGGGGCGTCTTTGGGTGCAATTGTTGCAGCAAATCAGTTTTTTCGCTTCAGAAGTTGTGAACGGGCTTGAAAACCCGAAGAGCTCTCAAAGTTATTTTTTTTAAACGTAAATTCTTATTTCTGAATCCCTTGCAAAGATATCTCCAGAACTATTGATAGAATTGAATTGCTAATTTGCAGAAATGTTCGTAGAAGTTGCCAATATGCAAATGAGCGGAACGACTTTGTTAGGGTCGATTATCCAGCCGCACGTTGGGTCTTCAAATTTGTCCAAAATTGACCAAGAAATTGTAAATTTAATAGTCCTAATTTTCTTATAATGGACTTTTGGGCAAATTTTCGTCGCTCATTGCAGTCTCCGGCCTCTTTATGAATCCTATAAGCGCGATACAACGCCCTTCAAACAATGCCTCTCTTCCAGAAAATGGCCAGTGCGAGAGTGGTAAGAAAGGTATAGTTTGGAGCACATTAATTTTTCATAAGATGCTGAAAACAAATTTTTTCATTAAGTGTGCTCACAATTTGTTACGTCGTACCAATGAAATGAAAAAAATGCATTTGTGGCCATTTTAAAGTTTTGAGGGGGTTACCACGTAGATGAAACGTAGATATTTTCAGAACTTACAAGAATTGAAAATTCTTCATCTTTTTGTAAGATAAAAATTTCGCGATTTGCTGGTTTTGAACTATTCGTGGCATAAATTTTTGCGAAAGAGACTTTAAAAACTTATCGAATGATGTAACCACGGCTTTAAACTAGTTTCAAAATCGTTTTGTGACGTGTTTCAAGCAGTCATAAAACGTAAAAAAGAAATATCGATATTTCACATTTCATATTGATCGGAATCAAAAACATATAAAAACATGAAGCAGTCATTACATTTTAACGACTTACGACTTACGACTTGCAGCGATGGTGTAGTGGATAGTAATGCGACCGCTGAAGCCCCCCGTGTTCTAGTCTCAGTCATGTCGCATTTCGATACTCCACTCCGATGCGCTTTAAAAGCATTGTATCAGCCCATTTGCAGCGCCATCGACTGACTGAACATTGACCTTCGGGGTTCGGGCCATCACTTTATCGCGTGATATCACTAGCAATAGTCTGTCGACGTAATCGATTAAGAATGCAGATGTCATAAGATATCCCTAATTTCATTTATGTAAACGCAGATATCATCTTTTTTACTTTTTACTTTCTTGCTTTCACTTTTTTTAGTAGCATCAAGGTTTAAACAGACATGAATCGGTAAGTCCTGTCTCCTATTTTTCTCAAAGATATTAACTTATCGGGGGAAAATTTGTCGGCAAAAAAATAAATGCTGTGACAAAACTTTCTCCCGACAAAATATTTCTCCGGCGAATTCATAATATTTTCATGATTTATACTTTTTGTGACAATTTAAAATGTTTCGTTGGAGAAAAACGAAGAAATTTTGGTTTAGGAACTTTTTCTCGACGAATTTTCCTTCAATGAATTTTCCACTAATAGGTTATTATGTCTATCCTATACCAAAACTTGATTTACATTCTCTAGGACGCAAATGCTACGAACTGATGACATTCGTCGACTTCTCGAAGTAAAGGATTTTAACAATAAAGCAAAAGCTCAAAGAGCAGACAGTGTTTGTTCCGATGATAGCGACCGGAGTGATCTATCAACGAAATCCATGCCGCAATACAGCAGCTACAGGTACTGTCAATTGTGGCTTCTTATAAAAAACTCTCTTCAATAAGGTTTAGAGTATTTTGGAACGTGTATATCAGCCTTTATTTTTATCAGATTGATCATAGTGCAGCCATCATGAATCACATAGTGAGTAAATTTAACGACCAGAATAAAAAGGTTAAGTACCAAGCATATAGTCGAAATTTGTTATAGTAGTATGAACGGTTTAAGTCTGTTTTTTTTGAAGGAGGTGATTATGTCACCTCTGTCACAATCTGTTGATTTATTAGATTATCACAACAAGTTATCAAAATAAACAAAAATAAAATAAATAGATTTTGAGCCAGTCCCGTCCTGTTTACAGAATTTATTCATGACTTGAAGTTATTGTTTTTGTGAACCTCTTCTTTAATCTACACGTAAGTAAAAATTAGAAGTTGTTAATTTCCCAAACAAGCTTTACCATGAAAGTTAAAGTTGACCACGTGTGGCGCTAGCTTTTTTTCTCTTTCAACCATAAATTTGGTTTCTGCCCTTGTTTTGTTGGATGATCAATAATAATGTTGGGTGGAATAATATTTTAGGATTGAGCCTTTTGGAAAATTTTTTAAAGCTACCCATTGAATACATGAATTGATTGAATACAAAACATTGATTGACTTTTGTGTCTCTGAATTGGATATATTTTATTATTTTAAGGCTGCCAAAATTAAAGGTTATTTTAACTGTAAGATGAACTGAAGATCAAAAACTGATGTGGCAAATTTTCATTATTCATTATTTTGCAATAGGCCTACTACTACCATTCTTTGTTGTGGCAAATTCTTGCTGAAAACTGCTGGCGGTAATTTTGTGCTTTGCGTGACAATAGAAATGTTCCTTTATGTTTATGAAGAGATAAGTGATAAAACGTGTTGAAGTTTTTCGTAGATTTGATGAACCTTATGCAGGGTTTGTAGCGTCTGGGAAGTCAGGGAAAATAATATCCCTGACAAGACAGGTCTGGTAAGTCAGGTAGGAAAAGTCAGGGAAAATTTTTTTCTGTCAACTGTTTTTTTTTCTGAGTAGCTTGTTATTAATTATCAAATCTGAACTGAAATGTTTTCACAAATGTGTTCCTACAAAAAAATAGTTAATAATAATATCTTTGCTTTAGATATTCTGTTTCCACTTTTTGTTTAATCGATATATAACTGGGCAAAATGTTTACAAAGTATTGGAAAGTACTCTTAACCATTATATCACAGTGTAGTTATGGTGTATTTTAATCTTCATTTTTGATTTTAGAAAATTATATAATACTAATATGTCAAAGAAGCAAACATATTTTTCAGACATATGGTTGACAGACTTGCAATTTTCTAAGCTTAGTTAAAGAAAAGAGATCAAAGGTCTAAAGTGTATGATGTATATATTTGAACTTGTTTTGTTACAGATAGACATGTTTTAACGTTTGATGGACAGTAAATACATTTAGTTATTCTTTGCTTATCAAACTGAAATTAATATAGTCTCGACAGGTCATGAAAAGTCCTGGAATTTGGAAAGTTTCCTTGAAAGTCCTAGGATTTTACACAATGTTGGTCCCATGATTCCTTAATCTTTCGTTTAGAAAGTTTGAAAGAAATTTAATAATTCAAAATAAGTATCAGATCTCTTAGAAAATAGTTCAGATATATGTTGTGATGAATGAAATCTCTGAATGCGTTCTTGGTTTTCGCTTCATTATTAATACATATGTGCCAGGTAGACAGTCTTGCACTGAGAAAACCTGCCTGAGACATATGTGTTTTCAGGACATATTGCTCAATTGTTCAGCTAACTTCTCTTTACCAGCTCTCAATCTCTTTACCAGCCCTCAATGTTTATCATTACGGTTATGTTATTTAGATAAGGTATATTCCATTTTGAAATAATGACTTATTAATTACCCTTTCTGATCATATTGCGAATTAGTTTGTCTGAAGTCTGAATTTTAAGATAATCCTTCAAGGTCAGGGAAAATAATATCTTTTACATCCTATTGGTCAGGGAAAATAATATCATTTCAAAATGTAAAAGTCAGGAAAAGTCAGGGAATTTATTTTTTACAAGCTGTTACGAACCCTGTTATGGTAAACATTTACAGGTTCAAAATATGGAATAGCTTTGGGTTCATAAAGGTCGGATTCGTGTTTGGATTTGTTAGGATTTGTGTTAAGAGTTAGCTACTGATTGTTGGCCTTGTGGTAGAGTGCTCGCCTTCAGTGCGGAAGGTCAGGGTTCAAATCCTGGCCGAATCATGCCAGAGACTATAACAGTGTGAATCGATCCACTCAGCACTCAGCTTGAGGGCGGGATTGATATCTAAGGGGGTTGTCTGGTTGAGCCGTTGAAGCATGCTTGCAACTTCTGTAGCCCAAATGGGGACCTCTTACGCAGGACCCTTGTTAATAACAATTCTATCAGAACTGAAGAGGCTATCCTGGGTAAACATTAATAATAATAATAATAATAGTATGAATCTGACGTTATTTCCTTTTTTAATATTTTAATCCTATGCTGAAATATAGAATTGCCAACCTTTCTACCAGCTTTATAAGTGTCTGGGGATGTGGAAAATAGTCTGTATAATCTTATATTTAATACTATAAGCGTTTTAAGCCCTGGTTGTGAGTCCTAAGTGAAAAAAACAAAAAATGTCAAATTTGTTTAATAGGCAAATGTGGCAACGGTTTCCATATGCGTATTAGTATAAGGGGAAACCATTGCATTGTGTCAAATGTTTACATTTCCGTTTGTTGATGATTTTTAAGAAAAAGAAAGAGAAAGATAGTCAAGAACATATGATAAAGTTAGATTAGTTAAAAGTTGTTAAAATAACTGTAAAAGAGTGGGTGTATCTTACAAATAGACAAGGAGGTATGATTATATTTTTGCTTCAGTTTTATAATTAAGGTTTATTTCTATGATAAGAATATTCCAGAAGTAGTACAGACCAGAGTTTTTTAGTAACAAGTTCTTTTTTTAATATTCCCACTGGGTAGACTTACCGAGATTAAATCGGTAAAATGTTGTACCAAACTTTCACAAAGCATAAATTCAGCATGATTTGCGCATATTAATTTTTCTTTTATGAAACAGTTGAACCAATTAATAACAAATGCTTTTTCCCTACATGAGCACATTTCAAGTTTAACCGATTGAAAAAGTGGTCATTCTTCAATGTTATGTTAGAAAATGCAGAAATAGAACAAAGGATCATAGATTGGCAAAATGCAAATGGTGTTATTATTATGACCTAAAAGTATATATTTCAAAATACAGGATTATAATAATGTTTAAAAATAAAATTATTTTCTATTTTGACAAAAAAAAACACCTTTAGGGAATAAGTCACACCCTCTAAGTCACACCCTCTTTGTGGGATGCATACTAATTTTTGCGATTCTTGGATATTTTTGCAAGAATGCCCAAAAAATAGCATATTATATGCATGTAAAACGTCAAACTTATAAATTGGAGTGGCTATAGTGAAGAATAATAGAACATGCATAGCACATCCAAAATATCAAAACGTTTTTGTTGAACACATTTACAACTCAAAGTTCTCTATGTTCCCTCTTTTAAAACTAAAATCTATCGACCAAACTAATTGTGGAACACATGAAGCCAAGTTACCTAGCATTAGTTGTTGAATGTTGACTGTTGAATGAAAGATGAATGACTAAATGAAATTCACAGGTGTGCATAATTGGCCATTCCATAATTAAAAGTTACACCCTACTGCCTGCCATACTGCATCACAGTATTTTGCCACATGTTGTTGTGAGATCCCAATCTCTTTTTCATAATTCTCATTAAAAAGTCCTCTGATCCCAGTTGCTCTCTATTTACAAAAATATTGCATTCTGAATTTTATGTAGAGTAGTTAATATTAACACTGTAGTCAGCCGGCTGAATACTTGAAAATAATATAGTTCCTGATTTTATCTTTAGTTTATGTGTATTGCCTGCAGATTAGTCAGTTATAAAAGGAGGGTTTTGGAATATAGCTTTAAAATTGTAATTAAAAGCACTTTCATTGTTGAGCAACTGATAATTGTTCTGAAATATTTTCCCTGTTTTTATGCTCTTTTTCTTTACTTTCTTTACTTTTTCTTTTCTTCTAATATTTATTAATGTCTGACTCCAGAGTTTTTTTATTATGACCTGTAGTCTGTCTATGTTTTGAATAGTATTGTATATATTCCTATAATTCTATTTTTCATTTTCTGGAGGCAGACAGAAATGTTTTGATTGTATATGCCGCAATGGCCCTATCTTCGATCTTTTTGTTTTTTTCAATTTTCTTCATTGTGTTTGTATTTCCACTCATGTATACTTTATTAAAATGTTAAAGACAAGAAATTGAAGAAAACATAACTGTACTGTAAACAAACAAAACATTGGAAAACTTTAATTCCCGATTTATTTCCTGAATTTATTTTGTAGGACACTGTCTGGCGGATTATTTGGACCATTTGAAAACTCTCCATCAAAACGTAGCACAAAAGTAGGGTTTTTACACTTGGGAAGGCGCAACAGCAAAACACCAGAAATGAGTAATATACCACAGCCTGGCAGTCGATTGAAAACACCTGCAGCAGCGAAACCCAGAGGGACTGGAGAAGGTTCTTCTAGACCAAGTTCAAGATCCGGCTCTCGTGGTGATGATAAACTCCCTTCAGACACACCAGTCAGGCCAACAATGTCTCGAGAAAGCTCTGCATCTAAATTACCAGTTTTCAGACGAGAAGTTTCAATGCCACAATTGAAACGTGAATCATCAATTCCTAAGATAAGAAGGGAAAGTTCAGATGTGCGATCAAAAGCTGGTGCTCCACCAAAATCATCCACTCCTGCTACCCCTCGTGGGAAGAATGTTCCGATTATTACTCAAACGACTCCAAAGACAGTTTCTGAAAGAAAAGTATCTGAGCGTAATATTGCAGCTAAAGGCACCAGAAGTGCAGTTAGTGGTATATCTCAAGCTGTGATGATCGGTGACCGGGTAACCATAGCTGGAACTGAGAAAAGAGGTATTGTCCAATTTGTTGGTGAAACAAAATTTGCAAAGGGCATTTGGGCTGGTGTTGTGTTGGATGACAAAACAGGTAAAAATGATGGCTCAGTTGCTGGTATTCGTTATTTTTCATGTCCTGCATTACGTGGTGTTTTTGTCAAGGAGGAAAAACTGCAAAAGATAGCAGATGTTAGAGACCCTGGTTTTACTCCACATGGAACAGCTGCTGATAGAGTGTCTTCTAATCAGCGTAATAGTAGTTCTTTAAGTACTGATTCTGGAGTTGATGAAGGAAACGATCTAAACATCGGTGATTATGTACGTATTACATCAACAACAGGGGACAGGGAAGGTTTATTGAGATTCTTAGGGACAACAGAGTTTGCTAAGGGTACATGGTGTGGTGTTGAGTTATCAGAACCATCAGGGAAGAATGATGGAGCTGTGGCAGGAACTCGGTAAAGTAATGTTAATTTGTAATCTTCACATAAAACAGTGCATTGTTAAGTTTCTTTTTTGATCTTTCATGTTTTGGTATGGTATTTTTCAGTTTTTATTATTATTTTGAGACTGAATAAACATCAAATATGCAGGAGTTGATTAAAAGGTTTGGTATATCTATTCATACGATTTGGCATTGATGTATTCAAAAAAATGTTGTATTTTGATTCCAAATGCACAGCAAGAGTTACAAAGTTTAATGCTTCAAACTTTTTAATGAGCAGTAGATTCACATGTGGATGCATACTCAGAAAAAAAGAATTTTAGTAAAGGGAAATAAATACCGTTGCGATCAAACATAATTATTATGTTTATATTATATTAATATTAATAATTATTATTATGTGATAGGCAGTCATGTCTTTGAATAGTTTCAATAAACGTAAACATAAACACCACTTATCTCATTCTTGGATTGTGATAAGCAATAAGAGAAACCTAGGTCAAAAGCAATCAAATGACAGGTATAATTTTACAGCTACAATGTATGAATGTATGCATCTACCAATTTCTAACCAGCTAAACTTCTTGGTTAAAAACTTCTTAAAATCTTCTGAAAGAACAAGGCGTAGCCTGACCTTTTCGCTCACTGACCCACACAAATTTAGACTACTAACTTTTAGCTGTTTATAAATTGGTATAATATTGCTTATTTGTATCGTACAAATTTTACAATTTCTCTGGTTTAAGCTTTATTATCTTTCTCAACAATTAATTTTATCTGTTTCAGCTATTTTCAGTGTGAGTCAAAGCACGGTCTATTTGCACAGACTTCTAAAGTCAAGAAAATCACTCCACCAAAAAAAGATGATGTAATTGAAACACAACCTGGAGCACCCACACCTACAGAAGATCTAAATACTCCAGATAACCATGTTCCAATATCAAGCCCTGATATTTGCCAGAATGTTACACCTACTGACTTGGATAGTGAAACAGAAATTGCGTTGCAAGCCGTTGATGTATGTGTCTTTTATTGTTACCTACAAGCATTAGCTTAGCATACAAAGTAATTTGTTAAATTAAAGTTAAATATTTTGGCGATCTTCTTATTTTAAATTGCTCCAAGTCTATAACAATGCAACCATTTCTCTTGATAGGCAGCACTGGCAGACTGTATCATATCACCTCCTCCACCAAGTATTTCTCCTGAAACAGAATCTGATTCAGATGATTCAATCAAAATAGCAGCTGCAATGGTGCGTTGTTGAGATTTTGTCAAGATTTCTTTCTAATTTGTTTTTTTCCTTTTATATTAACTACAATTTTTCATTATTTTTAGGCCAACAAGCATCAACAGGTAAGTCATATTTTTCTGTATTGTCTTTTGATTTTCTGAATCATGATGAATTGTTTTCATAAGAATAATAACTGACAATTTTTTCATGACACCTATGAGGTATCAGCTCTAAAAGCAAATTGTTTTGATTGCACCTATCACTGACTATCCAGTGGGCCAAATTTTCAAAAAATCTACGAGGAGGAGTTTTTTCTATAGGAATGGCAACAATATTGCCTGCTGTTTCTATAAAAAAAACACTCCTCCACAGAGACTTTTTGAAGATTTTGCCCACTGGGTATGTTATTTGACTTTAAGTGTATTGAACTCTTGCAAAATAATTGTTTTACCAAGGTATTGAAAGGACACCAAGAAAATGCATTACATCTTCAAGGTCAAGTGAAAATGTTGGAACGAGAAAAACTGAATCTTCAAAATGAATTAAATGACAATAAACAGTAAATTATTTTATGTTTATGTTTTTAATTTCTAGTTATGTTTTTGTTTCCCAAAATACATTTTTGCATCATTCCTTATTTACGTTATCTTTAGGAAGTTGGAAGATTTGCAGTTTCAGCTTGAAGAGCAGTTGCTGATTGGAGCTGAAAAGGTGATTTGCTGCTGATCAGACTTTTCAGAAAAAAGTTGTTGCTTTGTTCTGTTTTAAAGCATGTCAAAAACAAAATTCAACACCCATTTTTTATCATTTAGGGGCCATCAGATGAAGAATTAGGGAAGGTGTTAGGATTGGAAGCAGATGTAAAAGAGAAGGATAAAGAGATAGCAGCTTTAAAATCTAAAGTCGAGAAAGCAAAATCAGATATTGAAGAAGAAGTATTTCGATTAAATGAAAAAGACATACTGATTGAAGGGAAAGATAAAGAAATTGAAAAACTGCAAGAGCTTATGGTGGTTACAAAGGTAGACAGTCCAGACCTCCCTTTATTCTGTTTTTGTTTTTGTTTTCATGCACCAAACAATGAATGTTCATTCATTTATCACTTAGGATAATGAACATCTACTAAATACCGAAATTAGCAATCTGAAGCAACAGATTCAAGATTTTCGTGATTTGCAGTCATCTGTTTCCGATGTTGAGACTAAAAGTGAAAACCTTTGTAAAGAGTTTGAAGATAAACTCTTGGAGCGGGATCGTAAAGTTCTGAATATGCAAGAAGAACTACAGGACCAACAGAATAAAATATTGAGACTTCAAAGTGATTTGAATGATCGAGATGCTGCTGTGTCTAACCTTCAATATCAACTTTCTAAAAATGTAATGAGACTTCACACTTGAATCGAATGTCAGTTCTGTTGTTCTGTTCCTTAATTAAAAATTTGTCTTTACGTTTATTTAGAGAGAAGAATTAAATGAGGTTATGGAATCAAAAGGCTGTTTGAATAAGCAAATCTTAGGTAAATGATTATCTCTTTAATTCCAGAATAAGTTTTGAAGTTTTTTCGTTGACCTGACCGACCTGACTTGACTATCCTGGTGATGGTTTTAATGATTTTCATGTTTATCTTTTTCAGAGCTGAGTAAAGAGCTAAATGAAAAACGAGAAGAACTACAAGCTATAACATCTGCAACAGAAAATCTAAAGCATGCTAACCTAGGTATCAGATAATGATGGATTTATTTATTAATTATTTTATTCCATTGGCTTCTTCTTGTATGTGTTTTCCATACTTGTGACTGTACAATGTTTTGGTTTTTCAATTCAAATACTCTCTTTCAGAACTAATAGCTAAACTTGAAGCATCAGATTCTCGAAATAGTCAACTCATTGATGATAAAAAGAAAATGGTAGATATCTTTATAATCGTATTGATTCTTAGGAGTATGAAATATTATTAGAAGTATTTTAATGTAGCACAGTTTGCTATCATTACAAAGTGTTGAACTTCTTTTTCAGTTTTTTTCGTAATCCAAGGAAATTTGTTTACAGACCGATCCCCACAAAATCGGCATGATTTCTTTAACTTTATTTTGTAGGAAGAAGATATACTTAAAGTTTCAAAGAATTCAGGTGATAATGCACAACAGCTGGTGTACTTGAATGAACAAATCCAGTCAAAGAATGGAGAAATTGCAAATTTACAAGATCATCTTTCAGCCTCTACTGCTGAGAATCACAAACTTATTCAAGAGCTGGCTGATTTTAAGGTGGAATGTCATTTTAATTGTATTTTTTGAACACTGCCTTATTAAAATGGATTTTTGGAAGTTTCCAACATTTGTTATTGGGCATAAAAGTTTTTTATTTTTTATCAATAAAATGATAATAATAATATTGGAGCCATTTTCACTTTCATGTAAACTTTACTTACTCATGGAACTATTTTTAATTTCTTCAGGAGAAAGTAAACAAGGAGAGACTGGTATATGAAAAGGAAAAGAACGAGGAGCAACAAAAATTGAGAGATTCTATCAATGTTCTGGTATAACTTTATATCTGAGATTTACGTTTTGAAGTTTGCGCCACTTACAAAGCACCTAATTTCTCTTTTCTTATTTTACCGTTACAGTAAAGAGATTGATTTTATTTTTAGGAAGATCATTATAAAAAAATCAAAATCAAAAATGAAGAAATTCAAGAAAATGCACAGAAGGAAAAACTGGTATGTATAGCTAGCATTACGTTAAGGAGGGAAATGAATGGACAGACAAATTATATCCTTTGAAAAATGTCCAGATGATTGATTCACGAAAATAAATCCATGCAACTTGTCTAAAAAGGGTAAATAATGAAAATGTATAAAATATGTATGAAAAGTAAATGTCGCAAAAAATCCTCAGAGAACAAATAAGTTAAAGAAAATACATGCAAAATGTAAAAAAAAAAAAATCTATGCGAAAATTTCAAATTCAAGAAAAGGTATACAAAATGCCTGAAATTTGAACCATCCTTTGTTGTTTTTATTGTAGCAATTACAACAATCCAGCTATGAAATTGAAAATTTAAATGAAGCGCATAAAGAAAAAAATAACAAACTAACAGCTGCTGAAAGTGAAGTTGAAATATTGAAAAAAACAATAGAAGAATTGTCAAAATCGTCCTCGGTCCAAAAGGTAATTAATAGTTTTCTTGTGGAAATGCTTGAATTGCTCTGTGTTTTTATAGCTTTTTAGACAATAAGAATTCAATTAGATTTGTTTGGTACAAAAAATTATCATGAAGAAAGAAAATACATTTTTATACATTGTAGAATGAAATTGAAAGTTTGACGAAAGAACTCACTAAAAAAACAAACACCCTTGATGAAACTACGCAGGAAATATCCAAATTGAAGAGTGAGTTTACAGGGATCAGTATTTCCAATAAGGAGGTTCTGGAAGAAGTTACAAACTTAAAAATAGAACGTGCGAACCTGGAAAAAAGGCTGAACTGTATGAAACAAGAAAAAGAGACAATGGGAAGTGAGAAAGATGGTGTTGTAAACACTTACAATGAAGTTTTGAAGAAGGTTGGAGACTTAACGAAAGAAAAAGAAATGTTACAAAAACAATATAAAAATTCACAAGAACAAAATTCTGAATTAAACAACAAGTGCTTGCTGTTATCAACTGAGGTTTGTTCCAATTTTTATGGATGAATAATTTCATTGTTTTGTTTGTTGTAAGTGGATGATACACGATCAAATTTGTCGAAATCGACAAGTTTGTCGGTGTATCAGCAGTTGGACATGTTCAATTTTTTCAGTTTGTCGAAAGTAATGTCAACTAATCAACTTCTTTAAAATTGTAGTGAAATGAGTTATGTTGACGTTTTGTAAAAAACCAAATCATGAACAATTTGATTTTGACAAATTGGAAGCGTATATCATTGAACTTTCAAATTCGGCAAATTGGATTCAACATATTCGTGATTGCCCGCTTTTCCGGAGTGTTTTCAGTTAATTTTAATTTTAGTTACAGACATATTCTGCAACTGCACAAAAATATCAAGAAGAGGCTGTGAATTATCAGAAGCAATTAACTGATGGTTCATCAAACATCGATTCCATCGAAAAGGACTTGTAAGATGCTTTCTTGTGAACACTTCTTATTGCCTGCTTCGTTTTGTCATCAACATGTATCATCTATTTGAAATGTAGTTAAGAAGACAGAAGAGTTTGGATATTTGGGGGGTGGGTACTGGTTGTGGGTAGGAGGCAACTAATTGTTGAATCTCTATTGCCGTCCATGATAAAATGTTTGATGCGTTTTGAGCATTATTTTGATTTTTGAGAAGAAGATGCTGCTGATGCATATTGATCCACTGACTGCTTTTCATGCTGATGACTTCTTGTTTAGATTGGTTGCCAAAACAGACTTACAATCTGTCAATGAAAAGTATAAACGGTTAGAAAAAGAACAAGAGGAATTGAAACAACAAAAGGCTGATTTGGATTCTAAAAATGAAAGATTAGAAGAAGCTATGAAACAGGTATACCCAATTGTTTCATGTGATACAATAATCACCTCTCGGTAAGATAGTTTAGGGAAAAATTTATATTAAATGTTTATGTTAACCACCAAGGGTATGAGAAATAGCAGAAGGGATTTAAAATTAAAATTCCTCCCTGCCCCTGGGATTTTCTTCTTATGATCCATCTGATCTTTAAATAGGTCAAGGTTGTTGAAAGAAAAAAACGAAATATTTTTTCAGGAAATTGCAATAATAATTCTTAACATAAGTGGGAAAAAAGTGGATTTTGTGTAAAGAAATATTACAAGTTACTAAGGTTACGAGTATCTTCTAAAGTTTAAGAAGTTATTAATCAAACACCATCCCAATTCCTGATCAGCGATATTTTCTTTTCTTTTATAGAAAGCACGGAGGGAGGAAGAGATGAGCAAAGAAAGTTCATCATTACATGAAAAATTAAAGCAATCAGTAGAACGAGAGGAAAATCTACGTACAAAGTTGAATTCTGATCGTCAACAATTACAAACACAAGTAGAAACTTCAATAACCAATATCAAATCTATGGAAGATGAAATCACTAATCTACGAACACAGGTGCTGTCATGGAAACATACCTTTTCTCTATTTATGAAACTACTAATTTATTTGTGTAATTAAGATTTGATGGTGGCCTAGTAGTAGAGTTTTCATCTCCTGATCTGAAGGTCAGGGTTCTAATCCTGCCAGCGACTATAACAGTGTTTATCAATCCTTACAGCACTGAGGTTGAGATCAGGATTGATGTCTAAGGGTATTGTCTAATTGAGCGGTCGAAGCAGACTTGCAGCGTCTGCAGGCCAAATGGGGGATTTGAATGCTCTAGAACCTCCTACGCTCATCGGTAACAGTTCGATCAGAACTGAATAGGCTATCCTGGGTAAACAGTAATAAAATAAATAAAGATTCTTTGTTTTTATGTTTTCATCGATTAAGTATGACTTCTTATTTAACTTTTTTAACTGCTGCACATCCCAAAAAACATCTTTATCTTGTAAGTCATATGACATCAATTAAGTTTCTTATGTTTAATTTTTTTGCAGATCAAAGTGTTAGAAGAATCAAATCGTTCCTTGCAAGTGACACAACAAAACAATAACAAGGCTTCTGATGCAGGTATGTTTGCTTCAAAAGTTTGCTCGAAAACTATCCAAGTATCCACAATTCAGATTTGTTTGGATTTTTTCCAATGTTTTGTGTAGTTTCATCATCACAATATAAAAGCCTTCATGATGAAATAGAGAAAGTAAAAATTGTTAAAGATGAAAAAGAACAAGAGGTTAGCAATGTCTTTACTATTGTTTCTCAAGTTTTACTTACTTTCGGTCTAGGTGTTGTGTTTATATTGCGTTAATTCCTAACCTTTCCATTTGTTGAATGTAACATAATCTCGACTACAAAAGGGGGTTAGGTAGATTTCAAAAATCTGCCGGTGGAAAGAAGGTAGAAGTTATCAGTGTATAATTTGGTGTATAATTCCTCTAAATAATAATCCAATAATTAAGATATAATTTCTTAATTCTTCTAGGTTAATTTTCTGAATTCGATAATAGTTGAACTTCAGGTAAATAACCCATTACGTTTTTGTTGACAAAGTTACATTTCTTATGGTGACAATTTCTAACAATATATATGAACTCTTGGGAATTCTTTGGTGTGCATGAAGCTACTGATAAGGACGTAGCCGTACAAGAAGACCTCGTAACCATCTTTCCTTAATTACTTATTTTTTTAAACAGTAAACATCTAACACATCTTCATAAGGTTGTGTGTTTATCATCTAATTTCATGTTTTGTTCGAAAAAACATCAAATCTTAAAGACATTGTTTTTTAAGTCTTTCCAAGGTTCTTCTAGTTTCCTTTTTCAAGAAAGAAGATGAATCATAACTTCTTAGAGATGGAACAGATTATTCCAGACTGGCGTTTTCTTTTATAGAAAAAGAATAAAGAACTAGATGATAAGATCAAAATTTTAACTTATGGTGATGAACTTGAAGAAGATACGGAACAAAAAATCAATGATACTATGTATGTACACTTAGCCTGGAATCCCAGGAAAAATTTTTTTTTTTCTGATTAATTATGTATTTGTGTGTGTGTTGTTAAAGTCACGTTAGACTTAGTTGAACGCTCCTAGATGCAATTTCACTTTATTTGACATGATCAATCGTGGTAAAATAAAAAAAATAATGTTTATAAATAAAATCGATTTATCATGTTAGGAGTCCTGTCCGACCTGGATTGCGCATGCGTTTGTTTTGTGATATATGTGACGTATTTGATCTGCATGACACAGAAGACTGTCCACAACAAAGCAATGACACAGGTGGCTCACAACATCACGGTGAACGTGGTAGCGAAAGGCCTTTCTGTGAAGTGTGTGAAAGTAAGTTCCACGAAAATTATAAATTTCCGTTTAAAGTATACTTTAATTCATGATACTTTAATTCTTGCCCACATGTTTTACATTCTTGCCCACATGTTTTTTTAGTGTTTGGTCATACGGCAGAAAATTGTGACGACGAACAGGTAACCAATTTTTGAAATTATTAATCATATTTTTTGTGGTGATCCTATCAATCGACTAAACTGTTGACTTATTCGAATGACGTCCGTCACAACATTTGAATGTAAATAATGACGACCATAATAATGCAACGTCGGGAAGTACAGCCTCGTTTTCAATATCAATATTGCTGAGTAATTAAGTCATAAAACCAGTGAAATAATGAATTTAATGAAAACGAGGCTAAGCTTAAGCACTTAAAAAACTTAAAAGCACTTTTACGCCTATCAATGCACAACAGAGTCGTCTACAACATAGACATAAAACATATTTAAACATAAAACATATTTAAACATAAAATATATTTAAACATAAAGCATATTTAAACATAAAATATATTTAAACATAAAGCATATTTAAACATAAAACATATTTAAATATAAACCATATTTAAACAGAGTTTTTGATAGTTAGATATGATAGTTTTTTTAAGCACCGGTTTTTCCGAAATCACTAGTTTCTTCAATTTTCTTAACTCACATGGTCCAGTCTAATCACAAATATGAATCGCGTAATGTTCACATAACCAATTCGTCTTCTCTGAAAATGCACCATTTTTGACACGCTAGCTCTTCATTGACCATGAAGATAACCACTTCATTTACAAGTCTAGTAGAAACGTTCTGAAGAAGATTTTTCATCGCTGAAAATTATTTTGTATCATAGAAAGCAAGTAATCGCAAGTCCAAAAAATCACAGAAGCATTGGCTAAGGCGTCATCTAATCGCGTGGAAATAATCAATATGGTTATTTGACAAAAGTTCTCCCAGCATGCAATTCTGATAGGATCTCTTAAGGAATTGCATTGTGGGATAGGACATTTATGATTAAAATTAAATTAAATTTTTAAAGATAGTAATAAATGTTGTAATTGTATATAAATATAAATCTTGAATATAATAAACAATTAAACGTGGATATATTTAATCAGTCCTAAACAATTAAACGTGGATATATTTAATCAGTCCTAAACAATTAAACGTGGATATATTTAGTTCAGTCCTAAACATTTAAGCGTCCATTCATTCGAGAGTTCATCCACTCCTTCTTTCATGAGATATGATTGTATATCGTTTTGAATAATAATTAAACGTATATTGTATGTAACACTAAATATAATAAGGCTGCCAGGAGAATTAACGTCAAAGATTCACCATCATTTTCTTTGCATAAATCGATTCCTCTATGAAAAATATGATTACTAGTACAAATTTCATTTATTTTAGTGAAATCATTTGGAAGATATAAGGTTTTGAAGTTTTACAAACTAAGTGAACTTGAAATCGTAATTGCATTAACTTTTATTGTTGTTACTCTCATCAGACCCTTCTGATGAAATTTTTCAAATGAAATTTTACTGGAAGAGTAACTTTCATGGCTTCCATCTTGCGATAATCTCATTAACTCCATAGTAGACACATAAAATTATTCTGAACTTCAAGCATGAAAAAATCATATCTGCTATACTGTAGGTACGTCACGATTTTTATCACGTGACTTTATAAAACCTTGATTTTAAGCTTAAAATTAATTTTTGTAAATGGCATAACATTTCTCAATGAAATTGAAACTTTTTGGGAAAAGTTTTTCTTTTGACGTTAATTTTCCTTTAAACGACCGGCCGTAAAACACGTTAACCAGATTCTATAAGCAACTGGGGTATTCTGTTATAAAAGGATAGAAAACGGTGGTAAAATACTGTCGAACCTCTAAAAGAAGGATACGCTCGTAATACGAAATTCAGGACTCAGTTGGAAGTGAGTCTAGATACGTTGAGTAACCGTCCTGAGTCAATGATTTTTGTTGAAGTGCATACCCGCATCAAAGACACGTGAACTTAGCTTGCGATTTGGTTACTGCCATTTACCCAGACTTTGCTAATAGAGTTTAGATGACTCATTCGTATAAAAGTGTGATTGGATATTTTCCGAGATAGTTCTTCCGAGTTATTTTTGGCAAGTAATTTTGACTGAATAAAACGAGTCTAATGGGTTTTCCAGAAAATTTGTTAAAAAATAAGAAAAAAGTACTTTTTAGATGAGCAAAAAAAATTATTTTCATATCATTAATAAATATCTACAATTTGTCGAACATTGATGCAGGCTAGTTTTTGAGGAAATGTGATCGTTTTGAAATCTTAACAAACTTATCGTTAATCTGCGTGAAATGGTAAAATAATAGAATTCACATTCTTGTTCACTTCTCACTATCCTCTCGGTGTTTCGTCGAGAATTAAGATTTCGTCCAATATGTCAGATTGATTGATGTTGTCAAGTGATTTCTTTATGAATTTTTATCATAGATGTTCTGAACTGCTCGATTTCCTTAAACATTATCACCACGCAAAAAAGTTCACCATATCTCGCAATTGAGCATGGATAATGGAGAAATTGAACGCAACGAAGTTCCATATAGTAAACAAGCAAGTTGGAAGCTACAAATTCAACACATCAAGCATTTTGTTTACACGAGATAATCATGTATCAATTTGCACATGATCCTCTCCACTGTTGCTATGTTACAATGACGTCTCTCCATTGTTGCTATGTAACAATGTCTCCTGTTAATACTTTATGATGTGCTGTCATCCGCAATATCCGTACACTTTAAAAATAATGCCGTAAAAAAGTTTGGCCTAAAACGATGGCGTGATCTGAATTCAACAACGAAAAAAGATCTAAAATTTCATTCTTTATGGCTACAGCGAAACCTTTCTATAGAAGACATTTCATTCTGGTGGACACTTTTTCTCTTCAAGTCCAAACCTCTACTTAACGGACACCTTCTTTTTTTGGTCCCGATGGTGTCCGCTAATGATACGTTAA
This sequence comes from Turritopsis rubra, assembly GCA_039566895.2. Taxonomy (NCBI): domain Eukaryota; kingdom Metazoa; phylum Cnidaria; class Hydrozoa; order Anthoathecata; family Oceaniidae; genus Turritopsis; species Turritopsis rubra. The sequence goes on from CM077627.1 coordinate 14,643,659, forward strand.
ACTGTATTTCTGTTTTTGGTCCCAAAATTTCTTGCTATTTCTCCCCTGTTTTTTTTTTTTTTTTTTTTTCCATCATGAAAATGCTGATATCAACACTTTTCTGTTAAAATAAAGACATTGTTACCGTAAATAATCGAATAAGCCTTCGATCAAGGGTTATCTAACAAAATTGATTTTAAGAGAGGGGGCTTAAACGGAAGAGGGGCTTATTCGAGAAAGGGAGATTATTTATTCGAATCATGATTATCAACGATGTTATTTATTTACATATATAAAAACAGGGGCTTATTTGTCAAAGTTGATTTAAAGAGATTGGGGGTTAAACAGAAGAGGAGGTAATTCGAGAGAGAAGGAGTTGATCATTTACGGTATCCAGTATTATTGTTATTACTTTTTCATTGCAGCAGAAAAATTAAAATTTTTAGATGAACTTCAAGGTTATTTATTTATTAGTTTTGTATAAAATGTTGAAGATGAGGCTGTCAAAGATGAGCTTTTTATGAAATCTTGTAACTGATTACTGTAGCTCGAATTCGCAAAGTATGTATGATGGATGTTTTTCAAAGGATTTAGAATGTAAATTTCAAAACACCTTGTTGAACTTCATTGCACCGACCCCTTTTTACGCCCTTTTACGCCCGACCCTTATTTTCTCTCGAAAAGTCCACGGTTAAACTTTCACAGATAATTTCTAACGCCGGACCTTGACATAATAGTCATAAAAGACGTCATTAAAAGGTGGTGTAAAAAGGGCCAATAACGTAGTGTTGTTATGGAAAAGATTCGCCCAAGATAACCTGATGAAGTGAGGTTGAAACACGTGTATATATTACGCCCGATTTTCAGATCGTAATGGTTAAACCCTTTTCCTAGAGCTTTTTGTTTTGAAAATATAAATTCAAGTTCGAGAGAAGGAATTTTATTTTTCAAGAAGAAATTTTCGAAAGAATTTTGAGCGAGTTTCCAACGACGGAGTATATTGGTCATGATGATGTTTCTACGCTGTACACAAACCAGAACGAAGGTGCAGAACCATGCTATCAAATCACTAACGTCTTCAATTTTTCATTTGTTCAAACAAACCGAAGATTATGCCATTGGGACATCGAATTATGCAAATGTTTTTAAGGCTATGTCCGTTCTGAAAGAACTGTTATTTAATGAGAGTGTCCGGCGTTAGCAACGTCTTGGAGAATTTGAATCACCTTTATCCACTCAACTACTATGCAACCTTCTAATCATAGATATACGAGAAAAATACATTCACTCCAGAAGGGAACTTTGCGACATTGCCTGCTGACAAATTTTCTTCCATCTTATCAACGTTACAAGTTTGGCACCATCGTAAAAAATGTACTAAACGGGAGTTGCTCTCTCTCATCGGCTATTTGTCATTCACGGTCAAGGTTTTTAAACCTTCGCTGTCTCTCTACTTCAGTTTCCAGTTTAAATCACCACATTTCCTTGAATGCGCAGGCTCGCGCGGACATTCGTTGGTGGTTGGACTTCATGCCATCTTGGAATGGCGTATGTCTGATTCAGCAAGAGGCGGTTACCTCCGCCAGTTTTGCTTTCTTCACAGAGATGCGTCTAACTTAGATTTGGGCGCCGTTTTCAATAATCGCTGGGTTTTTGCTCCTTGGCCCAGCAGGTGGGAGTTCCTCCACATTAACGTTCAGGAATTTTTTGCCATAGTAATCGCTGTTTGCTCTTGGGGCCCTTTCTTATGTAATAAGCAAATTATTATTTTCAGACAGTTTGTCTATTTCTCAGGTCTGGCTTAAGGGTACTAACTCCAAAAAATACATTACGATATTGGTCAGGTATCTATTTTTGTTTACTGCTCGCATGAACATTAACATCTCATAGCCTTCCACATGTCATAAGTTTCGGCCAAAACAAATATACTGTGTTTTCTGTGCTCCCGCCACAGCCTGTTAGATAACGATTTTTTGGCGCCATGAAATTAATTTCGCGTCTTTTTTACGGCACTAAAACGAAGACCTTAAAGACACTTGAAACCAACAGAATATCAAATTATACACAGCACAAGAATATACTACTTTTGCGCGCACTCTTCTTGCGCAGCGCATCATTCAGTTGGATTTATTTAATTCAATTACTTATATTTCATCGTAAGGTCCTGTTTACACATAGGATATTCTATCAGGTGTAATGTGATCCAGTATAACATACCCTATTTTTATCGAATAAACGCCTGGTACAATTATTTAATAATGAAAATGGGGTGTTCACTTGAGAGGGACGTATATTTCGAAAATGAAAATTGGGAATACGAAAGGAATGGAACAGTATTCTACCTATATAAAGGAATGAAAACGTTACTAAATTTTTTTTTAGTTGTTGTCTGCACAAGAGAGAAATGTGTGTGTTGGGGGAAGAGGGCTGTTGTTTACTTACTATTTAAGAGGGAACGATCATTGAAAATATCGAATTTTGGAGGGGGCGTTTGAGTATGTTCATATGACAGTTTTTCCTCACTATGAATTTACGGTGGAAAAATTTATAAATTTATATTTGAAAGAACAAGACCTTTACTCTAGCCTCACCTTCCCAGACAAAATTTATAAGGTTTTCACCATAAACTTAGGTGAGGAAAAAGTGTCAGATGAACTATTATGTTTATTCGAAAGGGGTGTTTATACAAATGAGGGCGTTTATTCGATAAAATACGGTAAATCAGCTTTAAACTTTTTACTCACGAGCAGTATTTTTCTAGTAAATTTATTTTCGCGAATTGAGAAATTACTTCGCTTGATTTTTTCGAGGAATACAAGGTTAAAAAAGATCTAAAATTCTATTCTATTTCAATTATTTCTAAATATCGTTATTTTTCTTGATTAATTGGATCATCGAAAACTACTTCATTGCTGAAAATAAGTGAAAACAGAGGTATCTGGTAAAAAATTTCAAAAATATGAAAGCATACACTTTTAAAATCCTCCAGCATATAAATAAAGAACCTCTTCGCTTAACTCTGAAATATATATGTAAAAAAAAAAAAAAAAAAAAAAAAAAAAAAATACCAGGCATTACTAACACAAATACAATTGTAGAAAATATCAGAATGTAAGATTTACAGAACGTAAAATTTTGAACATTCAGAAAACATTTTTCTATCATCAAACCAGTTACATTTTATTAACTTTGTAACTCTCAAAGACAGACACCTATCTACTTTAAGATTTTGTGAATCCTCTTTGTTTGTTCTCCAATTTTGGCATCAGTTGTCCCAACTTTGCCATGTATAGTATCCAGCAGTTCATTTTGTTCATCAATTTCCTTCCCAAGAGCCATTCCTTGATGTTTTAACACTTCCAATCCAGCTAACACATGTTCAAGATTTTTATCAACAATAACATCAGCTGTTTCATGATTCCGACTAAATGAAGATACATCATTACCATCTTCCCAAGATAGGTTCGTTTTTTGGTTCACGTTATTCAGATTAGTTTTCATGGTGTTATGGTCTCTTCCAAGACTTTCGGCAATCTCAGCAAAATCATCTTTCCCTTCGTTAGATGTTTGGTTAATTTCATTCGGTTTTAACGGTTTTTTTAGCCATGTTGTAAATGTTCCCCAAACGCTTTTTAGTGAATTAATATTTCGGTCACTCTGTTGTAAATCACCCGACATCTTATCTAAATTCTTGCTGGTACGTTCAAGTTGTTCTCGTTGCTTACGAAGCTCTGCACCAGTTTCTGCAGCAATGTCTTGTGAATCATTGACCAGCCGCAATGAACGATATGAACTGTCAATCATACGTTGCTGGTAAAGATCTCTTTCCTGTTTCATTTTGTCCAATTCTGGTGTGGCAGATAAATCTTCGAAACGGTCTTCATCTTCATCCTCAAAAGGATTTCTTCGATAAGCCATTACTTCTATGTAAAAAACAATAATAGTCTACATCTCCACAAAAAAATGAAATTATAAAACATTTATATGAATGAATGAATAAATGAACCATTGATTGGAATGAGATAAGTTCTTAGAACGTGACAATTCATCATAAAGAATATTACATACATACACACAATTATGCTAAATGCTTTATTTATATAAAAAATGGACTGTCACTTGGCTTTGGTTAACAGGAGAACAACCATTATTGGATAGCTAGTCTGTTGTGGAGGCCACCTTAAGTCATAGTAATGTGCAGGGAATAGTATTGATTATTGGGTATAAAACAGGAGTAGGTTTATACATCAGTGTTTTAAAACATCAAAACGATTTTTTTAATATACATATATACATATATACAAACATCAAAAACAGAAACACAGCACTTAACAACAAGGGCATTTGAGGAAAATATGTGAGAAACAAGCATATCAAATCAGTAACAGGTGGAAGTAAAACTGAAGTATGTATCAGAAAGATATCCCAATTTTCTAAATTCTATATTGAATCACAAATATAGATGATAATACAATGCAGCCACTTTCGAGACATTTGGTGGTCTCTTCGCCAGGTGGCCAGCAGATTATCTACCCAAAATTAAAATTAACAGCCAATTAAGCAGGAAAAAAGTATACCAAATCTTTTATGCACAACTAAAAAAAACCTAATGACAAGATGATAGAGGATCTCGATCTGAAGAAATGGAGAAAAGGTGATGATTGGAGCAGTAGATTTTCACAAAAGCGGAATTCTTCTAGTGATAGAAGCATGCATGATGAGTGATGCATGATACCACAAGGGTAGAAATTTTGGCGGATTTAAGTAAAATTTAATAAAATAAATATTGCGGATAATTATTTTCGCGAACGGTTATATTTAGAAAATTTTGAGGGTTTATAAATCCCAATAAGAAAAAGAAACACCCCTAAGATACTATTGTAATTGACTAAACTTGATGAAAAAAGTTCTACTTCTGATTAAAATGTCATTGTTCTCTTTCTTTGGGTAAAACTTCGCAGATCGTTGACTTTCCAGATTTTATTGAGGGTATTAATTTTGCGTGAATCTCATCTTTAAGGATATTTAGCTGGTATTTGATCTTGCAAATTCGGCCAAAATCCTAGCCCAGCCTCCTGACTCTTCTTTGCCTATGCTGGATATTTCTTATGTTGATATTTTTCATTGCAGAGAGAAAAGAGTCAGGTACAGCCTAAAAATAAATTATGACAGTTGAAACAAAACAAAAATGAACAAAATTTAAATTTCCCGCAACGTGGCATAATTAAAGTTAATTCTCGTGATTATGTAAGTTTTCACCATCCGTTTAAAAATGGTTCCAATAAAAACAAAACTCTTATCAATTTTCAGCCATAATTTATTCTTAAAACAGCTTTGCGTATAAACTTTTCTCCTAACTAAGCCTGTTTTAAGAAACTCTCATAGTTAAGCAATACAATTAAGTATAAAACATAAATTAAAGCTTTAATAACATTAATTGATATTTAAAATGAATTGAAATTGGTCATAAAAATGCCTACGTTTTTCATTCTTCTATTTTTCCCCATTGCTCTGGTGTTTTATCACCGCAAAGCTGAGTCTCCTCTGTTTGTTTTTAAAGCTAGGCACATGCTAACCCTAGATTTTTTTAACTAGGGTTATTAATCTCCTTGGTAAAGTTTTGAACTCTTCATCGCTGGAAAAAACGGAATATTATATACCTGGGCCTTAATAATCACACAACTTTAGCCAAAACCTGCAATTATTTTAGGGGAAGTGTGCTCATGTTTTCATGTCTGTTTTGAAATATTCTAGCTACCAAGAATTATTATTTCAACCAATCAGCTTCAAGAATTTTAGTAAATAAGCAAGGGCTGTACCTGATGTTCCCCTCACTACTTTTTAAAAAATTTCCCCAAAAAGAGAACAGGAGACGTCAGGAACCCAAGCTACCAAAATCCGCGAACATTTGCAAAAATTTCTACCGTTAAGGTAGATAGAGATCAGAGTATTAGTAGGGACATAATGACGTTGTTAACTCAAGGCACCATTAGCTCTGTGTAATTTTAAAGAAAGTTCATGAATTGTTTTTTTCCAATTTAGAAATTGAGGAAAAATTAAGCTTTTCCCCGACTTATTCTTCTGTAAGGTAAAAGATTCGCAAAAATAAAACACAGACAACAAAACTTAGCTACAGGTTTTCTCAGTTAATTCAGAAAATGTAAAAAAAACAAAAACAAAAACAACCAAATCTTGATTTATTTCATTCTGACAGAAGAGAGAAAATTAAAAATACAATTTATGTAATATAATAATACATATGATTGATTGAACTTCTTCAAATGTTCCCAACAAAGCATTTGGTACTTTACTATGATAGTGATCATGGACAAAGATAAAGTTTTTCAAATAAACAATATTTTTAAATTTCAGAATTCCTGCGATTTTGTAAAGACTGTTTGAGGAAGATTGACTGGATTTAAAAAATACAAATAGTTCTTAAGGCTTTGTTTTGCACCGTTTTGATTTTGTTTTTATTACTAGCTTTTGACCCCAAATCTGACAAGCATAACTTAGATGTGAATCAAAGATTCATAATAGATAGATAAAAGTGTATGAGAGAGACAAAGTGTCGTATTTTACTTCATAATCCAAATAATCTAGGTGATCTATTGAGTTTAGTACTTATATAATACATTAATATGTAAAAGTTCATTTCACCAAAGATGCTTATCAAGAAAAACTCAAAAGTATTTGACATGATCAGATTGTAGGAGGCATTTTCCATTAATTTTGATTTTGAGGACATAACCATAAAGGGTTCCGAAATAGAATTAGTTAGGTCTTACCCACATTTAGAGAAATTCCATTAGCCTGTTGCAAGATACATAGTGAACATAAGTCAGAATTAAGGTATTTTTTAATTTTCTTTATAGTTGCTGTAAAGGGTCAACACACTTTTTCTTTGATGCTTAATATTTTCACAACTAAAAATATTTATGTAATGAAAGTATATATAAGCTCTAAGCCTGCTCTAATGATGGGTTTAATTAAAATTTCCAAAAGGTTTTGTTTTTGGAAATCTGACCACAAAAGTAAAATTACCCCGTACTTATTATAAAGTGTCCTGTGATACAACAGTTAATTGCATTGTATTTAAAAACAGTGTCTGCAAATTTTTTTATTTTATGTCATCAAATTTTATAACCATTTCATTTCGAATTTCATAAATTAAAAAGTAAAAAATCAAACCTTTGAACCGATTGGCTCATTATTTACAATCTGCATGTTTATTGGACTATTGATTATTGTTGTCAAAGAAATGAAATCATTTATTGTGAGTGAAATCAATGGATGTTTCTTTTCGGGTGTTTTATTGTTATGGTGTTTCTTTATTTCTTTATGAGGGTGTATGTGTTATGAATAATTAATTAGCTTTGCTTATTATTCAGATAGACAGATCAACTCACCTGTGTAAATTTCTGCAAGAGCTCACATGTTACACATTATAGTTATTTTCCAAGAAATGGGAACTCATTTCAAAAAACTAATTATTGCATTTAAAAAATAAAAGTTTATCTATTATCATATCCAAAAATCAATACTTTGGGTTTTTTTTCATGCTTGACCCTTTCAGTAACCTTAAGGAGTCATTAATATATAGAATGTTAGTTCCATCTGCTGTAGTGAACTATGAAAAGTTTTATAGCTAGGTGAAGATCATTTATATATATAAGAAAAAAGGGGGCCTAAGATAGACCCTTGAGGAACTCCTATATTAAATTTTTTTATATTCAGATTTACAACCATTTATAAAAACAGATCGTTCTCTTTCATGTAAGTAAGATCTGAACAATTCATTTGCAATTCCACGAATACCATAATATTCTAGTTTCTTAAGGAGGATTTCATGATTGACTGTGTCAAACACTTTTTGGAGATCAATAAAAATTCCACAAGCAAATTTATTATTGTCAAGTGTGTGTTGAATTTTTTCTGTGATGCTTAAAAAGTGCATGAAACGTATAATGGTCTTTTCCAAATTCGTATTGTGAGGAAAAGATGTAATTTTGAAGGTCTAAAAAGCCGTAGATTCTTTTATATAGTGTTTTTTCAAACAGAAGATTGATATTTGAGAGTAGGGAAATAAGGTGATAATTTACAACTTCAAGGACAGAGCCTTTATTCGGCGGCAACGACTTCGTGTATCACTATTCTTTAAAGAACGACCTGACATCTCTAAGAAAATAAGATCGACGGCCTGGGTTTTTTTCATGGATAGTGATACACAAAGTACTTACCCTTTATTCTTAAAGGTTAGAATATAATAATCTTGCTTGTTTCTCAACTACTACTTCAGTCTGTCTGGATTAGCTACCTGTTTGAAAAGACAAAAAACAAAACAAAACAAAAACAAATAGAAAAAAAAACTCGTTATAATAAGGTAGTATAATAGTTCAAACCATAGTCATAATGTCATAATATGACTATGTTCAAGCTAAAGTATTTTATTTATTCAGCTAGCTAGCTAGCATTAGCTATAGTTTTGGTTATTATCTATATATAATAGCTATTAGCTTGTTATTTAATTTTTCAAACCACATTTAGATATAAACCAATAATATAATAATACAAAAAAACAAAGACTATAATTCAAAAATAACGTAAGTGAAGAATTAAATTCACAAATCAAGTCCAAACGAAAAACTAAAGCGTTGTTTTGTTTGGTTGTAACTAAAAACTTTGACAGCCGCGATGGTGTGCAATATTTTCATGTGAATATTTACACGAGGTCAAAATCACATTAGTGCTTATTCTCCGTTTGTCACAGCCGTAGAAATTGGGAAAACAAGTGACTCCTACAATTCAACTCAACGACAAAAATGGCTTCTGCAGGAAAACCAGCTCCAGAGATTATTCGTGGACAACCATTTGATGTTGGACCACGTTACAGAGATTTAAATTACATTGGAGAAGGTGCATATGGAATGGTTTGGTAAGTTCACCAATTGGACCTCATGAACTGAGAAAAAAATGAAAGACCAAAAAATTCACTAACTCCCGTACTTTCAGGACGTTGGTTTCTGCACAGTTATGGATGGAATGGAATTGATTAAATGAATATTAAAATTTGCAAAGGATAATGGCCACTTTTTGTTGATTATATTGGCTACACCACAAATCCTGCATAGAACACATGCAGTGATTCTCTGGGGTAGAGAGACGCCCCTCCTACTCTTGGATTCTCCCTATATTTCACTCCCAATGTTATTTTTCTTCCTCTCAGCCAATAAATAAATCCAACAGAAATCAAAATATCTCCAGATTTCCCTAATCAAAAATTGACAATCATAACTATACACACAATACACATAATAGCTATACACATTTTATAATTATTCTATGAATAAAAATCACAAGGCTCAGATTTCCAAAAATTTAAGAATTTTTTCAGATTCATGACTAGGCTCGATCATCGGACTCAACTCAAAAAATGATATATCTCACTCTCTTTGATGAAACTCTTTTTTTCTACAAGTTACCTGCACTCCTTTAAAAATAAGATTCAAATTTGAACCTATTATTTGAGAATCGTTTTAGAATTATGAGGCTCATTTTTTTAAGAAACACGAGGTTCCACAAAATTTTTGCGATTCTTATAAAATATGGTTGCTATGGTGTTCCTTACGGCGCTGAAATGGAAACTAATCATTGTAATATTATTAAATAACTATAAATAACGATCAAATTGTGGGTATAACTGATTACAAATCAACTAACTTGGAAAATACACAATAAACAATATTTCTAGCTAGCATGGAAAGGAATTTGTTTGTCTATCTACTTGGTAAGGGTTTGATTCTTCATATATCCGGTTTCTGAATGGCCATCACTTTCTTCACCAGGGCGTTGAATATGCTTTACCAAATCCAGTAGGCTGTTAGTATTCGCTCTGCAACAGGCAGTATAACCTGGGAATTGAGGCTCATCAGGGATTTTCAATAGGTGCTTGTCTAATATGCCACTGTCAACGACATATTTGAACTGTCAGCAGGCAGGACCAAGTTGAATAAAGTAGGCCTGCCTCAACATCTGAAAAGGACTTCTCTTTACAGCTGGTATGTAACATATGGCCTCTTCTGATACAAGCATAAGGCAAAAATCCCCTGGCCACCTTCTCCATAGACGTTTGGTTCTAGCTTTTCCATTATTTTTCAGGTATATGTTATGATGTACCTATTATGAATAAACTTTCCAATAATTTAGTTGCTTCTAATAGGATAGATTGACAGAGCCCCTTATTTTTTGGAAAAGCTTCTCTGAACTAACTGCAGTTGTTGTATTGCTTCAACCTTGACAGGATTCCAGAGTTGTGAACAATAGTCTCAGCATGGTAAAACAAGAAAAATGAAATAACCATAACATTTTAGCCATGTTTTTGGGTACTGGCATTTTATTTGTTTATTTTAGCTCTGCATTAGACACATACACAAGCCAGAAAGTAGCAATCAAAAAGATAAGTCCATTTGAACATCAGACGTACTGTCAAAGAACATTACGTGAAATCAAGATTCTTGCAAGATTTAATCATGAAAATGTAAGAAAATCAATTATGATTCATCAATTTTCAAGGAACATGACGCTGCTGGTTCTCCAGTTACTCCATTTATTTTCTAATTTCCCTGAATAAAAGTTTCTTAAATTGGACAGCTCGAGGATTTATTTGCTATTAACTTATGTTAGCTACATAATTTTGTGGCTAGTACTCATTAATATTTCTTTGATGTACATATTAATTATGTACGTTATGGTCATTCTGTCATCTATATTTCACTTACAACTATTTTAAATGTTTTATGTTTGTTTTATTTTCTTTCATAGTTTTATTTATATTATATTATTTATTTTTCTAGATAATTAATATTCAAGATATACAACGGGCTGAGTCCATTGATGAGATGAAAGATGTGTATCTTTTTCTTAAGCATGTATATACAGTGCAATGCATTGATAGCGGAAAGATATGGACATTTATTTCAGTTATGCTGAAATTCGTAACAGTTGTTACAGTGTAAAATTCTCCTGTGTAATATAACTAATCAGTTGAAAAAGCTTATAATACTGAATTTGATTCCAAGTTCAGTTGTTTCAAGCAATAAAAAACGTGCCAGTCCATGATTTATTGAATTTAGAAAAGTTCTATGCCACCTCAGTTGATCCTGTCCTTACAATATTTGTGTTTGATCATTATAATCGCATAAGGTTTATACTATTATATTCTCCTCAGATATTTACATATTCATTTATAAAAATTTCATGAAATACTTTCTTAACAATCCTGAAGATATATTGTGCAAACATTAATGGAAACAGACTTATATAAATTGCTGAAAACACAAAAACTAAGTAACGATCATATTTGTTATTTTTTGTACCAAATACTCCGCGGTTTAAAATATATTCACTCTGCAAATGTGTTACATCGAGACCTAAAACCAAGCAATCTGTTACTAAATACCACATGTGATTTAAAAGTAAGTATAAATTTTGTTGTTGTTGTTTTTTTTTGCTAGCATACAATAAAGCCCACAATGGAAACTCTACGTGTTCACAAACGAATGAAAGATTTTTGTGCTTTAGTATGCAGCTTCTTCGTCATTGTGTTTTCCACGTGATTTTAATAAAGTCTCGTTAGATAAATAATAGACTATAAAACTTCCTAGAGACTCCTCGTGAAAACTTATTATCTTATTTGAACACATAATGTTTCTCTTCAGGCTGTACTGTAAATCAGGTTATCAAAATGCTGTCAATATCCTTTATTGTGTCTTGTCATGATAAAACTGCAGTATTTGAATGTGAGGGATTGTCTTGTATTTCTACATTTCAGATATGTGATTTTGGGTTAGCGAGAGTAGCTGATCCCGAACATGACCACACAGGAATCTTAACTGAGTATGTTGCTACCCGCTGGTATCGTGCTCCCGAAATTATGTTAAATTCAAAAGGTTACACAAAATCAATTGATATTTGGAGTGTTGGATGCATATTAGCAGAAATGCTTTCAAATAGACCATTGTTTCCTGGAAAACACTGTATCCATTTCTTTTAAAATTCAGTAATTTGTTTTTCAAGATATACGGTGTTTCCTTAGCATAGTTGGAAACATTAAATTTGTGTCTTATTAATCCTTATTATCATAGCTGTTGTCAGTTTTAGTAATAGCAAGCAGTTTTGATTTACTGTCTTTTCTTAACTGGTGTTTACACAGATCTTGATCAATTGAACCTTATATTGAATGTTCTTGGCTCACCTAATCAGGAAGCATTGCAATTTATTAGGAATGATAAGGTAAGGGAATTTACATTTTGTGGTTTATAACTTATCAATATCAAATACAAATGTTTAAAAGCCAAAAACATATCTAATAAAAATTTAAAGTTCATAACAATAACTGAACACTGTTGCCATTTTGGAAACATGAATCAAAGGAGGAAATTATCAACACCTAAATTATCTAAAATCACCATCTCATGCTCAGTCACTTTCCAATAAAGCATTATTGTGATTTTTTTGCATAAGCAAGAAAGACATTACAACCAGTTGTGTGTCCAAACCTAGCATGACTATTATTTGTCCACATTCAATGCTGTGAGAGAAAATGGTAGGATGTAGAAGCATTATTTATTACCAAATATTTTTTTATATCATTTAATATCATTCCAATGGTCGTAAGTAAATTTAAATTTAGAAATGTTCAGAAAATACTAAAAATAAGTTTTCATGTATTAATTAAGTGTATACATTTGATATGGAGTAGTTGGGTGTTAAGTTGTTTGTAAAATGCAGAACCAAATATTAATTTGTGCAAATAGTTTGATAATGAATAAAATAACCAGAAGCATTTGAAAATAGTGGACAGATGGTAGAAAATCCTCAGTTATTGCTCTGATATTTCGACCTCATCCTGAAGTGATTATCAAAGAGTGCAGAAATAATTATTTGAGGAAACCCATATAGTTGTCCACATCAATAATCTAGAGAAAGGTCCAGGGTCCAGGATCATGCAGAAATACTTTCTGGAGATTTAAGTTAATTATACTGTTGTCAAAAGATTTCTAATGAATAAATAAAAAAGATTAGTCAGGATAGTTGCCACCTAATAAAATGAGCATGCACACCAGAGCATGCACATAAATGTTTTCTAATAAGAACATGGACGCAAATGCCCAATACAGGATTCATCCAGGTTGATTTGACTTGTTAAATGAATCCAGTGTATGGAGGCATTGGCTGCTCTGACTTTATTTATGAAAAAGTCTATTTCTAGAGAAAATCCGATGTAAACAAGGTCTTTTTACACTATGTTTTCTAAGAAACAACACAGGGACAAGCACTTGGCACACACATCCGCAATATATGAGTAGAAATCCGAATTAATGTAGCTTTATACCTAAGAAAAAAACCCAACAAAACACCATCAGCAAGCTAAATTAATTTTGAGGGATAAAATGCATAGTTTTTACTAAAGCTTTCGGTCTAGTCGTTGGACTTCACATACCAAATTACAGAATAAAAATATAATTAGTATGACTAATCACCAGTATTCTGAAATTGTCGTGATTTCAAGAACTCCCTCTAGGTGATCAGATAAAAAGAAAGAGAGGAATTGATAGTTTTATTGAGAACTTTTAAATTTAGTTAAAAGTTGGTTGATGTGTATTTGAAATGTTTGATGACTATTTTATGCAGGTGGTAAGCTTTGATATTGTTTACTCACAAAATATTTTGATGTTTTTATTAGGCCAAAAGTTATCTTCTTGGATTGCCATCTAAGAGTCGAACTCCATGGCCCACTTTATTTCCAAATGCAAGCCCGAAAGGTATGAAGCTAAATATCATGAAATATATTACTGTTGCGAACACATTTTAACACATTTTTTCTCCTCTTTCAGCTCTGGATTTATTAGACAAACTGTTAACATTCAATCCAGAGAAAAGGGTCACTGTGGAAGAAGCTTTAGCCCATGAATACCTTGAACAATACTATGACCCACAAGATGAGGTGAGTTTTTGTTTTAAATATGCAGTACTTTGCGTTCTGTCCATAATAAACCCTTCTACGTCAGTCACCCTCCTCATCATCATACATTTCATATACCACATTCATTTCTATTTCAAATAATATCGTTCTGCTAAAAAGTTATTTGATGTTTATAACAGCATGTTTGAGAAAGATGTTTTTATCATTTGTTTGTAGCCTATCGCTGAGGAACCGTTTACATTCAATACTGAATTAGATGATTTACCAAAAGAAAAACTAAAAGGCAAGAAGTGACACTCATCTCCTGTGTTTTTATATAGTAGAATCTCAGTAGTTGGAAGGAATTACCTGAGAAATTCTGTTAAGAATCTATTCGATTTGTTTTATAATTATTTCAGACAGGGTTGGATTATCGATGAGAAAGTGTATATCTTGGAAATGTTTGGCATGTACACAAACAAAATTGCCCAGGAACTGAAACTTCATTATAAAGTGCTTCCAATCGGTACACTATGTATGAAAACAAAAGATAGATAAATCGCTTATTTAACTTCTTTTATCTCTCGTTCTAAGTAGCAAGCGCATGAAATGAAAGATAACAGTATATGAAAGAAAGAATGATAGGAGTATATATGTGAATGTGAGAATTTCTCTCCTCCAATTGTAATCCTTTTTGTTTCTTATGATTTTAGAGTTGATTTTTGAATCAACAATGATATATGGTGAGTTTTTTCGTATGCTTTCGTATCGTATCGTATCTGGTTTTTTCGTATACGTTTTTGTTTCTCTTTGAATCAGTTATACAATGGGAAATTTAAAATTGTTGCATGACTGTTTGTTGTTTTCTGTATTTAGCACCGCGTTAAAGATTTCGTTAATGTTAAGATGTACAAACCTCTTAGTGTAAGTATATACTCAGAAAATAACTTAACATTGGTCCTCTATACTTACATTTCTTCATACTGGAATCTCAATAAGCTGTACGTACCCTGCATTTCGGCCCGATTTTCAATTCAAGTCGGACCTTTTTTTATCCCCTTGAGAGTGCGACTGTATTTGAGCGATTTCAACTTTAACGCTCCTTTTTGTTGATCACGTTTTGTTTTTTAGAAAATGTTATTTTCGGATAATGTTTTTGGGGCAGTACATGCTTTCGGATGAAGTTTTCCATGATTATGTTAGTATTATATTAATTTCACTATATTCGCTCCGTAATTTTGTAAGAAATGAAATTTTGAGTGTCCAATCCAACAAATTCCCAATATTATCTAAATGATTTTTCTATGACCTTTGGTTCACACATGCTAGAAATCATTCAAACTTTACTCTGGGAATCGATTTCAAAAGTCAGTTAGAATAACTGAGGATACTAATAATATACTAGTAATATTTAACCAAGTTTTCCACTGATCACGTGATAATATTAGTTTGACAGCATCCTACGGAAAAAAAAAATCAACTTTGGCTTAATATTGTTTATATAAACAATTATTTACTTCTTTCTGTATATTTATATGGTATTTTTATTCAAATCTTGTTTTGCTGTTTATTTTTATTAATGATGTTGTCTTATTTTATTTTCAAAACGTTGGTCAAAATCTATAAACCGCCATCATTGCTTCGTGTTCTGTTTAACTATTTTACTTAAGCCCACTTCATAAGCACCCGTTCATTTCGTACTTTTTTTAATTAAATTTTTGCCGCCCTTTTTCACTTTGTATTAATGTTCAGTTCATTGATATGATTTTTTTGTCATGAAACCTGAAATATGTAGACGATCAATTTTGTAGTTTTTTTTGCGTTCGATTCTGTTCCACTGTGGTTATGGTGATATGATACAACAACAACCTCCCTCTTCCTCCTCCTCCTCCCCCCCCCCCCCCCCCCCCCCCCCCCTCCCCCCTTCAAAAAAAAAAAGTAAAAAAAGTAAAGTATTATCACCTTGACGACGCTTTCAGTGTAGCAATGTAATTGGCTCATGGTAGGTCAACCACTAACCCAGGGTCTCTTGTCTTCGATATACTGGACGAAGGGGACCGATATCGAGAAAGACGTCCTGACTTGGAGAGTGTGTGAGAGTTTTATCTCAAACTTATGATATCACAGAAGTACCCCCTGTTCATTCTACTCATGTTGAGTGTGAATTTACACTTCAAACTTTTTTCTCGCTGCTGGTTCGCTTTACATTTTCTTATGTTTGCATCGCTCTTGCGCAGTTTACAAAAAAAAAAACCACCAAAACGACGAAAAGCAAAAGAAAATTTGAAAATTTCTGACAAAACAAATATGGATGCTATGTTGATCAGTTAAACCTTTTAGCTGATATTACAAGGAATGCACAAGTTCTCGTTTTCATGATCATCACAGCCTCTCTTCGGTGTTTTAAGTTATTACAACGCCAGGTTTTATTTAATTTATTTATTTTTCGTTTTTATTTGATGACCGATGTAAACTGTCATTGGTTGATTGATGAATTTTTAAAAAAATATATATTTTCCCATGAAAATCTCTGAAATGCACAAAGAGAGGAATGCGCGAAAGGAAATTTTTCATGGCACGAAAAAATTATCGAGAAGTGTAAATCCACTTTTATGTTGCCTATCGAAATTCAAATAAGTGCTTGCTGTTCCTCCTATCGTTTTCTTAATTCTGAAAAAAATATTTTTAAGATGACAGATAAGGATTCGGTTGTTTTTTTCTGATCTTTATAATTATTTCACGTAATCGCGATTGAAGAACTTTGTGAAATATTTTTACCACATTGAGGAGTTGCGTTTTTTTTGAACGACGCAAACGTTATATTATCATTCAGCTTGAATACGAGGTTAATCTATATTGTAACCTTTTTCTATTCATTGCCTCAGTAGCAACTCCATCGTGTAAACTTGAATGAATGAATGCATCAAAAATTATCTCTTAAAAAATTTTCAAAATCTTCAAATTTTCAATTTTCGCACTTAAACGTGAAATCATTCTTTAACTATTTTTTCTAACACCTATACCAACTTCGAACCCAGGATCTCACCTTTTCACCACTTTCCCACCACTTTGGCGTGATCGCTTAGCACCTTTTTGAAACACGTTAAGGTTATTGACCAGTAACTAATCAGGATAATTCTATTCAGCCAATGAGAGTACGATAAAATTACTTCAGTTTAGTTCACTGAACATGAAATATTCACTACGCTTTTAAAATTACACGCTTCATAAAATTTCAGGGAAGCTAACGAAGAGTTTCGTTTCATTTTAAAACTTTTATTTTTCGTAAAATCTCTCAGAATCAAGATGGAATCAAAAGAAGAGTTCCAAAATAAAACGGATGAAAGCATAGTGGAAACAGACATTCATCGAGTGGTGGAAAATATCGAGCAGAATCAGTCAAAAGAAAACGAAAATCATACTATGAAAGAAAATGCTGTGCCTAATAAATCCGAAAATAAATCCGAAAAACATAGTAAAGGTAAAAAACAGTCCATTTTTCGTCGATCAAAGAAATCGGAGAAAAATAATACAAGTTTTGAAATTGAGAACGTAGAGGGGCAAACTAAAGATGATACGGTCGTGTCTGAACTGGATACGAGTAAAAATGAATCAGAGAATTCGAGTGAACTCAGCAATGACAAAGAAGTTCGCGGGAAAGAAAGAAGTTTAAAGAAAATTTGGAAAAGAAAAAGTTCTAAAAAAATCGACGTAGTAGTTGTCGAAAACGATGATAAAGAAAAAAATACATCGGAGGAGAACAGTCGATGTGAGGACGACGATGGAGGACATGCTGATATTGAGTCACCTAACGAAAAAGATAGCGGCAAAAAAGAACGGAAAAGATCATTTATCAATCGACTGAAAAAGTTGAACAGGTTAAGCAAGTCAGTAGAAGAGACAGTTGAGGAATCGCGTGGATTTGAGGAGGAGAGTGCACCTGCGGAGGAGAAGAAGGTGGATGTATCATCGACTGAAGATAAGAACAAGGTGGATGTTTTATCGACTGAAGATGAGAACTGTAAAGAGGATTCATTTCATGATATCCAGATGGACAAACAGCAAGTTGAAGAAACTGACGTAAAGCCTGTTCTCCACTGTGACGATCATCAAGATTATGCTGAATCCATTAATGGTGGTGTTTATGTTGGAGCGGAAATTGTTGAGAACGAATCACTGCTGGACAACACAGCAGAGACAAGTAATGAATCGGGTGAAACCGATTTAACCGATTTAACCAGTGTTACCGCTCTACCAGATGGATGTACGTCTCATCAAAATTCGTCAAAAATAGAGTCAGAAATAACCGGTAACCAATGTGCGAAGATAGAATATGGTATATTGGGAAGTAACCAAGGTAACCAAAAGAATAAAAGTTCGGACCAAAATCATGGCGAGGAGAGTACAACGGAAGAATGTGGCGAAAGTAGTTTCACAACAACAAAGGAAAATACTGAGCCTAAAAATCTAGACTTTGTTTTGGTTGATCATTTGAATGATAAACAAAAGGATGAATCTTACATCCTTGCAAAGAAAGCTTTTAAAGTTTATAAGAAAGCGCAGCTGTCCAACACATATTGTCAAGCATGCTGTACAGTAATGTAAATATTGGAAAACTTCCTCACACAACACCTTTTTCATGTTTTACTCAAAGAGATTGTCATTTGTGCTCAATAGATAAAGTGGAGTTCGTCTTCCCTTCATTAAATATTCACCACTGTGATGTATTATTTCAAAGTTTATTTAAGTGATGAATTTTCATTTTAAGCATGGTTCTTATGGTGTGAACGATTTATTTGTAAATCGAGGTACTGTAAATGCTCGGTTTAGCCACCCCCGGGACGCTTATAAAAAAATCAACTTCCAACTTGTGAGAATTCGAATAACCGCCCTCTTTGGTTCAGAAAAGTTGTTCAATTTAGCGCCAAGAGGGGGAATAAGGCGCTTGTTTGATTGGGGGCGCCAAAACAAGTAGTTACAGTATCTAAAATCTTAATCTTTGTTGTTTGAAATTTCATCGTCCATTTTATAATGAAATTGTGATCTTTTTTTAATTTCTGTTTCTGCTTTGTTTAGGTTTTGTTAAATTTATCTATAAAGCAACTCCTCTTCCTTACGATTTTTCCAATATATGTAGATTTTATGTAGATATTTTCATTAAAAGTTGAAGTGCAGTCATTGATTCTTTATCGAGTGTAAAGTTAAGCCTTCATTCCTTAGTAAAAACATAAACATGACAGGCTGAAATTCTCTCAAATAATTTAGCATCAGTCAAGCATCACATTAAGCTCGTTCAAATCAGTTTCTCAATTGCTCAAATGCTGGGATCACTATGTTTTTTATGACAAACATATAGAAACAATAATGAAGAGCAATAAACTTCTGAATTAACAAAATTTTAAAACAACACTGTGTTTGAACTCACATTTGCTGATGCTTATTATTAAAAACAACAACAACAACAACAACAACAACAACAAATCGTAGGTTAACTATGTTTTAAACGACTTTGACATGTACTGTTTGAGAAGGCACAAGTAAGAGAATCAAGCATCATAGAATATCATTGTTGTCATTCTCTGTTCCTCTATCTTACTTAATTTTTCACGCCCTTTCCGTTCATCGTATCGAACAATGTCTAAATGTTAGTCTTTAATAAATAAATAAATAAATAAATAAATAAATAAATAAATAAAAAGACAATAAATAAACATATTACAAAACAAATGCAAAAGAAAGTTCTTCAAAAGAAAGTTCTTCAATTTCGCTTTTATTTTTCCAAATGAAAACCATGGACACCAGTCAGAATCATCAATCACTATCACTATCATCGTCACTTCCATCCCCATACAACTACTTTCAGCTGCTCCTCCAGCGTTAATGTCCTATGTCTTTAGTCTGAAAATAGGTAAGGTATAGTCTCGAAATATCCAGTCAAATACTGAAATATGGGAACAATTTAAAAGAGCAAAACACTTCAATGTGAATCTTCAGAAAAAGTAAGTTTGCAAAAAACTGAATATCACACATATAGCTAAGATATAAATTTATCGTTATACAAGTTTGTGTTTTCATGTTTCATCAATACCAAATTTCCAACCATTTTCTTCCAGAGATGTCTTTTCAATTAATCTCTTATTCAATCAAGCCCAGTTATAAAGTTATAAAGTTATAAAGTTGATAATATACTCTAGAATGTGTTGCTTCATTGAATCAGCATGTAATCCTTGTAACGTCTCCGTTTCTATTGATTTGTACATCATCTAGATTAGGGTTTCGGTTGTTGATATTCATTGCTCAGATAATGCTTCATGAAGATCAACATTCTTGCTCCGCAATACCTCAAATGCTTGACATCCTTCCTTTACCACAACAACTGAATTAAATCGATATCTTCTCTTTCTTTAACCCAATAGCTATACTGATTTTTTTTTCAGTTCTTAAATCGTATCCGTCCTTTTCCAAATAAGTTATTTTATCGTTTGAACGTGAATTCTACGCATCAGTTTTGCTCCATTTGTTGTTTCTTTATGACTGTTGATATAAATGTTGATTTTTTCTATAAAGGTTTGTCGCAATGTAGCATGGATATGAGATAAATATGAGCTTGTTTATTTGTGCATAATATATGAAGACCAGCTGGTCGTTTTGTTTCTCCATCAAATTTTATGTGCGCATTACTATGAAGTTAATTTGGCGCCAAAAGTCGTCTAGATGTTTTTGTAGGGGGTATTCAAGTATAGGGGTTTAAAAAATAAATACGGAAATACTCGTTTTAGATGTTAAGTGGCATCCTGTTTATTCTCATGTCAGATGTGTAGTAAACACCCAAAATTGATCGTAGGAGATTTTGCACAAAATAGGAAATCGTCGTATTGTAACTCGAAACGCTTAACCGTTTATTAAGATTAACCGTTTTAGAAGAGCCGTTGCAACCTTGTTACCAAATTGTTTAATTTTTGTGTGTTACACTAAAACAGATTTTCGTCGTGCTACCAGGCGATACCTCCACTGAGCTGATCGCGTTTTGTTTTTTATTTCTTGCCTTTTACAATGTGTTTTACAATATATTGTTTATGGATAGAAGATATTATTTGACTGTTTTGTGCATGATAGCACCTAATCTGTGTAGAAAAGAAAAAGCTGGACCTCGTGTAGGGGAGTGAGTACTACCATTTCAGCAGAAAAGTGCTTGGAAATCACTTGGTGATGGTCTTTTCCATGGTCTTTCACTCCATAAACAAATTGCCGTCCCGATAATCATGATTCCGAGTAAATAACCCACGAATAATGTGATTCTGAATACACAATTCACAAAATTTTAAGAAGTAAATGTAAGCACCGGCAAATTTTGCAGAACGGATCAACATCTAAAACGAACAAACTTCTAAAACCAGTTAAGGGGGAAAACCCCTCTAAAATGTCAAAAATGTAAGAGGTGGAATTTTATGTTTGAAAGAAACCACAAGGTTTGACGATATTTTTCCACATGATTTTTGTGTCTCGCCATTGAGGAGCCATTGAGATAAATGGATATGCCCCAAGGACGTCACCAAGGACGTCAAAACTTCCCGTTACTTACTTACTTACTTACTTACTAATTATTCATGAGATGCCAAAAATATTCTTTCTCATCATATTTTGACAGAACCGGTTAAGTCACATCAATGGAAGCTTAAATTTTTTTAATACTTGAGGGTAGTTCTCCCTTAACATCTAAGTCGATTAATTACGACGCAAATCAAAGTGTATAACGACACGACGACTTAAGAGACGAGATTTTGACGCCAATCCTAACTTTATTCATTTCTTCATAATTAATGCCACTCAAATGAATCAATTTTCAAAAGTGAAAATTTGAATTAAAACCTTAAACGATCTGATTGGTTGAAAATAAATATTACATAAAAGAATAGAAGACATTTTCGAAATACTGTCAAATTCCGGATATCAGCCCCCTGGATATAACCTTCCCGGATATAAGTCCATAAAAATCAAAGAAAAATATCCCCGATTATATGCCTCCCCTGGCATAAGCCCAACCTCCTCTAACTGCACCTGCAAATTTGACTCAAGTAGTTTCTAAATTGCTTTGTTATGTGTTCACAGACGTGTAACTTTTGAACTGAAACACATAGTAAATATCAAAAAAGTCATTTTTTAATGCGATAAAAGGAAAGAGCGTGAAAAATTAAGTAAAGTAGAGGTATAGAACCTACATGATCTATGGAGGAGAGTAAGTTCATTAAGAGTATAAAAGAAAAACGTGCAAAAGACCTAATCAACACTTAAGTTTTAACAGAAAATTCATGACACTGTACTCCTCCACTTTTTTTGACTAGCTCTAGATCCGCCACTGAAAACATTAGGGTTTTTTTCTGACCGTCAAACCATGCCGTCATCGGTCACGTAATATTTCCATCGAAAAATCAAAGGTTAGGTTATTCGCCAGTTTTTCTTAAAAAATCCCCTGTCTACACGTTATTATGGCCAACTTGGATGGAACTAGCTTGGTGGACCTGAAAACTCTTCATAGTAAGACAAATCTCATTCAAACCTGTGATCCCGAACATTCCACATGTATTGTTCACATTTGGGGACCAAAAAGAAGAGAATTTCGTGTAATTAATAATTAGACAGGCATATCTGATTGGCATAAGCTCGCTGTCACAGTAATGAATTCTAATATACCAAGAAAGCAATATTCTGTGTGAAAATATAGATCAATGAAAAATTTACCCGCACTTCTTTTCAACAAATGAAACTGTAGATGAAAATAGGTTTGAACATCTTCTCAGCATGGTTGGACCTTACATTACAAGGAAAGATACCCATTTCCGCAAAGCAATATCAGCATCGGATTTACTTTGAGGTTTTGGCGTCTGGCGAATCTCCAATATCCTTATTTTCGTTCCGAATTGACCGCAAAACAGTTAGTCGTATTATCATCACATTCACTGATAGTAGTACTCGTTTAAACTCGTTTAAACTTGTTTTTTACGCGACTGTATCGCTTTTTGTGATTTAGATAATCCTTCATGGCTTTCCCTGCAAAATAGTGAGTCTTAAACTATCAAGTCTTAACAGGAGGAGGGACAGGAGGAGGGACAGAAGCGCAATAACGAACAAAGAGACAAACTGGGTACGAGGTTGCCAAGCGTCATTAATATTCAGGGCGAAAACGAGGCGATGGATATTGTGACGTAATATATGAAAATCAAAACATTCTCAAAAGTGCTGCAATTTCCGCTTGCGATGCCATGTCTCGTCGTCTTTATATAAAAAAGAGACAAAAGCGGCCCTGGGTTCGAGTTAACAAAGTCCAACCTCGCCCCCAGCTCTTCTTCGCCTTTTTGATATTCGAAACGAGAAATGGATTACATCTAAAACTCGTACCGTCATGAAATATTAGTAGCGGTATAAAAACGGTTTCAAAATTCATATTGTGAGCTATTATTTATAGCAGTATAAAAATATATTTGTTTAATCTGTAGTGTATCCTATTTAGAGATAATGAACTGTAATAATTAGAACTGAGGGTTTCATTGTGCTGATGTCAGCAGTGAGAATCCCTCAATAAGAAATTGGTCTGATGGGAACAGCTGACTTATATCAAAATGGCAAACAAACGAGGTAAACAAATGATTGGCTCTCTCGTGGTGATTTCTTTGTAGAAAACTGTTGACTCAGTTTTCTCACACCTTTATAACAGTTCATTATCTTTAATATCTTCACATTTTGGATGGCACTAATCGGCTTCCGTATAAAGTAGTGTATTTATATTACATTCCTAGAGTTATGTACTAGGAATGAGTATTGACACGTATGAAACTTCTGGAATATTCTTCGTGTCAAGAAGTAATAGCAAACATATAGCTAGAAACGTGGACAGGTTACCAGCATTGACGTTTTTATTAACAATAAAGTATTTCAATTTGTAACCATCGCCTGAAAAAAATTGCATCGTGTCCCCAAAACTTAAATCTGAAGAAACAGCTATTTTGCTATTCTGCCGGGAGACAACATGTTATCACAGAGATATTGGGTTTGGAATTCAGTGAAATGAGGTGTGTCGAGTGTTAAAGTCGCTCGAGTGACGCCACTTAATGAAAGGAAAACATTGTGAAGCAATGATAACAATCCCATTCTCAGGACTTCTTTGTTTTTGGGGCGAGATTGGAAATGATAGTTCGATGATTAAGAAGTTATCATTTATCGACTCTAGTACAATTCTGTATTTTTTCATCAAATTATCTTTAATCCTGTCCACGCAAGTCACGCAGTTCTTGTAAATAACATTTTATATTTTCAAAATAATTCTTAGTTGTTTGAAACTTCAAAAGTCTGTTAAGAAATTGTAAGCCCTAATAAGAAAGTTGATTTTAAGTTGAAAGTAGCAGTGCACGAAAATATGACAAAATATGGTTTTATGTTATCAAGTTTCTTCATGAAAGTAAATAACTATTGAAAATTTCAAAACAGATGAATTAGCTACATTTATTTATAGGTACGTTTCGATTTTCCTTTGCTTAGTTTTTGCATGGACATATTCTTAATTTGGTTCTTAATGTTATGAAAATTTAGAATCTTTCTGAACGACTACCTTCTAAGTAAAGAAAGCATGAAAATGTGGTTCTGATATTTTTGCGTTTAGTCAAGTAGCTGAACAACAACAAAAAATTCTTAATTTTATTAGCCTGTATCCTGCTCTGACGTACAGAGTTAGAAATAACTGTGGAATTGTTTTACTTACTCGACTAAGAGTTGGTTTCAGTCACCTACGTGAACATAAGTTTAGGCATGGATTTTTAGATCTTTTGGATTCCTTTTGTACATGTTGAACCAATTCAATTGAAACTACTGACCACTTCCTATTACAATGCTCTAACTTTTCACATCTCTGCTCTAATCTTTTTAATGACCTTCATAATTTAAACTTGAACCTCATTCTATTTAATACTCCTCCATTGCACAGAATTCTCCTCTTCGGTCATTCAGACTTTACTGATTATCAGATCGATTCAGTGAATCAATATTTGAATAACGTAACCCTAGCCAATTTCTTTTTCCCCTGTGTTAATTTATTTTGTATTGTTTGTATTTTTTTTATCTATATAATTTTCCCTTTTCTGGGTCTGTGCTCCTGGCGATATCACCTTTGGTGCCTTGCGGGGCATAGACACTAGTTTATTGTATATATTTTGTTTGTTTATTGTTTGTTTAAAAAAAAAAAAAACGAAAATAAAATAAAATTGAAAACTGTGCAAATCATGTGGACATTACAATTTTGTGAAAACATCATTACATACTACCTAAACTTTCAAAAAATCTTTACTGGCCTCTTGAATATTATTTAAGGAACAAGATATAACCAAACGTAGAAGCGAAAAAAGCAGATACTCTGTCGTATTTTTTCCGCCATAGTTTTTCTCAAGTTTATACATTTTGAAAGTATCTGGAAATAGTTTACTTTAAAACTTTTCTAGTCAGGGGGTAAGGTAAGGTAATTAAATTAGATCGCATTCTAACAATAATTCATTTAAATTTCTTATCAAAAGAAGAATATAGAGATTAACTTAAAACATATTCAAAGATTCATCAGTACACAAATATCTATATTTTGAACTTTTTTAGATCTTCTGATAGAATTAAACAAGACCCCCCAGTGTTAAAAAATGAAAATCGAATATTTTTATTCGACGCGGGAAAGATATATTCGCAACCTCGAACCAGGGTTTCTTGCTTTTTCGTTATACGTATTCGGTGAAAAGCCTGTTATGGTGAGCTTATAATCGGGTGGACATATATCAAATCAAATTAATTAAGAAATTTTACAATGTGTCCATTGTGTTCTTCTTCCTTTTCTTCGCGACAATTAATTTACATCTTCGACGACTTGGCTTAGTGTTTTGCAGATCGCCGTATTCACTTCCAAATCTGGTGGAAAAGTAATCCCACACTTCTTAAAACTTCCAATTATTATGTCTTCTTTCTTTGACATTTCGGTCCCGGCTGTTCTGACCCATTCTGTAATGACCATATTCCATGGGCCTATATCCAGGTGGGCTTATAGCCGGGAACAATTTTGCCCATAACCGACTGGTGGTCTTGTGGTAGACTGCTCGCCTCCAGTGCGGGAGATCAGGGTTCTAATCCTGGCCGAGTCATGCCAGCAACAATAGCAGTGTGAATCGATCCGCTCAGCTTGAGAAAAGGATTGGTTGAGTGGTTGAAGTGGTTGAAGTGGTTGAAGCATACTTGCGGCTTCCGTAGCCCAAATGGGGGCTTTAAATGCTCTAGGACCTCCTACACAGGACCCTCATTGATAACAGTTCTATCAGAACTGAAGAGGCTATCCTGGGAAAACATTAATAATAATTACAATAAAAAGATGGGTCTATAATCGGGTGGGTACTTTACGGTATCTAGTGTTAATCGTTTGTTCCTAAGTCAAAAAAAGCATGCAGAAACGGAAAGTTGCATTTTACACCAAGGACCGATCGAAATGCAACTCTAACTAACAAAATTTTTCTTTGTCACTGATCAGTCTTGATGGATCAATCAAGTCCTTTGAGAGAAACAGAAGGGGTATTGCAGAAATTATGCGAGTTAGAATTGAAAGAAGAGATCGAAACAGTATCTCAAGTATAGCAAAAAAGCAAGCGAACCCTTGGACGTGGATTCCCTCTTTCCACGCGTTCACTGCAAACGTCTATACTAGCACCTTTTACGGATTTTGTAAAGCTAAGGCATTTAGATTACTACAAGCCTCGGACGAGTTTAACTACGCTTTTGCTCAGCTTGGTAATTTATTCACGTTTGATGCATACCTTTTCCCCCTTTTTCAAAGATTTTTTTATTAACTGTACCCAAAGCTGGGAACTACGGACGAAGCAAGGACGAAGAAGGCTCCAGAACCACAAACGCTCCCACCAACTAGCGACGCTTTATTTGACATCTTTATTGTGCCATTGTATTTCTTATGCAACTACATTGATAAATGTTCATTAACGTGTAACCCTGATATACCTGGACCAAGTGAATATGTTTGGACCGTGGAAAACAATCTCCTGAAGATTAATTGGATGCTTCGTCCCCTTCTTGCGCCTGACGAAGTCCTAAGATTGATTCAATGTACATGCCGGATTGCTTGCTAAAATGAAACTTGTGTCTGTAAAGCACACGATTTGAAATGTACAGATTGTGAAAACATTGCAGGTTGTGAAAACATTGGATATCGTTTCGGAAAGGAGTGATTTTGACTTGTCCTCGTCTGTGACAATGATTCTGATTAATCGTTTGTTTGTTTGAAAATTTTATTTTTTATCCACCTGCAATTTACACTGACCGAATAATTCAAATTTAAAAGCATTATGTCTATTGTTTTATTTTTCGAACATTAACTCACGTGATCGACAGAATGAATAAAAGCGCAGTACGTGTTTTTGTAATAAAAACCAGACATGTGTCTAGACAGAAGTTATGTAGAGGAGAAACAGTTCTCAAACACGTGTTTTGCTCCTCTTTGAAAAAACTTTACTCTTTTTTTAAAAACGTTTCGACTTTAATTAACCTGTCGTTTTTACACAGGAAAACTATTATTCACCTTGGTGCATAAAAGTCTTTTTATCCACCAATTTTCTGGATAAAACAGAGGTGGATAAAAGCGTATCTTTTTATCCACATGCCGGTTTTTGAATAAATGTATAATTTTTTTTTTTTTATTCACCTTAGTGTAAATCGTTTTTCGAAGTAATACGTTTGCTTACCGAGAGTGGGGTTCGAACCCACGCGGACATTCGTCCATTGGAACTTAAGTCCAACGCCTTAACCACTCGGCCATCTCGGTTGAAAGCGCATGTACTGTTGTAATGTAAATTTTAAAAGCGTTCAAAAACTTTTGTTTTTGTTGATGTTTATCAAAATAATAAAAGAACAAAAAGAACAAACAATTACTATTACACGTAGCCATTCCACGAAGATGTTAAAACCGGTTTGTAGAGCAAACGCTATATCGCGCATGCGCCATATCCCGACTGTTCCTAATTTTTTCCCTAATTTTTTCGGGTTTTTTTATTTGGTAATATAGAAGAGATTTTTTTGCTCTTTCCAAAAAGTATTTTTGTAAATAATATTTTGACCAAGAAATAAAGAAATCTGGAATTAAATTATTTTTTGGCCAAGTTTGTTTACAGTTTGTTTGTTAAAAGTTTTTTTTTTTTAAAGAAATACTTTCTATAAAAATAATAGAAGTTTTAAAAAGAAACTATTAAAATGTGTTGATCTTCATTCAATTTGTAAAAGACATCCGGCCTCATTGTTTGCAGTTTTAAACAAGCAGGTAACTCTCGAAACCTTAAAATTCATTTATCTCGAAAAAATATTTTCGAGGGGCTTCCTGTACATTTTGAGTTTCTGTTTCAAAAGTATTATATACTAACACCCTAACCTTATTTTTCATTTGAAAGGAAGACTGTTAGCTAAATAACGGTTTTTAAGCGTAACACTTATTAGAAACGCTTCCATTCCCCCGGATAAAATTTCGGACACAAGTTTCAGATAACAGACGGGTTTCCCAAGTTTGTGTTTAAACAAATTACTCAAATTTCAGACTAGTCTCGTTTTTAAACAAATCAGCCACTGTAGCTGCCGAATCTAGAATGTTCCTTGCTTCGTAATATAAGAGGGATGTTAAAGCTCAAATAAATGTAGTTTTTATATCCGTAAAATCGGAATACCGGAGCTGCTTAGTGTTTATCTCGATAACATTGTCTTCATGGACTTATTTTAAGGATTGGTGACTAAATGTTTACGCCACTTTTTTCTCTCATTAACTTAACACGATTTTCATCGATAAGGCGTATGATAAGGCGTATGATAAGGCGTATGATAAGGCGTATGATCATACCGTATTCACTATTTCGCATGTGTAACATATTGATCCTTTTTATGCCGCCCCAAATTTAACGCCGGCTCCTTTTACGACGGTCTTTATTGGCGTTATTTTTGGAAAGTCAGTCAAAGTCGGTCAACTATCATCTGACAAACATCTGACGCCGGCTATTGAAAACAAGTAATGAAAACTAACGCCATTAACGGCCGGCGTATAAAGGGCCAAGAACGTATAGCAGACTTGGTAAATAGGTGGGCGCAGTGGTTCATATTCCCGAGTACAATGATAGATAATGTGATTGTAGAGTATGTGGAAAATTGTGGAGGAACACATTAACTTAATTTCTGTTTTCAGTCGGTATCACCAATAGGATTATTTGCACGTTTTTTTTTTACGCTTTAATAACATTCTCATTCACAAGTTTCACAAGTTTCTCAAATGTTCACAAGTTTGTTAATAATTTCACAAGTTTCACAAGTTTCACAAGTTTCGACATACCCTCTACATCTTGTTTATGGCTATAGATATATATGCTGCCAAATTGGGGAACAATATTTTCAAATCCTGCTTAAACCATCAACTCTCAATAATTATGACAGTTGAAATATTTGTTGTGTTATGTCATGTTAGCATACATACTATTTTTCATGTCATGAAGTTTGTTATAAATGGATCTCGACCAATCATATTTATTGACTTATTTTTTATGTATTTCTAGAGAAACGATTTCTTCCTAATGGAGTATTCTCAAAATGTCGCGATCCGTCAAACAAGTGAATCACGAAAAGTTCGATTCACTGAAACGAAGGAAGTGTTTTCGAGAAATCATTCACTCGAAATAAAACGAAAGAGAGTCTCGAATATCCAGGTTCAGGAAATTTTACGCAATTGCGACACGACAAGAAACGAAGAGGAATATCACGAAACATCGTACGACAAAGAGTCGGAAACCGATGACGTCTTCAATGATTCTGCTGAGTCAGCTGATGCTGAGGAACACGAGAGTGACGTGTCGGATTTTATGGAGAAACGACATAAACATTTGAGAAAACATAAAGAGGTGTTGCCTAGCGATTCACGTTCTTCTGATGATGAAGAAGAGAGTTTTCATGGATTGCATCACCATCATCGTCGTGATCATGCCGCCGTGAAAGAAACTAGAAAACGGACGTCATCTTCATTACTGACAGACGATGAATACGACGATGTCGAAGAATTAAGAATTATCGTGGAAACGGAATTAGAGAAATTTCAAGAAAATATTCAATCAGAAATCGATATCGATCCTGAGTATATTCATAAACAAAACGTGGAGGAGGTTGAGAACACTCCTCCACATGAAAATAATCTAAATATTCCAATACCTTCAAAATCGGAAGTCATCCAAAACAGGGAAGAGATTAGCAGCAGGTTGGGATGTAATGGTAAACCGTTAAAGAAGAAAAACAGAGAAAACAGAGACAACCTTATAAATCCCAACGAAAACAGAATTGCTTGTAAAGAAGTATGCACAAGTTATCAAGAACCTGATATGATAACTTCTTCATGGACAGACGTGCAAAAGGATAACTTAGATAAGTTGGAAAGGAAATCATCTAACGATCTTTTCGTTTCTACAATCGATACATCAATAACAGATTCTACTCTTCCTTTGATAAAAGAAAGTCATTCACAAAACGTCTCATCTGTTTCACACCTTGTTCCTTCAACATCGCCTCAAGAAACAGCAGATGCTCGGAAAAACGATACACTTCCCGCCAATCAGGATAGAACAGACAGCCCTTCAAAATCTGTTGCTGGTGCTCCCAAAACAGATAAACACCCAGTCGATCAGGATAGAACAGAAAGCCCTTCCAAATCTGATGCTGGTGCTCGCAAAACAGATACACACCCGGTCGATCAGTATAGAACAGACAGCCCTTCCAAATCTGATGCTGGTGTTCGCAAAGCAGATACACACCCGGTCGATCAGTATAGAACAGACAGCCCTTTAAAATCTGATGCTGGTGCTCGCGAAACAGATACACACCCGGTGGATCAGTATAGAACAGACAGCCCTTCCAAATCTGATGCTGGTGCTCGCGAAACAGATACACACCCGGTGGATCAGTATAGAACAGACAGCCCTTCCAAATCTGATGCTGGTGCTCGCGAAACAGATACACACCCGGTGGATCAGTATAGAACAGACAGCCCTTCCAAATCTGATGCTGGTGCTCGCGAAACAGATACACACCCGGTGGATCAGTATAGAACAGACAGCCCTTCCAAATCTGATGCAGGTGCTCGCGAAACAGATACACACCCGGTGGATCAGTATAGAACAGACAGCCCTTCCAAATCTGATGCAGGTGCTCGCGAAACAGATACACACCCGGTGGATCAGTATAGAACAGACAGCCCTTCCAAATCTGATGCTGGTGCTCGCGAAACAGATACACACCCGGTGGATCAGTATAGAACAGACAGCCCTTCCAAATCTGATGCAGGTGCTCGCGAAACAGATACACACCCGGTGGATCAGTATAGAACAGACAGCCCTTCCAAATCTGATGCTGGTGCTCGCGAAACAGATACACACCCGGTGGATCAGTATAGAACAGACAGCCCTTCCAAATCTGATGCAGGTGCTCGCGAAACAGATACACACCCGGTCGATCAGTATAGAACAGACAGCCCTTCAAAATCTGATGCAGGTGCTCGCGAAACAGATACACACCTGGTGGATCAGTATAGAACAGACAGCCCTTCCAAATCTGTTGCTGGTGCTCGCGAAACAGATACACATCCGGTGGATCAGTATAGAACAGACAGCCCTTCCAAATCTGATGCAGGTGCTCGCGAAACAGATACACACCCGGTCGATCAGTATAGAACAGACAGCCCTTCAAAATCTGTTGCTGGTGCTCGCGAAACAGATACACACCCGGTCGATCAGTATAGAACAGACAGCCCTTCAAAATCTGTTGCTGGTGCTCGCGAAACAGATACACACCCGGTCGATCAGTATAGAACAGACAGCCCTTCAAAATCTGTTGCTGGTGCTCGCGAAACAGATACACACCCGGTCGATCAGTATAGAACAGACAGCCCTTCAAAATCTGTTGCTGGTGCTCGCGAAACAGATACACACCCGGTCGATCAGGATAGAACAGAAATCCCTTCCAAATCTGATGCTGGTGCTCGCGAAACAGATACACACCCGATCGATCAGGATAGAACAGACAGGCCTTCGAAATCTGTTGTTGGTGCTCGCAAAGCAGATGCACACCCGGCCAATCAGGATAGACCAAAAAACCCTTTAAAATCTGACACTGGACAAAGTCGAGAGAACAAAGACAGCTCTCGACTATCTACATCACCTGAAACAAAGAAGAACTCTTTGAAAGCACGCACGCTAAGTGATTCAATGGTAAACAAAGAATCTGCTGATTCATCGAAAAGGTACCAGCGTTTCAAAGGAAAGAGAAGTAATTCATCGTCCGATAAAATGGTTCAGGACGAGCAAATTAAAAAAATAATCGAGGAGAGACGAAAGAAAAGGGCAGCTGAAATGAAACAAAATATGAAAGAAAACCAAATTCAACAAATTGATAGTCAAAGAAGAAACAAATTACAAAATGTTCCATCACCTCACGAAAAATCGACGAGCGATTCAACCCTGCTCAATTTATCAAGTATCAAAATGGCATCAATAGATACAGAGAAAGTAGAAGGAAGATATGGAAATTTGATTGATCGACAAGAAGCGGTTAAAAGTTCACAGGAAAGAACCAGTGGTCCTATGCAAACTACGTCAATAGACGAAAGCGATTTAAGAAATTTTGAGACATCCAACAAAACTCAATCTAGTCCACAGAACGAATCAACCTCGTTTTCTGAACATCAGACAAGTCCATTCAAAAAACTTCAAAGAGATTTTTCCAGCATACTTGATCGACATGATCATCTTATAAGCAAAGCAAAGAAAACCTTCAACGTTAGTAGTAGCAGTACTGGACCGCCATTATTGATCCAACCAAGAATCCGGTACACAGGCATCATGAAATATATTGATCCCACCTTAAAAACAAAACAACAACCAAAAGTAACTGACAAAGACAAGAAAAAGCAACCTGTACATAGAGAATGTGTGGTTGAAAAAACCGACGGAGACGACAATGTTTTTGATGACCCTGGGAAAGAAAGTATCTCAATGCAGGAAGCAGGAGATGCAGAGAATTGCTTGACAAACCGATCATCATATGATTGGTTGAAAGATAACGAGAACACAACCGATGACTTTTTATCAAACAATAGCATTGATGACAAGGATAAATTTGCAAGTGGCTCAGAAATATCGCGGAAACCGAGTACAAACAGAGACATTGCTAATCACATCGAATCTTTACTTGCAGATATAGATGTATGTATTCTTGAACACGGTGGCTCGAAATATAACCCTTCCACACAATTACCTGCCCAACATATGATGGGTGGAAACATCGACGTAGGAGAGTTAGAAAGAAGTTTAAAACATATGCTTACAACTATAGATGGCGTCATCAAGGAAAATGAATACAAGGAAGATGTTGAGGAAAGTGAAAGTGAAAGTTTTTATGAAAGTTTTACGCCATACTCTATTGTACGATCTAGGAAAGAGATTCAAAAAGGAAATTTATCGGCTGATATCATTCACAATGTGATGGATATGGATTCATTCTGTATCATCGAGTTGAAGGAAGGAGAGGTGCACGTGGATGATGTAAAGACTGCTATTAAGACCAATCGCCATCCAATCATACCGATTGTTGAGAAAGTATTTGTTGACCATAAAGACAAAGTAGCTGCTACTTCCAATCTTCATTCAGAGGAGCAAGAAAGATCTTACGAAAGCTTAAAGAGAATGATAAAGAACGAGAATTTTACGAACCCAATCATTTCAGAAGATACTGAACCAGATGATGGGAGTGACACTGATGATATGGTTATTGAGAATGAAGAAACAGTACCAGGTGATCTGGAAATAACAAGTACCGTTGCTGAGAACATTATCGATAAATTTAAACACGACGTCGATAACGATGAATCCAATTTGCATGGAATTCAACCGGCTGACTGTCAAACAAAACATCGTAGAAACACTAATTCAAATCAAGATACGAGAAAGAATTTAAATCATAGCACAAAGGTGTCATCAGTAACTTCGTTACAAAACTCCCAAGTTCACACAGGCACAAAAGAAATTACTTGCTTAACAGACAATGAATGTGATAAAAATTGTTTTGAAATCTCCTCAATAACGATAATAAATAATAGCGTATTATCTGTGTCAACAAAAGAACAGAGTAAAACAGAGATAAGTCGTATAAAAGTTGAAACAAATGACGGAAAAAACATAAACAGCAGTCGTCCAGGCGTTTTTTCAAATATTAGTTACGTGAATCAAAATATTGAAACTAAGCTTGAAGATATAAGAAGAGAAACGCCTGATGAAAACACTTCTCTTAACAATCTTCAATTCGCTGAACATACGAACGATATAACAACAAAGAATCAATTGGAAACCAGACCAGATCCAGAAAACCCTACCGAAGAGAAACCAGGTCAGTTTCTTAATAATTTGATAAACGGTAGGTCTGTTGTTTATTTTGACGCAAAGAGAAGTAGATTTAGTTTTGGCTTTAGATCAAAAGGTTAACAAGAGGATTATTTTGTCATTTAGAAGTGCAAGTTGAAAATTTTATCAATGAGCAAGGTGAATCTACTGGTGGGAAAAACCGAATATATTATAGTGAAAGCGAACAGTGCTTGCCAACAGCTACTCGTGGAAGTATTGAAAGTCATGTTAAAGAATCTTTCGCCGAACAAGTTGAGAATGAATACTCTATTATAGAGGCTTATGACGATATTAGAACTAGTGTTAACAAACCGCAAGCGTCATTAAATGAGCCATTAACAGATCCTTCCTCGTTTCCTTCTATTAGCAACAAAGAGATATTTCCTCTCATTAACAGCAAAACATTACAAATCAACTCGATCAGGAACGAACAAGGAAGAAACGTAGAATTAATCGATTACTTAACTAAGCATTCAGACGCCATATTTGTTTTGTCAGAAAAATCTCAAGATTCTAAACAAGGAATAACAACAGACACGAGTTTTGTGTTGACCCCAGTTACGGCTGACGATCCCATGGAACCAGAAAGTATTACGGTGCATGCAACCGTTCAATCGAACGACAGCGATAGTAATCGTCAACTGGATAGCGAAAACTCAAGCAAGCCGACATCAGCTGAGAATGGACCAAAAAACGAAATAATAGCTGTTCTTCATGATGAAAATAACAGCGAAGTTCCAATAATAACTGGTGCTTTTACTGACGACCAAACTGGTCCTTCAAGGATTCGAAGTAAATCGGAATCAAATGAAATAAACATTGTCTTTCCAAATAGTTACTCCCCTAAACGCAGAACTATATCTTTCGTATTTCCAGGCGAACAGCAAACACAACGATATGCAACGAACTTAGAAGTTCCTTGTAGTAATGACGGAATGGTTCCCGAAAAGCACGTCTCCATGCTCTCTGTTGACGATTCACAATTATCTTCACCTAGACTGACACGCCAAGGGAGTTATTTAACCGTAGCGGAGACGGTTGAACCCAGGAACAATGGTGCTGCCTTAGAATTAAGTACTAGCCCAAAGCAATGGCAATATTCTGTTAGAAGTGGAGAAAAAGGAGTCTGTCAAATGAGTATTCAAGTTCTGTTAGATCCCACTATTCACGAACGTTTTGAAACAGAGACATTTGAGTACCAGTACTTACTGAAAGAGACACAAAGGGACGGTTGTGTAGGAGAATGGGTGCTAGTTAATTGTACGAAATCTGAAATTGAAATATTTATCGAATTACTTCGAGAATTGCTTCGAAGGGAGAAAGAAACAAATGAAATTGAAGTTGAAGATGTGAAATTTTGTAGAATTTTATAAGATACAGTAAAACGTCGTGCCGAACGCACCCTCTGGTTTTATTCACTGTGCTTTTAATTCAAGGGGGAGAGAATTACTTCAAATATTATCCTTATTCGTAATTTATATGTATATAGGAAAGCATAAAATCTTTTTGAAAGGAGGACCTTTTGTTTAAGTTTTTTATCTGATATGTCAAATTGTTGTCTCCAGACTTACCCTAATCCCTTACAGTGTAAAATAGGTTTTAAAAGTTTTCCACCTTTGTTTACATTTTGGGTATAATTGTTTATTTTAATAACATTACAATTTGTATATAGCTAGAAAAATAATAAAAACAAACAAGATTAAACAAAAATTGTTTCCATGCCTACATCGCTTTTAATGATCAAAAACAAATTCCCTACAGTTTTTTTTGACAAAAAAAAAAAGATGAAAAATTGACGTTTCTTAGAGACGGATGGATGGTGTACAGGCACATCTAACTTTGGAGTGAAAAATAGATCTTCTCTCTTTTTGACAACTTGTACATATCATGTTTAACGTAATTTAATAAAACTAGGTAAATATATGCACAGGTTAAAATATTTGTTAATAATTAAAAACAAACAAGAAAGGTTCAAAAAGGAAAGAAGAATTTGTTGGCAAATTGTCATGAGTAGCTCTTTTTAAAACTGCTAAAAATTTCTTGATTCTTAGCAAATTTCAAGCCGGACATTGATGCATTAAATAATGTACAGGCGCAATTATTTCTGCTTCTAAGGTTTTTTTATCAAAATATTCTCATTCGTTAACTGTTATGTCATTGCGCAATTCTCTTGCATTTTCATTTAGCATGGATAAGTGAGTTATATGTTAGTTCTGGGTAAGTGAGACCAGATTTCTTTGTTTATGGTCACG
Source organism: Turritopsis rubra (assembly GCA_039566895.2). NCBI lineage: Eukaryota > Metazoa > Cnidaria > Hydrozoa > Anthoathecata > Oceaniidae > Turritopsis > Turritopsis rubra. The sequence goes on from CM077627.1 coordinate 14,680,345, forward strand.
GTATGAGGACCACTGTTAGATATCTATTGAGAAATAACGCAAAAGGCACTGGGTACAAGATTGAGAAAAAGCGCTAATCAGCTTTTAATTTTCGCGAATGAATCTTTTTATATTTGCCACGAAGTTAGAATTGGAAACTTTTTCAGACATTAATATAAATGAACTGATGAAACCATGAAATGAAAGCATTCCCTTCAATCACATATCACCATGCTTCAAAACAAACATATCATTATGGTGGGAGATTTTAACATTAATCTTTTTGATTACTCACCAAATAATAATGTAAAAGCATTCATTCACAACACGTATCGCTAGAACATCCTCTACTCTAATTGATAATATTTTCATTAACAACTTTCAACAATGTAAATTCGAGACCGGAATCATTAACATTGAGTTAACTGATCATTTTCCAACCATCTTTTCTCTAATGAAAAAATGACCAAGCCTAGTGCAAAGATAAAAAAGATAATGAAGAGAATTACTAATGATGATGACGCACTTGCAGCATTCGAAAATTTCTGTTGGAGGCAAATTTGGAACTTATTCTCGAAGCTAGTGATGTAGATAATGCCTATGAATTATTTGCAAAAATATTCTCAAAATCCTACGAAGAGGCTTTCCCTTTAAAAGAAATAGAAATAAAAATTTTAAATTGACCAAAGGACCACTAAAGTCACATAGGAAGAAGCAAAAGCTGTATGAAAAATTCCTAAAACGAAAAACTTTTGCAAACGAAAGAAAATAAATGTAACAAAAACCTTTTCGAAAAACTAAAGAACCGCTCTAAGAAAAGTTATTACACGAATCAATTAAAGAAACATAACCAAAACGCCAAAAAGACATGGAACATTATCAACGAGATCATTGGTAAAAGTAAGTCCTCTGCCTAAAGACTTCCAAAACAGGTTCTTGTTGAAAACAATTTCATCTCTGATAAAAATATCATTGCAGATCATTTTAATATATTTTACGTCAACGTTGGAAACAATTTATCATCCATGACTAGTGTAGCGTGTAAAAACATTTTACAGTTTTTCTCCATAAATTTTTTTTACACGCAATACTGCAACGATAAGTCTGTGTATTTACAAAAATTGTTGTGGTTCTCCATGTTGGAATTATATCATATTTAACACAAAATTGTTGTGAAAATATTTTGGATCGATCATTCAAAGAATGCTATTATCCCTATTTTTCAATGCTATCTGGCCTATTTAGAGATTTCTAAAGTTGTACAGGTAACCTAAAAGCTAAAATTCCAATGTTCAGAGATTTCAAATCTTTATTCTGCTATGTTTTTATCTTTCAAATCTTTAGTCTGCTATGAATTGTGGAAATCTTAAAACCCAAAACTCCACTCGTGCATCATGATACAAAAACCATGATACAAAAAACATGTATCTCTTCTTGTATAACATTCATCTATACTATTCAATTTTCTAATCTAAAACAAAAAGATATCAATCAAACACTATCAAAACAATATAATAATGATCTTGATACCTTCGTTTCCCTAAAGCCGAACCTTAATAATAACAAATAAATTGCTAGCTACACATTTCGGCATAGTAGTCGAAACTAACTGATACGAAAAAGCTACATTCAAACACATTAAAAAATAGACATCGGTAGAAAATGATGAACTGATAACACGAACACATAACAGGTCTACATCGACTGTTATCTCGTTAAATAGAATAGTTACTGACACCTATCAATGTTGTTATTCTCTATTACTGAACTTAAAGCGTTTAATAAAAAAATAGTAAAAACAAAAACAAAAAATTTACACACAGCTTCTTCATTCTCATTAAATGAACGTTGAGAAAATTTGATGAACTTTCGAACGCAAAAAACATTGCTATCTCCTCCGGGCGGCTTTATGATGTCTTCCTTAAGGCACAACACTCCACGAAGTAATAAAACCCCGCAAGATGGAGCTAGAGATTCCCCTAATGGGAGATTCCCTCTTACTAATACGGAAAAAACATACATCCATTGACAAACTTCCCGAGAAATTTTCCTAGAAAGTTCTTTCTTTCAAAGTTAGATAAGAAAAAAGCAAGATTTAGTATTAGTATAAGAAGATTACTCAAAACACCAAGTCATTTAAATCTTTCTTGTCATCAGTCTGAAATGATCGAAAAAAAGTTAATACAGGATGAATTTTATAAAGCTTTCACAAGCTTACAAAGAAACAAAAGTCCTGGTATTGATGAAATCGATGTAAATATCGTAAAAAAGGTCTTTGACATCATTCATGCACCCCTCTTTCACATCTTCAGTTTATCTTTACAAACCGGAAAATTTCCAGAAGCACTTAAAATAGCATGTGTCACTCCTGTCTTAAAACACGGGGATGCTCTTCAATTGTCAAACCATAGGCCTATCTCAGTTTTGCCATGTTTTTCAAAATTTTTAGAAAGAATTATGTATAACAGATTGTATGATTATTTATCGAAAAACAATCTACTGTATCCCAAGCAGGTTGGGTTGAAAGAAACCATTCAACAGAACATGCAGTTTTGGAAACATCAAATGATATAAAAAAATCTTTTGAAAAAAAATTTATTTACACTTGGCATTTTTATCGATCTTTCAAAAGCATTTGACACGGTCAATCATGAAATACTCATTTCAAAATTGAAATCATATGATATTAGAGGAAAAAATCTATCTTGGTTCCAAAACTATCTAACAAACAGGAAACAGTGCATTAGATATGGCCGTAACACAACGTGTCTGTTAGAAATAACATGTGCTGTTCCTCAAGGGTCGATACTTTCCTAATATACATTGACTAGTGTAGCGTGTAAAAACATTTTACAGTTTTTCTCCATAAATTGTTTTTACACGCAATACTGCAATGATACGCAATCTTGATTTTTTCTTACCTAACTGTTAAAGAAAGAACGTTAGGTAAAATTTCTCGGGAAGTTCGTCAAAGGATGTTTGTTTTTCTGTATTAGTATAGGGAGAATCTCCCAATATGAGAATCTCTAGCTCCATCTTACGGAGTTTTATTACTTCATGGAGTGTTGTACCTTAAGGAAGACATCATAAAGCTGCCCGGAGGAGAAGGCAATGCAATTTTTTTTGCGTTCGAAAGTTCATCAAATTTTCTCAACGTTCATTTCTTTAAAGAAAAATGAAGACGCTGCGTGTTAAATTTTTTGTTTTTGTTTTTAAGTTTTTTATTCAACACTTTAAGTTCAGTAATAGAGAATAACAACATTGATAGGTGTCAGTAACTATTCTATCCGACGAGATAGTCGATGTAGACCTGTTATGTGTTCGTCTATTTTTTAAATGTGTTTGAACGTAGCTTTTTCGTATCCGTTAGTTTTGACTACTATTCCGAAATGTGTAGCTAGCAGTTTATTTGGTATTTCATTGTAGTGTGTGGATTGTTATTATTAAGGCTCGCCTTTAGGGAAACGAAGTAGCGAGATCATTATTATATTGTTTTGGCAGTATTTGATTGATATCTTTTTGTTTTAGATTAGAAAATTGAGTAGTATAGATGAATGTAATACAAGAAGAGATACATGGTTTTTGTATCATGATGCACGAGTGGAGTTTTGGGTTTTAACATTTCCACAATTCATAGCAGAATAAAGATTTGAAAGATAAAAACATAACATGCGTATTAGTATAAGAAGATGACATTCATTCGTCAAAACTTTTGAATTTTATACTTTTTGCTGATGATACTAATATTTTCTACTCAAACAAGAATATTCAAACCTTATTCAAAACAGTTAATGATGAGTTAAAACTAAATACAGTACAACCCCGTTAAGTCGGACTCTCAAGGGACCGAAAAAATGGTCCGACTTAACGGGAGTCTGACAAACTTCATCTTAAGTCGGACTTTTGCTATTTAGTCTGACTTATCGAGAATACTTAGAAAAAAGGACAAAGCTATTAACAGATCAAAGCATATTTTCTCAGTGAAGCACTTTTACTTAAAAAAATCAGTTCTGGATTTTTGTCGCATATATTTAATATTTTCCACGTGAATTATGGTAGAAACAGTTGTTGTTAATTTGGCAATTTCACCATTGTCCGTAAACATGGAATAGTCCAATAGAGTTTCAATAGCTCTACTCACTTCTTGTCTTTAATCGAGATTTCTTCATTGCTATCTGCGATCTCAACATCATCATTACCATCATCAGAATGCTATATTTTTAGTTAGCGTTCGTGTTTGCAGCTTTCGCTTCGAAAAAAAAATGTTTTGAAAATGTTTTGATTTTGAAACACGCGTTTCGAACTTTCGAACATTTAACGTTTTAATTTCAAAAAAGTCCGACTTAAGTGGTGTTTTGGGCTGAGGGAACCGAAGAAAGCGGTCCGACTTAACGGGAAATCTGACTTAAACGGTGTCCGACTTAACCGAACCATTTTGGACTAAATTAATTTAGGACTAATCTCTTGACTAGAGATTAGTCCGACTAAGCGGGGAGTCCGACTAAAACGGTGTCCGACTTAACGGGGTTGTACTGTATATACTTTTCTCAAAAGCTTCTTTACTCGATGACCTACCAATAAAGTTAGCTAATCTCAATATGGCAGGTATTAACATAAAAAGAGAACGAACAGTGAAGTTTTTAGGCTTAATAATTGATGAATAATCGAAAGTAAAATCTTGGTCTATTAAATAAAACAAAACCATTTCTAAACTCAAGTTTAAAAAATCTTTACTTCTCATTTGTACACAGTTACTTAACATATTGTAACAAGCGTGGGCCAGTACCAACCACTCTAAGCTAAAAAACTATACAGCAAACAAAAACATGCTTGTAGAATAATCTTTGGTAAAAGAAGATTCATTTCTGCATTAAAACTTTATTAAAACAGTTCGAAGTTCTGAATATCTACAAATTAAATATATATCAAGTTTTAGTTTTTATGTTCCAAATGCTTCATAAACCAGCACCCCCAACATTTCATGATAAAATTTCAAAATTTGAGAACAAATATAAAACAAGATATTCCGAAAATAACTATAAAATTTCATTTCTGAAACACAAGTCAAGATCATTTGCTATAACGTATCGTGCACCATTTTTGTGGAACTCATTTCTAAGCAACGATATGAAGAAAAGTCTAAAAAAGACTTCAGTAGGTTAGTGAAAAGATCTTTTCTGAAATCAGACGACAATTTTTTGCGATAAGTTTTTCTTTTCTCAACCCTCTTCTCTTATTTTTCGTTTTCATTCGATAGTAAATAAGTACTTTGCATTGGTTGTAATCAGTCATGTGATTCAAATGAGTGCAAAATAAATTTTCATTATCTCCGCAATGTTTGATGAATTTTACCTAAATAACAGTATTAAAAAGTACGTCTGAAAATTTTCCAATTCCGAAATACATGCGGGGGGAAAAATTAAATTTCGCATTTCCATAATTTTAAATACGCGCGGGAAAAAGTGTTAATTCAAAACACGTAGTGAAAGAATATATTTTTAATACATAAAGAAGAGGGGATGGATTCAGGTGAAAATATTGTTAAAGTGAAGAATTTTGGTGAAAATAAAAAAATGTTGGATTTAGAGGTGGGCAAAAGAGATTAAGTAAATTACTAAGTTTTGATCGGTTTAAAAAAATAACATTCTCCTTGCCTCCTCGTTCAGTGCATTTGCAAGATTTTCTGACACATCATGTTAGGGGTTAAGGTATTACATTACAAATATTCTTTCGATTCTTCCTACTACATATACATCGATCGAAAAAAGATTTTATTCTCAAAACATTCTCTTTTTTGACCAAAATATCGTTTCTTTGAATAAATGATTGATCACTATCAAAGAAAGATAATTATGTCCTTCACACTTAAGTATACAAGTTAGTATCTAACAGCGCTTTCCAGTTTAAAAAGCTTTGCAACTGGAATGTGTGTGTTTTTAGAAATGTGAAATGTTTTCGAACCATTCATCATATGCATTTGGCAGCACCGTTGATATTTTCAAACTATTTCTTGTTTGTTGACGGTTACCTTTAAAATCGATGACACGTGGTCTTGCAGTCAGGAAAACACTTCAGATATCAAAAGATAATGTTGAAATCGCCCAAATCAGCGAAAATTTCTGACCGCGAAAATTTCTGACATTATAGTATGTCTGAGATGTCTGAGATAAACAAAAACGACCTGATACAAGAATCTGGGACCTCATATTGGTTAAATCCCTCTCAAAGATTACGATTACTCATTAAATAAGCAGGAGTTTCGAGACGCAATTAGATCGAGATATTATTGACTACTTCCTAACCTTCCAACAAGATGTGCATGTAGGATGAAATTTGATGTGGATCACTCAATGCGCTGCAAAAAGGCGATTTGTAACGCATAGACACAACGAATTACGTGTACGACAGCCAGATTTTTAGACGAAGTATGTAAAAACGTCGAGGTGGAACCCATAATACCATTGACAAGTGAAGAGTTTCAACAAAGTTTTTGATCCCAATGCGGCAAGATACAAGAACCAGGCGATCATTGGTGTCATCTTGGATGAAGAGCAAAATCAACTTTGCTTTGTTGCGATCAATGCAACTATGCGTCGTACGAGTGAGAAGCATAAAACGTACACACCCCACGAGCTTCATGACATCGAAATTGCCGAGACGCTGTCAAAACAATAAGTTATTTGGAAAAAACATGTAAAAATGTTGTGATTGGGAAGAAATCGACTCTATATAGACGGAAAAAATGATAAATAAAAAAAGATACGTTGTGAAAAAACCCCGAAGTTTATACTTTCTCTTGAACCATATGGCTTTGTTACACATTTCTTGATAATACCACCATCTCACAAAAAAACTTGAGTTGACGAGACAAAAAATTATTAATTTGCAGAACAGCGTATAATTTTGTTTGGTTTGAATGTAATGGTGTTCTGTAAAATACGAATTAACAATTCTTTCTGACAACAGTCCGGCTGCGAAGCCTTTTTTTGCCTATGAGCAGGAGTAAAGTACGTTAAATATTATCAGAATTTATCGAGTAGATCTTACATTAATTTCCCCGTTGCTACATTTTTATGTTAACAAGTACCTATCATTAACCTTTTTGCTCTGGTATTTTGATTGGTTTATCTTGCATTTTGCCATATGGATTATAGAATACTATCTATCCGTTTTGCATCTCAAGACGTATTATGTTTTATGCTTTCAGATGGCAAAGCCGCATACTCCACGAAATTCTCTATTGCCAGGAGGCATCAGTCGTCTCAGTCGCACAGCTGTTTATAAAAAGCGTGCTTTGTATAAGAGAAAGAAGATTGCTGTGAAACCCAAGAAGGTTGAAGAGAAGACCACAAAAACTAAACCTGTTGGAGGTGATAAAAATGGAAAAGAACGTGTTGTTCCTTTGAAGAAAGAATCGAGATTTTACCCAACGGAAGATGTTAAAAAGCCACTAAAACACAGAAAAACACCAAGACCTGCTAAGCTTAGAACTTCGTTGACGCCTGGCACAGTCGTCATTTTACTAGCTGGAAGACACAGAGGAAAGGTATATGTCGGTTCTCCATCCATTATATATGTGGTTAAATTGTTCAGAGAAACAATACGTAATACTATAAAAGTTCAGAACTTTTTCGTAGTAATTCTTGGAAGAGTTTTCGTGAGATATGTTTTTTATATTCTCCCATTTGCTATGGCAAAAAAAGATGATATAACTCGAAGTTGTCACTTTTAACTGGGTGAAGCTTTATTCTCTGATTCGCTATTATTGTTTGGGGTGTCTAAATAGGGGTATTTTATTGGCTCAGTAACCAGTTATTACAGATCGATAATGCCTGCTTAAAATGGAAGCTTCAAATGTAAACAAGACAATAATTAAACTTTCCAAGCAATGTAATGTTAAAACTTCAAATTAAGAAAGCATAATAATTCTCATAATCTTTTTCGCAAAATGATTGAACATCAATAAACATAAATTTGAATTTTTGAAGAATTTGATAATTTAATAAATCAAATGTTGAATTCTTAATGCCTTGTTTTTACTATGAAATTAATATTTATAAAAATAAATATTTTTGAAACCCTAATAAGTTTTGACCAGGTAATAAACGCAAGCTCGACCTCTAGTATCGGCGTTATTTTCTGATACAGATGCACAAAACAGTCAGTATCTCGTTAGTAATATAGTATTGAGTTTGGAATTTTCAATTAGGATATCTCTTTCTGATGTTGTATTTTCTTTGATTTTAGCGTGTTGTGTTTTTGAAGCAGTTGCCAACCTCCGGACTGCTTCTTGTCACTGGTAAGTGCACCAAGTTTCACTCATGTTATAATTAACTTTCTGTCGTGATGATAAAATTTCCTTATTGAATGAACAACAATAAAATTGATACAGTATGATGTTGCATTTTGTTATAAACTGTCAGGTGTGGGAAGCAATGTCGTCAACAAGTGATGTTCTTGATTGATGGTCGCTGTCTGGATTCTCAAATGGCACTCAGGGTCTATTTTAATTTCGTTGGGTCCCACAAGATTAAAATTTAAGCGAGAGAATATACAAACAGAAAGTACTAAACTGTTTCAAAAATTTAGTATTTAAGTGTAAATTTTCTTCTAAAACAGCACAATGACGGTTATATCATACAATAATGGCTGTTATGACTAACCATTTAGCAGAGAAATATGATTTTTATGAGAAAGTTCTGGTAAACATTTGCAAGAGGATTGCTCAAAAAAGATTAATAGAACCAAGAGAAGTTCTGTAGAATTGTACAGAACATAACTAGAAATATTAAAGAATAGATTTTTATTATTTTGTTGCACTAAACTGTGTCTGTGTAGCAAATATTGACACCAAAAATTGATGGTGATTCTTCTTTTAATTTCTCTCCATGTTGTTTTTGATTTGAAAACAATGAAGAATAGTTGAAATACAGACTGACTAACTTTCCATGGTCAACAAACTAAAAATTATTATAAGTTCAAAATAAAAAAGATTATTTTCTGGTCCGCATAACTCGTGAGCATGAAGCATGCTGTGACTTGTCCTGAGTGTTCGAACTCAAAATGCGTGATACGTAAAACTTGTGACAGAAAAGCCACCAAAGGTAAAATACCCTGCTATGCAATATGTAACAGACTTCAAGTTTACGACTTCCCATCTGAACTTCAGGAAATTTGCCATTTTGAAAAAGGGTTAATTGCAAGAAGACTTCTTTTTAAGAAAATAATTGTCATGCTAAAAGGGCAGGCTCCAAAAATGAAAGGTGCAATATGTAAAGTTCCCGTAGACACAATTGACATCAGAAATTCCCTTCCACACCCTGCTGATAGTAATGGTCTTGTTGTGGTAGAGTTTGGTATGCCTTTAATGTCTTTGAATCATGCTCTCAAAATATTTTGAGTGAAGGTTATAAGACGTTACTCTCAAATATCAGTTTCTAAACAATCAAGACAATCTGTCGTTACGTCAAAAATAAGACACAGATTCAAAGAGCCTCTGGGTCACGATCCCATAGAGCACATCATTTGTTTGCCAGCAGCCAGATCCGCCATCCTGGAGTGTGTGATTCGAGAAGCCAGACAGCGATTGTACAATCAATTAAGAAATCGTATAAGAAAGTGTTGACTAATGTAAACTTGTTTATATTGTGTAAAGATGTTTCGTTTTCTCAGGTCCATTCAAAGTTAATGGTGTACCTTTAAGAAGAGTACCACAATCATATGTGATTGCTACAAAAACAAAGATTGATGTATCTTCCTTAAAAGTACCTGAGCGTGTTAATGATGACCTTTTTAAACGCCAAAAGAAATCAAAACGTGCATCTGATGGTATGTTTGAGGAATCAACAGAGGTATGTTAGTGTAGTAGCTCTTGCTATATATTTGATTAGAAACGAGTTGAAAACGACAAACGGCTAGAATTAATTTACAATTCTTTTCTTAATTGTTTTTCTTAGAATCTGTGAATGGTTTTTCATAACCACTAGGAGTGTGTTAATCTAACAAGATGTGATCATTAAACTTTTTGGTTGAAAGTTTTTTTCGTTTGAAAGAACGAGGCATTACATAACCTCGTTTAACCCAGACAGAAATAACAAGGTTTTCACCGCAATAGTGATGATCGCATCTTGTTATATTAACTTATAGTTAGTTAAGAAGAATCTTTAAGGAACTGTTGTATCTATCGAAGTATGTCTTACATGCTAGTATGTATGAAGTGTATATATGTATATCTTCTCATTTCTGTAGGCTTATAAACCTAGTGAAGAACGAAAAGCAGACCAACAGACTGTTGATGATGTTTTGTTGAAAGAAATCTCAAAAGAACCAAACCTGCGGAAATATATGGAACAATTGTTCACTTTAAGGAAAGGACAGTATCCACACGAGATGGTCTTTTAAATGGCAATAAAAAATTCCAAAATAACTGCGATTTTTATATTCAACACCCTCAGCTTCTAATATAGAAAAATAGACCCAGAATCTGCTCTGGTCGGTGAATAGAGACACGGACGGGTATCCTGATAATTTCTCCACTACAATGTTAAGTGAGAAGTACATTAACTACGAAAAATTTGGGCTAATAAAATTTTCTTAAAAATATTTTGGTCGAAGTAATTTGATCCAATTTTTTACAATTTGCGCACGACAAATTTCGGTCCAACTTTTTTTTTCGCTCTTAAACAGATGTTCAGAAAAACTGCTGAGACTAAATAGCTTGAACGAACGATTTTTCTATTACAAAATTCCTTTTGGAGAGCTTTATTTGCGGAATAAAAGGATGAAAGTTCATAAATTTCCTACTGTAAATAGTCCATAGGAATTCTGCACATGTTCCAAGTAGGATATTATATGCTTAAGTTGTATAAAAGTGTTTCAAAGAACAGGCCTGACCATTCTTAACCCTCACTGACTTTAAATTTAACGATATGAATTTGTGGTTTCAGATAAAAGGTGTATTTTCATTATTTTTTACTGAGGTCCTTGGTCTGTATATCGAAAAGGCAAGAGACACTGGGTTCGAGGTTGGATCTTCAATTCACGAAAAGGAAATCTTATAAGAGTAGCCAATGTCAGTTTGATCGGAAACTTCGTAAATCTCAAAATACCTTCGAAGTAAACAAGAAGAAAAACAGTTTTTTCTTCGGTGATTTTCTTTTCACGGCATGGAATTTACATGTCAACCTCGTTCCCAGGGGTTCTTGCCTTTTCGATATACTTAGCCGCCGTCCAAATATCGAAAAGGCAAAGAGTTTCTCTATCTTACAGATTGGTATCTTAAAACTTTTCGGTTGAAAGTCTCTTTTGTTTGAACGACCGGAGCATGACGTAACCGTCATCTCGTTATCCCAGATCAAAAACTGTATGAACTGTATGTTAGTGTATCGAGTCTTTTCTATTTTCTACTATATACATTTTAGTCTTACAAATAACATATGACGTCACACACATAAAGCACATAATGGAACAAAAGAAACATGACATAACACTGTATTTCAAAGATGCTTTTTATATGAGGCGCCATAGCGGACAAAAGTGTTTCGAACTTTTGTAAATTAAAAATGCAAATTTATAATATAAAGTGTTCGCATTAAAGTTTTTATAACTTTTATTTATATATGGTATGGTTTTTATTTGGTGAACGTTGAATTAAAATTCGTAATAATATGTTCTGTTTTATGATCTATGATGATGTATGTAATATAGATAATGCATATTGCATGTTTTCTTAAAATGTATAATTAATTATGATGTAAAGTGTATTTGCATTTTTATATAAGGTGTAATTTGGTAAATCAAGGCGACTTGTATTTTGGCAAATTCAGATACTCAGCCTGAATTTGGAATTTTTCTGCTATATTCGTCTATTCCTCCATGAATAACTAAATGCCATCTAATCGATTTGTGATGGCCATCGATGTGCCTAAAAGTGGGATTATTTATAATGTACCACTAAAAGAATAACAATGATTCCAAAGATGGACGAAATATAAAAACAGGAATATTTGATTTCTCATACCATAGTGCGTTAGGACTTTTTACATTATATGTTCGCCTCATAATTGCAATACGCCGGCGAAGAATTCTGTTTACTGGGTCGACCTCCATGATCAATTCCCTGATGCGTCTTCTTTGAACATGTATGCCTCGTGCATGAAGAGCGCCAATTACAATAGTTTCTCCAGCGTCTGGAATGCGGGCTAAGTTCGTAGAGCTTCGTTTAGATTAGCAGAGTCTGTATCTGTAAAGGTACTTCTTGGGCCAGATGAACTAGAAACCTCTATGCCAAACTCGATTCTTCTTCTTCTGAGAGTTCTTTCGGAGATTTTTAGAATACTAGCAACTATCTTCCAATTGCGGTATAGGTTGAACAGATATTGGACATCATCTTTGGAAATCCCTTACGTGGTCTTCCGCCAGTGGAGTTAGAAGAAGTTTCGTTCTCATAGTTTCCATAAGATATATTTACAATATTATTCTCATGCTGGCCACCCATTAAATTCATTTCCAACTGTCTGGATACAGTCCTGGCAGAGTTTAAGACGTTCATTACTTCTGTAAAAAGATCATCATTCCCTTGTAATCGCTGTGATAGAATTCTAAGAAATGAAATATTATTTTCGAGCCTTAGCTCCCAATGTTCAAATGCATAAAAGTTACCAGAGTAAACACTTCTCTGTGCTTGAACGATTTCTCTTGAAATATCTAACAACGCACGTGTTATGTTCGCAAGGTCAGCCATTTTCTATGCTGTGGTGATATTGCGCATGCGTAGATTTGTATGAATTGTATGTTGTATGAATTCCTTCTCGAAAATACACTACTTACTATATTGTGTATTAATTAATGCATCAATATGGAACTGGACCACATCTCATAAAATTCAATATACGTTGTATATCATAAAATTACTCAACATCATAAAAATTAGACGACATATTATAAAAGTTACGCTATATATATATTAAACTATACCAGGCGCTATTATTATATATCATAAACATTAATAGTTACATTATGTATCCTGAAAATTACACTTTAAACTTTATAATTTCCTAACTCATATTATTTATTATAAAAAGAAGACATTATATGAAAATAAAACCACTTTACATACCATTTAAATATTACTTACACTTTTGTCCGCTATGGCGCCTCATATTTTTATAGTTTTATAAATATAATGATATTAAAAGATATTATCGATTGTGTGTTCTTTAAATTCTACTAGTTTATATATATTTCATAATCAAGGCGCCTTCTTCTCAGAGATATTTTATCTGTCCTCATAATATAAGATTTCTAGCTGAATTCGCTTTGCAGTCCGACACCAATCTCGTACCCAGGGTTTCTTGCCTTTTTGATATTATATACGGCGGAGACGGCGCTGCACAGCACTCAAACCGACTTTCCTCTTATGATGAGAAAGGTTTGGACAAGAGATCGAAAGTAACCTGCACCAAATTGTACGATGAGGCTTTCATCGATAAATCAAACTCCGTCCTCACTTGATATAAGGCGTCATTTACATAGTGAAAAAATCGCGATTTATGACCGCAATCTCTTCTGAAAGGAAATTATTGGGAGAAAAACCGAGGAATAAGCAAGTAAGTGGGAAGTTATTTTGAAATGAAAATTGTACAAATAAATTCCTAGTGTCCAATTTCAGAGTCCCCAGTGACCAATTTTTCCACCGACTACTAAAAGAACCCCCGAGTGCGATCCGGCGTTCTGTGATTCTGTGTTTTACTGCCATTGCCATATTCTGCCATTCTGTGTTTTACTACTTTAGTGGTTGTTAGATTCCATGTTGATTCCATGTGCTTTTTATGAAGACCGTTTGTTCAACTGGTTCTGTAGTATAAAATGTCCCTCTATAAAATAATATTGAAAGAAGGAATTATTGTCATTATGAATCCTCAGGGAACCTAATGAAACCCAAAATTTCCTCCACAATTGTTAAAAGATTAAAAGAATAACGGACATTTATATAAAACATCACGTCAAAAAATCTCCTACTATCACATCCCCGCCCCGCCCCACACACCACACAACTAGGAAAAAGTCATCTAATACCTTACAAAATTTTCTTTTGATTTGGTTAGGGTTCATAAAGATAAATTTTAAAAATCTGTCAACACATCTATTCTTCTGGTTAGGAAGTCATGTGACTAGCCATGGATTGGTTGTTTTTGAGGTCTAACTAACTTAATCTTAATCTTAAACTTCTTAATGTACTTCAAGTTGTAAAATTTCTTATATGCGTTGAAAGATATTTTACCTTTCTACATGAAATATTAATTTTAAGTCAATTTTCTGCTGTGAGGATACGCACACATGCTCACGGGAATGTTAATTCTCTTTATACACTAAACAGAATTTTCTGATTATTTTGTTTTCTGAGGAGGTATAATGATAACAAAATAAAATTTCTTTCAATACACATTAGCGCGTTTTTGCGTATTTTTTTACATTTCCTTGATTTTACATTTATACAGGGCATGAACTTGTAATTAATGTGATAAAAACATTAAAAATTTGTCTATACTTGTGTTTATCCCTAATTCTATCTTATAAAGTTTCAGACATTAAAAAGACTGTGATGGAGTGTTTTAAAGTGAATAGGTGTACAGCTCAGTTATTAAGACATTGTGTTTGTAATACTTTAGGGTGATCGTTCGAAACCCAGACATTTGGAAGATTGAGGTTTCTGAAACAGCCTTTTCCATAAGGTGTGGAGTACAGTATTATGTAATTCAAATCTCTTGATTTACACATTTTTGCATCATCAACTATCACTCACACTTGAACATGACCTAACTTGTGCGAAATAACACGAAAGTTTTAGATTTCTTATGACGGGGATGACATAATTGACCCATGTGTGCAACAACTATCACTGTCTATCACTGACTATCGGCTGCATACCAAGTGCATCAAGGTATATTGCACTGATATTGATATTATTACTACACAAAAAGAGAGTAACCTGTAAATACACACTAGTATGTGTAACACTTCAATGAGAAAATCTGATGAGAATTGTCTTTTTTTTCTTCACAGAAATGAAATCTAAAGATATTCGTAAATCACTGTAGAACTATTTAACCTAACCTGTACTCAACTTGTAACTTTTCTTCTTCTTCTTCTTTTATTCTCTTTAGACAAAATAGCATTCTTTTGCTAGAAATATAGTATAAAGAACAACATTTGTTTAATCACTTCAAAATTCTCAATAGCGGGAGTCTCCTGCCAAAAGCAGGAGAGTTTGAATTATGTAAACCACACACTGAATTTGTATATACACTCTACTTAATTATTATGGGAATTGTTACAAATGATATTGATGATAATGAAATCAAATACCTCAAATCAAATAATTGAGACCATTCCTGATGGAGGTTCACATCATCTGAGTGATGAAATCACTCTCCGATCAACCAGCAGTTGTTTAAATAAATTTAAAAACTTTCTATCGTTTTTTGTCATATGAAGGAATCAGAGAATTGGTTTTTGTTAGGAGCTAGAAGCTTTGTGTAGATTGTGGTGTCTTGAAAGTTATAATTAACCATCACATTATTTGGTTCAGTTTGTAAAGTTATTTTTACATTTTATTGTTACTTTAGATGAAGATGTAGATGGATGGAGATTGTGTGATTTAAGATGTATCAGATAAAACAGTCGGTATCTTCTTTGTACAGTGTTTTGAGTTCACAATCAAAGAAAGATGACAATAAAGTGACAATATTAGATTTACAAAAAATACATTTAACTAATGTAGTACCCAGAGATTACCAAATATATGGGATCAATTGGTTGGGAAATTGCTACAAATGTAGAAATAGACTAAATGGTGTCATCTTGGGAGATGAGATGGGACTAGGTAAAACAATTCAGGTATATAAGCTCAAATCATTTAGTTCATAATAATGTTTGATAACTTTCCGCAATCAATACCTGACTTGGTAAGACTTACAATGCACAGGTATATAGCTGATATTGCTTGAAACCTGAAATCATGAAAATGTATGTTCAGTGACTATAAATGTTATAACATAGGCCTGAAAACCACATTTTTAGAATTTCCTATTTTCATAGCCACATTTTGAAAATTTGGTACATAAGTGCCACACATTTTTGACATTGCTATGCAATTTGTCAATCTTGTTCTAAATGATCACTGTCACTTCTCTCGATACCATTTTTTATCGTACAGTTACTACTTTGGTGCTTTGATTCTGCAATTTTGTTATAGAAATTGCGAAATGATTTGTTTCTAAATAAGATATTGAGTTTGTATCGTATTATATATATAAATAGCATTGCATATCGAGAATTATAATAATTACATTGTTTGCAATTTAGTCAATAGCATTTCTTGTACATCAGAAGCACAGAGGATATGGTGTTCCAACTCTTATCTTATGTCCTTTGTCTGTTGTTGATGGATGGAGAAAAGAATTCTCAAGGTAAACTCAGTTTTCATAAAGAGTTTTTCAAGTAACAATAAAACTTAATAAATTAAAACTACATGCCTTCATAGGCAGAAGGATTTCTGCTTATTCCAGCTGTTTTTATGGTCCTTAAATCGACATTACTTTTAATAACCACAATATCCAAATACTTTAGTCAAAAATAAACAAACATAAACATGAAATAGGGAAATGTAAAAAATCTGATAATAATGCAATAAAAGAATTAATTATATATGGTTTATTAATTAATGAAAAACATCCTTTTATTGTTTTCTGAAATTTTTCTTATATTTTACCATTTTATTTCAAACCAATATAAAAGATATTAAAAATTAGTTGGAGAAATGCATTTGCAAACTCCTCACTTACATTTCCGCCTTTATTTTTGGCAATAAAATGTGGACGATTCAATAATTATATGCTAGGTTTGGACAGTAAACAAACCCAAGAAAAATAAAAACAAAAAGCCATCTAAGAATCCAATCATAATTGAGAAATTGACAAATCAATGTTGTTATCAGTTTCTTTTTAAATAAATTTGTTGTCCTTCCTAAATTTCTTAATGATCTATTTTAAAGCGGTTGTCCATAATTTAAACCTTTTAGAACCAGTATTATGTATAGTTCTATTATTTCAGATGTGCTCCCTCATTGAAAGTTCAATTGCTTATTGGAACTAAGGAAGAGCGAGAAAACACAAAAAAAGTACTGACCCAAAATATTCAAGTAAATATTTTTCTTATTGTTTCATATCTTGCTTCAGTGAATCAAAAAACTTTTTTTGTTATGTTTTGGTTCACTTGTGCGTACATCTACTTTAAGTAACTATGCAAAAAATATTCTTGACCATTATTTGACCTCATCTTGCTGCCAAATGATGAAAGTAAAGGTAAAACTACAAACTTTCTGGTAAAACTTTTTTAAGGGAAAGAACCACAAAAAATAATTATCATCATGATATAACTGCTGCAATGCTCAATGTAATCTAAAGAATTGCTTGCATTGAGTTTGTCTTTCATAAATGTCTTTTTTCATTTTGTTTTTTATTTTATATTTTAGACTAATTTTGGGAAGCATTCTGAACCAGCATTTGATATTTTATTGTTATCATATGAGGTGAAATTTATTCAGTGAAGTTAATGTGAATTAACTTTAATGAAAGGTTCTATTTCAACAAATTTGTACATTTGTAAAAATAAATTTTTGTATTTGATTTGATTTACCAACAAAATAGCCAACATACATTATCAAAATCTCTCTTACCATTTCTTTAGGTGTGCATGAAAGAAGAAGAGTTTTTAAAAAAGTAATAAACAACATGAGTATTGAGCTGAAAACAATGTGATTTCGGTGTTCTGTAACTTCCTCTCTATTATTATTATTTCTATAAGGTTTTGTTGATGCTTTCATGTTGTTTTATTATTTCAGGTTTAATTGGAACGTATTAATTGTTGACGAGGCTCATCGATTGAAAAATTCAAAATCTATTTTATATCAGTTGTTGCTGCAAGTAAGCCTCTCTTAATTTTTAGCAACATTTTTATCAACGTTTTAATAACTGACGAAAATTTGTGTTTACCAATTTCAGTTTAACATTGATTTCAAGTTGTTGTTAACTGGAACACCTGTCCAAAATAATCTATCAGAGGTACAAGACTTTTTATGTCACGTTCAACTTATCTATGCAAATAAAATTCTTTTGAAAGTACTTTTCTTTCAGCTTTTTTCTCTGCTGTCATTTGTATCTCCACAAACCTTCCCACTGAAACTTTGCGATGATTTCACAAGTTATTTCAACTGCGTTAATAGCGGTAAATGTTTATCTTAAAGGAATCGTAAGTTTATGTTTTACTGTGAACTGTAATCATAAGATATTTTTATATAACATTGTTTCGATAATGATTTTCAGATTCATCGGTACAACAAGAATTGCATGAACTTATCAAACCATTTCTTTTGAGAAGAACAAAAATGGAGGTACATTTGTTTCGCTAATTTTGATCATTGTTTTTAATCAATTTGTCAAACAATGATTCTTTATTTGAATGATGAGTTTCTCATATTATCATGTAGCATAGATTTTGCTTCATTATAGAAAAGAATTTCTTGTTTTTTTGGTTCCATGTCCTAAGTTGTTATAGAATTAATCTCTTATGTTTGCTTTATTCATTTTTTGATAATTTGATTTTACATTTTTAGGTTATTCCTGATTTACCAAATAAGTCTGAAGTGGTATTGTACTGTCATATGTCAACACAACAGAAACAACTATATAAAGCTATATTAATGAAAGACTTTGGTGAATATACTTTTTAAATTTTCATTTGATTTTGTTTTTGATCTCCAGGCAGGCATTATAATTCATGGTATATGTTTTCTTGTAGATGCTTTCACCAATAAAAATGGTCCAAAAACTCGTTTAATGAACATTTTAATGCAGTTGAGAAAATGCTGTAACCATCCGTATATTTTTCCAGGTATGTCTTGAACTCTTTTGTTATATGCTTCAATTAAATTCCCCCTGATCTAAAAATTATCACTAAATCTTTATTATTTTTTTGTTTTCTATTTTGATTTTTATATTCTTTAGGAATTGAACCAGAACCTTTTGAAATTGGTGAACATTTGGTCGATGCTAGTGGCAAGTCCTTTTATTTTATGGATTTCATATTTTCTTTCATTTTGTGGATTTCATATTTTTTCATTTCATTTTGTGGATTTCTGATATTTTAAGAGGGGTTTTATTTTTAAAAGATCAAAATTTTTTCGCACAAGAAAAGTTTTGATAACTTTGTGGGTACTTATTTCTATTTCAGGGAAACTTAATCTGCTGGATAAATTACTAACTACATTGAAACAAAGGTAAAGTGAATGTATTTGGAGTTTATGGTTGGGTTTGCATTCCTGGATAATCAATGATATGTATGTTTACTGTGTGATATAAAAATTTCATAAAGCAAATAGCTTTATGCTAGCCATGTGTTCACCCTTTGCACTAAGTAAGCTCAATCTTGAGATCTTTCGACCTTCAGAAACTTTCAGTGTTCATGCAGTCTCTGATGAGATTAAGTGAATTTTCTTCAGCCATCATAAAGTCTTGCTATTTTCTCAAATGACAACTATGTTGGACATTGTTCAAGATTATTTGGGATATCGAGGTATGTTTAAAAATATAAAAAAATATTGCTCTGTCATCATTAAACAGTCCCTCTTAAAAAAAGTTTGGCATTCCTTCTCATTTTATAGGGTACTCTTATGAGCGATTAGATGGCTCTGTCCGAGGAGAAGAAAGATTTTTAGCTGTTAATCAATTTAATAAGACAGAAGAAACATTTCTGTTCTTACTAAGCACTAGAGCAGGTATTTTGTTGTCAGGTTGAATGAAACTTCAAGCAATCTACTTTCAGTCCTAACATCATAATGATTTTTTTGTCAGAAACAGTGAAAGAAGCATAGCTTCACCACCAGATAAGAGGATAGAATTGTTTGTTTCAATGTGTTAATTTTTCATAGTTTTATATTTATATATATTTATTTCATCATGATCTTTTTTAAAAATTATTTCGATTTGAAATATGTTATGTTGGGCAGATCTGAAAAACTGTAGCTAAACAATTTTCTGACAAAAAAATCCAGTTTTCTGTTTGGTTCTTAATCAATCAAAACCTGTTTTGTGAGATTATGTTCTTTAAGTTACAGAGCAGTAATGGTTCATTGTGGAATTGTTATCACTGGATTCCTTTCTTTCAGGTGGACAGGGTTTGAATTTAGTAAGTGCTGACACAGTCATTTTCTTGGATAGTGATTTTAATCCACAACAAGATCTTCAAGCAGCTGCTCGTGTTCATAGGATTGGCCAAACAAGGTTTTTATTAATGGTATTATTTGATTTGAAATTCAAAATGTAAATAATGTTTCTTTGTTCGCCTAATGTTGGCGATTTAAGTGTCCGATATGAAATAAAGAAAATATTTGAGGAAGAAGAAAAACAAACTTCTGGTCTTTAGTTCAACGAACTCTGAAGATTTTAAATGTAAGTAATACAAAGTATTTTTAAACTTTGTGCAGAATATCAAAAAATTTTGATATTTTATCGTAGGACTAGGAGAGTAGAAAGTGAAGGAGACAAATTCGAATTGAAAGGTTTTTCAATTCTATTCAAATTTTCAATTGAAATCAAATTGAAAGAACCCGACGCTCGTTACGCTCATTAATTTCTGAATATTCGTGGATCACTTTCACGTCGCCGTCCTCGCGTTGCCGTCGCAATTGCGTAAACATATAACTCTCAAAACATATAGCTGTTATTGGAGGCAAAGACTGGACTGGACCTAAAATTTTAAAGTTCAGAAAAGTGTCCTTTTTGCTTCTAGCGGACACTGTTTGTCTTAAATTTCTTCATTGTTTTATAGACCTGTCAAAATTATACGGATGGTTACAAAAAATACAGTTGAAGAAATAATTCTGAACAGGGCCAACAGTAAGCTTCATCTCACTGATGCTGTTATTGAAGGTGGTCAGGTAGGTAGATGTTCCTGTTCTGTAATTTATACATCATGATGTTGTTATGATTATTGATTAGACTTCGGTTCGATTCTTTTTAGTTTTCAAATATTTCTTCCCGCGAAACACAGGTCAGCACCATGGTTATTTTTGAAAAAAGTTTGTTAATCACTGTTACCATGGAGAACATGTATTACATTTGAGTGTGTTTGTTGATTCTTTTATATCACCATCATCATTATTTAATCTTGTAATTTTTATTCTCCATCAGCTCACCACCATCTTACAGTTTGGTTTGGATGGATTATTCCAATCCGATGATCAGTAAGTTGAAATGTTTTTTGTTTGCTCTATGGGCTCGTTCTTTTGTTTACCCCATATACCTTTTGTTACTTTATGGACCCTTTTATGTCGTTGTGGTCTTCTCTTTTTGTACTTGAAAATACAGTAAGTGAAGGGATCTTTCAATTTAATTCGATTTAGGGAAAGTTCAACTTTATAGAGGTTTGAACTGTGTTGTTATGCTTTGCCACATATTTTTCTTAGGATTCAAGTTCATTTCGATTTTGAGAGGTAAGATAATAACTTTTGTGCTCTAACTATTAAACTTGTTGATAGCATATTGAAACAATATTTATGGTGTAGGATTTTAGGAAAATCTAAAGATGGAAGGTGGCTTCAGATATCATCCAGTGCTGATCATTTGACAACAGAATCTCAGAGGGAAGAAAGACCAACTGGTAACATGTTTGAAGAAATTTATGAAGACAGTGAAACAAATATTGTTGAGATTGCAATTAAAGTTTTTTACTTTTTTTTTACTTTTAGAAAACATGTATGTTTACGAAGGTGAAGATTATTCAAAAGTTGATTCCAGTGTTTCCGATAAAACCATCTTGAAAGGATGGGTACAAGGTATGGAAACATAATTTCAACTTTTTGTATTGTAGTTTGAATTTTTCATCAACAGAACAATCTGTTACTAGGCTATTACTTTAGCCTATTTTCTTTTGTTACATTTTTGATGGCTTCTTTATTTTTCGTGAATTCGACTTTCTATTCTTTATGTATTGTGGTTGCTTTGGTGACTTTGATGTAATCCCTATTTGATATAATTCTACTTTAAAGCTCTCACTGGATCGTCTCAAGTTGAGAGAAGCTCAAGAAAAGCAGCTACGGTATATGCATCTGTTCTCCATAGAATGTTTTAGAAATCTCTTAACAAAATGATACCTTCATTTTGTTGATTTCTTTAGAATCATTTTCATATCCCATTACCAGAAAGCCTGAAGAGGAAACGGCATGAACTGACAGAAGAAGAAAAAGCTGCACGAAAACAAAAGGTGATTTACGATCTTGTGTTTATGTGCAGTGAAAATTCAATAACCAGAACGAGTGAGAGTATAAGAATTCTGAGTGATGTCTGAGTAACATATGTTTCTGAGTGACTTCTGAGTGACATATATTTCAAAGTGAAATATCTTTCTTTTCATCAGATAATAGACAACAAAGCGAAGCGTTTTAAGATGGCTGTAGAAGAGAAAAAGGCTAAACTGTAAGTTAAGATCTTGTTCACACTGGGAACGTTTTGCCTTGAACACTTGGTGTAATGTTACTATAGAAACAGTCTTTGATTTGAATCTGAACATTTTCCCTCTTCACCATCTCTTATTCTATAAGAAGGTGAACGTCAGAAATTGTTTACACTCCTTATTGTTGAGTTTCAGGAGTCAAAAATTAAATTTAGGAGAGCCTTGACCGAATAAACTTTTTAGAATAAATTTGAAGAATGGGAACGGAAAGGCCATTCTCACTCTTAAACGCATACCAAACTACCCAGGGTATCACTTATTTTGAGTTCAAATACTCACAGGGTGGCCACTGGTCAGGGAAGTCAGGGACAAATCAAGGATTTCAGTTGGTCAGGAAAAAGTCATGGATATGTCAGGGACTTTTGGAATTTTTTATAGAAGTCAGGGACATCCTTTCATGACATGCATTTGACTAGCTGATCCTATTTCATCTATTTCTTTATTGTGATCTGGAGAATAAGCTGAAATATATCAAAAGGTGATGATCAACAATTTAACTTGGAAATGAAAGCGCAAACAAAAAATTCTTCCTTCTGTTCTTTTGCAGCACCTTTATCATCTTATCCTTAAGTTCAGATTTTAGACAACTTAATGTATGACAAGCTTATAGTTATATATGGAAGAAAGTACTTTTTCTTTTTTTCTTTTATCTTCTAGTTTTTTAGTTTAAGAAAATTAATAAGAATAATTTTTATCACTCATCATGGGAAGATTTTGAATTCCATAGTGTGCTAGTTGGATTGCATGGAAGTTTTTTATCATTTATTGATCTATCAAAGAGCAGTAATAAGTGTCAGTTCTTTTCTGTTAGTTTAACTTGATATACTGCATGGAGTCTGTAGATCATATAAATTATTTCAGATACAGATTTCAAATCTTCTAGTAGGAGTATATAATAGGTTTTGATATTTATTTATATTTATATTTATTTATTTAGCCATAGTTATTAGAAAACTTTCTGGTCTGGAAGTCTATTATCAAGTTCTATTGTAGGTATTTTAAACTTGAACTGCGTTACTGTTGTTTGTTTTGGATTCACCTTTTGATCACGTGATGGTAAATAACTACTGTGCATTGGTTGGAATTTGTTCAGGTGATAAAAAGTAAGCAAAAGTTTGCAAACATCAAAGAAAAAATTAACAATAAGTTGTTATAATAGACTTTTAGACCGGGGGTCTTCAGTTCTGATAGAACTGTTATCAATGAGGGTCCTGCGAAGGAGGTCCCAGAGCATTTAAAGCCCCCATTTGGACTACGGAAGCCGCAAGTATGCTTCAACCGCTCAACCAGAGAACCCCCTTAGATATCAATCCCGCTCTCAAGCTGAGTGCTAAGCTAAGAGGATTGATTCACACTGTTATAGTCGCTGGCATAACTCGGCCAGGATTTGAACCCTGACCTCCCGCACTGAAGGCGAGCACTCTACCACAAGACCACCAGTCGGTGAGTTTCCTGAAATAAAATGATTTTAATTTTTATCATGAGACAATGGAATGTGAAACACCTTTTCAAACCGGTTTGATATTTCACTGAGTGAGTTTCACTTTACCGGAAGTCATGTAAACATTACTTACTTACTTATTGGTCAGGGATTCCTTATTAAAGTCAGGGAAATAGTGAAATAATGTTTACAGTGGCCACCCTGAATCAGGACAAGTCATCGCTTTTTACATGCTTTCGAATAATGGGGACCAGAATTGCTTATTATTATCATCATTTTGAACTAAATTTACTGACCGTGGAAAGTTAGCAGGTAACAGAGAAAAAAAAGAATCGCGATCAACTTTTGTTGGCAAATTCGATACACAGTTAAGTTCACTGAAACGCATCGTCGGTAAAAGGATACCGCATTTTAAAACGCATTCCTTTATATTTTTTGTTATGTTATGTGTAATTCTTCAAAACTTTTCTTGGTTCTATCTATCTTTTTTTTTTGAGAAATCCTCACAGACACAATATTTTTCTGCTAAATGGTTAGACATAACAGCCTTATTATATAGTATAAGCATTATTGTAATATTTTAGAAGAACATTTACACTGAAATACTAAATTTATGGTGACAACAGACTAGTGGTTTCTGTTTGTATATTCTCTTGCTTGAATTTTAATTTCGTGGGACTCACTAAATTAAAAATATACCCTGGGTCGTTCGGTATGCCTTTAACAAAAATATGTTTGTATATCTTTAAACTGAAAGAGCGCATATTTTTCCGAGATTTTGAATGAGATCGTTTGAAATTTCATATGAAGTGGTTTTCTTTTGACAATTGTTTCGTAGGAAACGATTATGGCTTAAGAATGATTACAAGTCTTCTAAGGTGGAGATCCCAGATGACGTTAGTGACGCAGAAAGTGACGTCTCAACTGATGACGACGTTCAATTCAACGATTCCGACGGTCAAGAAATTAATTATGTTGTTGGGGATGTTACTGAACCAGAATTTCATAATACAAAACATGCAGTCGTTGTTCATTGCGTAGGTAAATGTTTTATTTTTTTATAAACTAGTACAGATTTATATTTGAAGTAAATATTGGATTGAATGCCATTAATGTTAGATCTTTATAGAACACGCATTTTAGTGTCGTATGTATACTTCTATTAAATCTCTGATATTATGATAAAAATTTTCTCTCCAAAAGAAATTGAGAGCAAACGATGTTTTGTTGAGCTACAGTTTTCTCCGTGAAAACCATTTTATAGTTCCAGTACAGATCATTAAAACCATTTTAAATTTTAAATTCCAGTACAGATCATTAAAATGACGGATTTCTGTATCTCAGTTTTCTGGTTTTAGATGATTCTGGATATTGGGGCAATGGTGGTCTATTTACCGCTATCGATAATCATTCGTCTTTACCACAACACCAATATGAACTTGCAGGAAGGATGAAAGGTATGAGTAGAAGTTTGTACGGTTTCATGAAATGCAGTAGAAGGAGGGAGGGTGCTAATCAATCGTTGTAGTCTGGAGGTACTTGTGGTAAACCTGTGAAGGATTCTCCAAAGAACTCGTATGGTTCGGATGCGTGATTTCCAACTTTATAGATAGCACTAATTTAAAATAGTAAGGGTATTTAGAGGGTTAAGAGTCGAAAGAGATTCCAAATGTTATCTTCATGTTGTCAAGCATCTGCTGAGTTATTTTTATAAGACCGGTTACTTATTTGATATTTGAATAGATTTATCTGTTGGTGATGTTCATCTGATGAAAATAAAAGATAAAGACCTTGACAAGAAAGTATCAGTACGTTCTTTTAAATTATTTTTGTCAAATTGGGCAGGTGTTGAGAATGAGCGTTTTCCTAAGGAATCGATGGTGATGTGGAAGGATAAAAAACTACTGAAAAGATACTAAACCTGTCCCGTTGTACCATAGGTGGCGTTAATCGTTGCTTACACAAGAGATGAACAGAATCAACTTTCACCTCTTCTGATGAACTACTTATTACAGGGACTTGAAAACTTGTATCACATTGGAAAAGATACTCAAAGTAAAAATAATCTTTTTAACATGTTCATTTCTGTTAGTTCGTGTGTGGGATAGAAGTTGTTCGATGTATTCTTAACTGGGGCTCAATTTTGTTCAATCATTGATAACAGATGAAAAGTATTTTCTATAATTGCTTGACTCTTTCTGCCTCATTTGCAAGAATTAAATTGTATCTGATTTTTTGTTTCTTGATTTCAGCAAGTATTCACTTTCCACGTATCGGTTACAATTCACCACAGTTTAATTGGTATGGTATTGAAAAAATGATCAAAAAAACTCTTGCCCAACGAAATGTTCCTACATATATGTATCCTTTTCAATGATTTTACTTGAATATGAAAGAGGGGAGAGGAGCTGATTTGATTCATTTTTGTCTGACTGAAGAAGTGTTCTGGTTTGGACGTTTTAATATGTTATTTTACATTGTTCCTTTTGGTGAAACCTATCCGAAAAATCCACCAAAAGGTTAATAAAATCAATGTTTCGTCAAATCTTTCAACAAATGAAATTTTCTTAATGTAATTCTGTAGATACTATTTTCAAAGGAACAAAGGGAAATCGAAGATGAAGAGGAAAAATGAAGAGTGTTTACAATCGATAAATGACATAGGTGAGAAATTCGTGAGATTTCATATGTTAATCTTATTGAGCAATCACAACGTGTACACAGGCTTTTATATATGTAAGCAACAACTAATTTCGATGTTTTTTTTTTCCTTGTAACGATAGTAACGATTGTAACGATAGTAGCAAACTGATGAAACAGGAGTGTTGCATCTTATTTGACAAGGACTTTAAGTACTGCGCATTTTCAGTCAAGCGATGACTAACGGTCTCTTCACACCATATAATTTTCAGTCAAGCGATGCATTTCGTGTGTGGAAGCCAAACGGTCTGTTCACACCATATGATGGAGATTTTCTTTTTATAGAGGATCTACCAGACGTTTTCTCAAACTGTGTCGTATTTATATCCGTCGGTGACGAAAAACTAGAAAAACAATTGGCAAGGTATGTCATTGCATTTGATGGTGACGTGGAAAAATGTAGCATGGGAAATACGACACATGTTGTTTGTACAGATGATTTGAAAAAAACGTTGGTCGGTCATGTTGATGACTCATGCAAGTTTGTAACGAAGGAATGGATCGAAGATAGTGTAAAAACGCGGAAATTGCAGGACGAATCATTTTATTTTGTTTGATCGCTGTAAAGTGCTGTTGTTCTGAAGATAAAGATGGCTGCCATTCTACCAACACGTGCAGAGTGGCTGGCTCCTCTTGTTTGGGAAATTTTATCACACCCTCTTTCATTTATCACACACCCATTGATATACCTCGCTCCACAACACGATACAATGTACCTTACCAGACAAAAGTGATGGAAGATTTTGATGAGGTGTCCGATAGGTAACTGTTATTGTATACAGTGAAACAAGGTATGACGTCCATGTTTGTACATGGTGTGGTAGCTTATGTAGCAATCTGTGTTCACAGATTGCCTTGTATGAAGTTTACACTATATGTAAAAGTTTTGACTTTCTATTTAAAGTTTTTGACTCTCAATAACAACAGTATCCTGCTCTGTCCTACTCGATTGTTGATCCTGGTAACTAAGGTGATTATTGCTCATCATCAGGATCACAGAATAATAGGCAGCTCGAAAAGCTTCTGGAAAAAGTGTATCGATGTGATTTGCTGATGACGAACTGTTAAGCTTCGGGGCCACGATCAACATTTTTCAGACGCAAGCAGCAAAATTTTGTTGAAGTTTCTTGCGTTGCTCTAGCTCTTGATGAAGAAAATGAAGTATATGTTATTCCACCAAAACAAAAACAGTTCAACAGGGTGGGTTTACAGTTTTCGCGAACAAGTCGCAAGAACCGAGTGACTCGATCGTAACAAGAGTTTATGAGCGAATGAGTCTCGTTAATGTACGAAATTTTGTCAAGTCAGCAAAAATCACACTTTCTATTGATCAGAATCGTCGTTTATTAAATAATTTCAGTTTTTTAGGGGGCGTTTATTCGAGGGGGCGTTTAAAAGAAGGGGGCGTTTATTCGATGCATTACGGTATATATATTTTTTCATGCTTATGCTTGTGTGGCAGAGTGCTTAGCACCTAAAACTCAGTCATTCGACAGAGTCACTGGTACTGCCTTTGAATCGAGGCTGTCTTGTTATGCATGTATTGTACTCAAGGCCAACGTGTGAGGTTTTTACGTTACGTTCAAATTTAAAGCCGCACTCACTATAATTAAACTGTTTAAACTATCAGGTAGTACATAATCAATAAATTGACCACAGTTGAAGAACAGACTCCATTCCAGCTTAATGCAGAATCAGCTACAACTGGGGACAAAAATCTTTGAATGGACGGACAAAAAGCTAATGAAAGCTCAGCCTGCTCCGCGCTGACCAATATTTCTGGTCCGCTTAATTTATGAGTATGAACCAAGCTGTGACTTTGCCCCGAGTGTTCGAACTCAAAATACGTGATACCTTGGGTAGTTCGGTATGTCTTTAATATATTGGATTCGACGTTTCAATTTGTCGAAAGTAACGTCAACCAATCAGCTTCTTTAAAATTATATTTTTAAAAAAATGAGCGAATCATGAACAATTGGATTTCGACAAAATTAAAAGCGTATATCACTAAACTTTCAAATTCCTTGGATTCAACAAATTCAACAAATCTTCCACCAGGTCAATTTGATCCCTTAAAGTTGGTTCCCTATGAGTTAACGTGAGTTAATGTTCGTGAGTTAATTTTTCATCTCACGTTAACCCAAGTGTGGACGTACCTGATAGAGTGTGATAGAGCATATCGTACCGATTCTATAAGCGCACTGGTGGAAACAGAGCTGTGGTCTCACTTGCTGCGAAACTTAAATTACTTTGATATACTACTTTGTAGTCTCCAGAGTGTTATCGTAAAAATTAATTACTTCATCTATGATGGACGTACAAAATGGAATGGAAAACAGCATTTATACTCTTCGTAGAGGCTGAAATACACGATCCGTTTAATAGTTCTAAAAAAAAATTTAATTGGATCCAGTGTAGCTTTTTACAAGGTTTTTCCTGCATATTTGCGAGCTTTCCAAACGTGCAAGGTGAAAACAAAAGGAAAACAGATTTGCCTACAAATTTGAATTTTCCATCCGTTTAGTTGGAAAACGTTAAACATGTTTAACTTTTAAATAAGATGTACAACTTAGTACTTTTGTAAGCAACTTATACTGATTTGCAAAGAAAAACGATACCAAAGGGAAAAATGTTTCACGTTGTTCTTTCATTACGCTTAAGTACGGAGTAATTATAAAGAGACCTTGCTAATTTACTGATTTAAAAGAAATTGCGTTGAAATAAAAGAAATTACAAAGATAAAGCCTAGTTTCCACTGTGTGATATCAAGATATGTTATAACATGAGATTTCGCAAAGATCAAATGATGTCGACTAATTGCTGCACGATCTGCTAAAACGCAATTATGTAATCGCCCTTGGGACAATATTTTATACGATACGCTGCCTGAGAACTTAAAATATTCACGATATATCACGATATATTGCAGTGGAAACAACGCTGTCTCGGGAGATCTCATAAAAATTGTTTTGTGATATTTCATGTTATCTCACAGTGAAAACTACACCTAAGAAACGAGATATTGAATAGAGACATAATTTATGAAAAGGACTATTGCAGCGGCGGACCTAGGGTATATCAAAAATTGTGGAGGAGTACATTAACCTAATTTCTGTTTTCAGTTTGTATCACCAATGGGATTACTTGCACGTTTTTCTTTTATGGTTTAATATCGAACATTCTCTTCCACAAATTTCGACATACCCTCTAGATCCGCCTCTGTATTGGTCCAATAAACGGATCGTGTATTTCAG
Source organism: Turritopsis rubra (assembly GCA_039566895.2). Taxonomy (NCBI): domain Eukaryota; kingdom Metazoa; phylum Cnidaria; class Hydrozoa; order Anthoathecata; family Oceaniidae; genus Turritopsis; species Turritopsis rubra. The sequence continues at coordinate 14,710,288 of CM077627.1, forward strand.
CCTTAACGAGGTAAAACAATAGCAACAGAGTAGAAATGGATTATAAATTCTCCGTTGGTTATTATCTATTTATTCTCTTTGTGCAGCTAGGCAACTAGAACCATAATAAAAGAACCAAGGCTAAAAGAATGCGGTTTTAATTAATAAAAACTTTTTGCACGAATTAAAACTTTCTACATACCGTTGTTAAAGAAAAGTAACAAAAGATTTAAACATTTCTTTGAGAGGTGATGAAGGAGAAGGATTTTAAACAATGGAAGTGAAAGAGAAGGCTAACATTTTGTGTGTATGTCTGTTATAACTTTTGTATTGGTTTAGAATTCAGTTCGTTTGCAACAACATTATGGATTTATATAACACGCATCTTCAAAACACAAAATGATGGTTTATTTTATGGCGTTATAAACGCTTCTGTTTACCTTCCGATTTTGATGTTCCTTTCGTTTCTTGCAAGATGGATCGACAAAACCAAAAACATGAAGTTTACTATGCTTGTCACAAATTTCTGCGCAATGATTGGTTGTGTACTGTACGTTATGACGTATTCACCATGGTTACCGTTAGTCGGACGATTTCTGACGGGTTTTAATACTTTAATCAAATCGCTAATGATTGCTGATATCGCGCGAACATATCCACCGAAAGAACTGGGTAGAAAGATACCATTGTTGAGCGCGTGTCTCGTTTTTGGGTATGGAACTGGACCTATCATTTCGTTATTTTTTAGAAAAGTTGACTTTCGTGTCGGAAACATCCATATCACATACGCTAATATAGTAGGCGTTGAGCTCTTTATTATCCTTGTGTTCTTACAAACGCTTGTGGTGTTTTGCGTACACGACATCTCTAGGGAATTCGACTTTAAGTCTAATTACACGAACATTTCTATAAAAATGCACCAGAAAGAGGTTGAAATGCTGCCATGGCGACGAGTTTTAATAAATGTCATCAAAAGCTTCGATCCGCTATTTACGTTATTCATGTCGTTTTTCGTGGGAATAGTTGACGTCACCGTCAATCGTGTAATGCCGGTGTTTATTATCACATACCTGGAAATGCATTATGAAGTTTTGAACGGCTATTTAATATTCAATAACGTATGTACGTTTTTTTTGTTAATGATTATATCTAGAGTGAAACTGGACAAGAAAGGTGTGTTTTACTGTGGAGTGGGCAGTATGATTTCTTTACTCGTCCTCATTAACGCGTTCTTTGTCGTCATCATGGTGAAGCATCGAACGAAATACGTCATCGCGTTTGCTTTGTTCTCGATTGGAATATCCTATTCGATGTTTCTGTTATCCGAGAAAGTGTGCATGCAAATTTTGTGTTCCAACCTAGCGAAATCATGTCACCAATCCTATTTTGAAAGCATGCGAAGTTTTGCTTTGATGTTTGGCGCCATCATTGGTTGCTTGTATGCTCCGATATTTCTAAACATCTTCCTCTATTGTACCTATCCTGTTATTGTCGCATTTGCTTGCATTATTTTGGCAATTTTTTATTTGAGAAGAAAAACTTTGAGTAATCCAATGCCAATCATTTAAAATTGTCTCTTTCTGTTCCCTGAATTCCAGAATAGACCTTTTTATAAGTTACGTCGTTACATCCATCGCCTCGCTTTCGCTTTAAACATTAACGACGCTTGGGTGGTTTACAAAGAGACACGATACCTCAGGGAAAAATATTTCACTTTGTTCTTTTATGACGCTTAAGTATAGAGTAATAATAAAGATTAGAAACGAGGCGATGTTGTGACGTAATTTATGAAAAGGTCTATAGTCTAACGCAACTTCATAATACAACTGAATTATCATAAAAAAAACGGTGGGTTAGTTAGGCGGAGAAAATCATTAGTCAGGGGAAAATTTAGTCACTCTGAAAAAGGTCACTTTTACATTTTTTTCTTTTGCTCCCGATCGCATTTTAATGTTTATGTGTTGAAAATCACAAAATATATTGTAACCAAGCTACAGACCAAATGGATTTATATACCGGAACATTGTTTTGGGTGGTGTTGCTTCCCATCCTGCGAAATCATGTAACCATTTAAAAGAGATGGTCAGAAAGCAGATTTTATTTCATTGAGTTGTCAGGAACATCTACTGAGGTGTATTGTGATATGGATTTGGATGGAGGTTTGTTAGCAAAGTTACTTCAAATGGTTAAGTACTGCCTTGTTTGAATACTGGATTGTGTGGTTTTATTTTTTTTCAGCGCAATAAATTGAGAGGAAGAGCACGGCATGGGTGGGGATGGGGTGGTAACTCATTGGAGGAAAATGAACCTGTAAAAAATATTTTTACATATATTTAAAACGATTCTAAATATACTCCCGTGTAGTTAAATGAAATAGATATAAAACTAAAGAACAAAAAGTAGTCCGACATAACGACATATCGACATAACGACATATCAACATATCAACATAACGACATCTCGTGATAAATGCTGCTCCTTCCAGACCCATTTCTTATTGTTCTAATGAGGAATTCCAACTGCTGACATCAGCACCCTGCAACCCCCAGTTCTACTTATAACAGTTCATTATCTTTAACAAGAACATTTACGAAAGAATGATCCCTGATATGATAGCTGTCGACTATTTTGTGAAAATGCTTGGGTAAATAAATTAAGTTAAATTTCTTGGAGAAATCACATCATAAAAAGCCTTATTAAAAAAATAAAAAGTCGATAATTAACGATAGCATGTATGATAGATTTTATAATATATTTTATACAGCTTAAAGGGGTTACGACACGAATCACATGATGTTATGAATTATGGTGCCGCACCAAAATTCGATTTGAGGCGAGAAGAAATGAACACAAAGATAGGAGAATAAAAATAGCTATACAAACAGCAGAATTCATATTTTTCATACACCACAGCCTCTGGCGAAAGAGTAAACAAAACACAGAAATCACGTGATTCATCTCGTAGCCCCCAAGGTATTCCAGAATTGTGCGTATATTGGACATGGAAGTCCTTGGTCCAACATAAAGAAGAAGAGAATTTACACGCACAAGCTGTTAGACTATTATAATAATGCTGTCTTTACTCGACGTGGATGCCATTTCATTCTTATCACTGATTCTGATCGATAATATCAATTTTGCTTGTGGTTCCTTCGAACTGTTTCCAGAGGATTCATCAAAATTGTTCCAGAATTGTTTGTCTCTTGGATATGTAAAGTCTTGGTCCCGAATAGAGGAGATTGGAATTCCTTTAACTCCACAAGATGCGAAACTTTATTATCATGCAGTCTTTACTCCACAACCATTTGAATCTTATCACTAATAATAGGTTGGAATGTTACGATTATAAAAAATCTGATCTTGGTTTTCAACCGGTCGGTATATGGCAGTATTTTCTTCGATAACGAAACTGAATTATTAATATATGTAAGTTGTGGTTGGACTTATTTGTTTATTCCGCAGAACATTACTTATTTTTAAACATTGCAGGAGATGATGTTATGCAATGATGCTATGCGATGATGCTATGTGATGATGTTTTGTGATAATGTTTTGTGAGGATGTTTTGTGATGATGCTTTGTGATGATGTTATGTGATGATGTTATGTGATGATGTTATGTGATGATGTTATGTCATGATGATATGTGATGATGTTATGTGATGATGATATGTGATGATGTTATGTCATGATGTTTTGTAATAATGTTTTGTGCGAATGTTTTGTGATGATGTTTTGTGATAATGTTATGTGATAATGTTATGTGATAATGTTTTGTAATAATGTTTTGTGAGGATGTTTTGCGAGGATGTTTTGTGATAATGTTATGTGATGATGTTATGTGATGATGTTATGTGATGATGTTATGTGATGATGTTATGTCATGATGATATGTGATGATGTTATGTGATGATGATATGTGATGATGTTATGTGATGATGTTATGTGGTGATGTTTTGTGATAATGTTTTGTGAGGATGTTTTGTGAGGACGTTTTGTTATGATGCTTTGTGATGATATTATGTGATGATGTTATGTGATGATGTTATGTGATGATGTTATGTGATGATGTTATGTGATGATGATATGTGATGATGTTATGTCATGATGATATGTGATGATGTTATGTGGTGATGTTTTGTGATAATGTTTTGTGAGGATGTTTTGTGAGGACGTTTTGTTATGATGCTTTGTGATGATGTTATGTGATGATGTTATGTGATGATGTTATGTGATGATGTTATGTCATGATGATATGTGATGATGTTATGTGATGATGATATGTGATGATGTTATTTGATGATGTTTTGTAATAATGTTTTGTGAGGATGTTTTGCGAGGATGTTTTGTGATAATGTTATGTGATGATGTTATGTGATGATGATATGTGATGATGTTATGTGATGATGATATGTGATGATGTTATGTGATGATGTTATGTGATGATGTTATGTGATGATGTTATGTGATGATGATATGTGATGATGTTATGTGATGATGATATGTGATGATGTTATGTGATGATTTTATGTGATGATGATATGTGATGATGTTATGTGATGATGTTATGTGATGATGATATGTGATGATGTTATGTGATGATGTTATGTGATGTGATGATGTGATGTGATGATGTGATGTGATGATGTTTTGTAAGGATGTTACTCTCAAAAAATACCGAATTTTTGATGAACATATGAAATCAAATTTCGCGAAGAAGATGAAACGGCTTTGTTTAAACATAAAATTTTATTCGTTTTTTTTCAAAGTAAAACAGAAATTATGAAATATTATTGCATTTTGAAAAAGTGTTTCTGCGTGTGTGTTTTGAAGGCTCCCCAGACCCCCTTGTGGCGTGAGCCCGGTATAATAAGTCTAAAACACCTTTTCAGTATCATGGAAACACAAACAAATCTTATTTCAGGTAGACTAATGAATTCAATTTTTAGTTACTCAATATCTTCTTTCAATACATAATACAATCGGTACAATAGGAATACAAAATGTTACCAAAAATTAAAATAAAAAACCCTAAGATTTCTTTCTATCTAAACACTATATGAAGAATTTTACTCTATGATTAAAATCAAGAGGGTGAAATGCTATTGAAAATCTTTCTAGCCTTGACGGTTTTTCCATTAACTAATGGAAAAATTTTGAGGTTGCAAGAATGCCACAAATTCGATGCTGATTTTTCAGTGATCTCTAAAGACAGGCGTTTATCAACAGGTTTGTTACTATTCATGTCACTTATAACTGTTGAAGAATGTATTTTAAAATGTATTATCAAAGGTGAATGTGTGTCCATTAATCATCATAAAACATCAAGACGTTGTGATTTGCTTAAAGATGTTCCTGATGGTGTTGACAAGGAATATGATGAAAACAATGATGGATGGGTACATTACCAAACAAGAAATGATTCTAAAGAGGTAGGAATATTTGAAAATTATTATTTATTAGGCCGATAACGTTGTCGCACAGTACCAGCTTTAACTGTTTTTAATCTAGGGTTTTATCCTACAGGGTAAATTTAAAGCAAGCCCTTCTACTATACAGCTACAAAGGGAGTGAGATTGATAGTTTTATTTCTATCACGGGTTTTGTAGACAAATTTGGGAACTTGAATAGGTCAAGAGCACCAAAAGAATAACAGTAAATTATAAAGGATATCCTGAGTAAAGAAGGGTGCATAATAAATGATGTTGCGTTTCAATTTAACTTATTGGTTCGTCCTAAAACAAAACAATCTATTCACAGATTGGAGAAATTTGCACCACCATTTCACCATGTCCAAATCATTATTGTGAAGATATTTGTCAACCACCTGGTTACAACTGCACATGCGCCGAAGCTCATTTTGGTGAAACATGTGAAATAGGTTGGTCAATTGTTATTGTCGAATTTGATTCTTTCCCTTGTTTTTTTTATTTGGTACGATAAATCTGTTAACAGCTAAAATATTTTTTATTGTTTCCACTAGCAACTGTCGCTTCCCATCCTGCAAAGTCATGTAAGCATTTGAAAGAGATCATCCCATGGTCAGAAAGCGGGTTTTATTTCATTGAGTTATCAGGAACATCTACTGAGGTGTATTGTGATATGGATGTTGATGGAGGTATGTAACTATAGTTACTTACCATGCTAGTCCTTCAAAGATTGGAAAATGTTAATACATTATTATGTTATGTGATGATGTTATGCGATGATGTTATGTGATGATGCTATGTGATGATGTTATGTGATGATGCTATTTTCGATTTTAAAAATGTTCAAAAATCTTACTCTCAAAAAATACCGTAAAGGCTGTAATTATCGAATTTTTGATGAAAATGTGAAATCAAATTTCACGAAGAAGGAGAAACGGATTTTTTTAAGCATAAAATTTTATTCACTTTTTTTCCACTTTAAAACAGAAATTATGAAATATTATTGCATTTCGAAAAAGTGTGTCTGTGTGTGTGTGTGTGCAAGGCTCTCCAGACCCCCTTGTGGCGCGAGCTCGGTATAATAAGTTTCAATAGGTTACATTGAGGGGAGCATTCGTCATTAATATCATTCCTGTTTCTTCCGTGGTAATAAGAATCCTTCCTAAATGTCATTGACTTCTTTTTCATACACCTCCTCTTTCAGGTGGATGGACGATGATCGCCAATTTAACAGTAGACTCTACTGATGTAGGTTCTGAACTATCAGATGATAAAATTCAAACAGATGATATTTACTCACTTAAAAATGTGGTACATGGCAAATACTTACTGAGCACAAAATCTACGCGAATGTTGGATAGTTTTCAAGAATTCCAACAGTTACGAATGTATTGTTACAAACCCTACCACGGCCGAACTATTCACGTGACCACAAGTTTAAATGCGACTGGTTTAACAGTTATGAATTTTCTTCTTGGAAAATCTGATAATACCCCTTTCGCTTGTGGTTCTTACGAACTGTTTCCAGATGACTCATCAAAGTTGTTTCAGAATTGTGGAAATATTGGATTTGAAAAGTCTTGGGGCCACATTAAGGAGATTGGAATTTTAAGTCCACAAGATTCGAGAGTTTATCATCATCCAGTCTTTGATCCAGTTGGATATAGTTCCAGTCTTTACTCTGGCGGTAGGTTGGAATGTGATGATTATGTTATCAACGGTGGTTTTCAAACCGTTGGTATATGGCACTACTTTGTTCGATAATGGAATTGACTTTTTTGTCGCTGTGCCAGTGTTGTTTGCACATGGATTCTTATATTGCATAAGAAATGAGTTTGATTTGAATTTAAAAAACTTTCTTTGGATAATGATAGTATAAGCGAACAAATGTCTTTGAAGCAAATTTCTACGAAATGATAGAATAATATTTAATAATAATAATAATAATAATAATAATAATAATAATAATAATAATAATAATAATAATAATAATAATAATAATAATAATAATAATAATAATAATAATAATAATAATAATAATAATAATAATAATAATAATAATAATAATAATAATAATAATAATAATAATAATAATAATAATAATGTACAAGAAATTGATGATGATTAATAAAATTATGATGCACAATTTCTACATTGAGTATTTCCTAATGGCAGCTCGGAATTCATGCAGAGTTTCTTTTTCCTTTATGAAAGATGGAAGATTGTTCCAACAACCCACGACGCAGATTTGGTGCACCAAACTTTGTCTCAAACAAATCATGCATAACCCAGGATTGAGACGGTTCACAGATTTGTAGACCTCTGTCAGTAATGATTGGAGATTCAGCTTGTGAACTGACTTAGCCCCATAGGCTCTCAATATATTGTCATTTGGAGTAGTAAAGTCTAGATGTACCGCCCGTAGTGCTCTAACCTGAGTAGACGCTATCTTTTTTGTATCGCATTTAGAGCAAAACATCAAGATCAAAGGACAGTATCTAAAACAAGACATCACACATGCATTGAAAAGTAGAGATGCTTTCCGTAGATTTAAACATGAACGCATTCGAAAGAGGCCACTAATTATACGGTTTGCTTTCAGGCATATATCGTGTATGTGTGGAAACGCGAGTCCCGTATACGCAACAACACATGGGATACGCAAGGGAAACAACATATAGATGTTAAGGACCAACTTAATTCTGGAACACCAACAAGAACTTCAACAGCAGCACAGTTCCGATACCGAGATGCCAATACCCAACTCGCCAACCCCAACGCAAAAAACGGCCAGTCCTCCTTTTCAGAAGCGTGTCAGCGAGAAAAGGAAAACACCGGCCAGACCAGTACAACCGGACTACAATGGATGAAGAAATGTTGTTGAAAAGTGTGGCTTTGCGTGATAAACAACCAAAACGGGATGAAACGAAAAAGGTGCTGGAGTTGTTGGAAGTTCAACAAAGAGAGCTGGAGATGGAGGGAGTCATGATGGAGAAGAAACTACGTGGTTGCGATAACGGTACTGCTTTGTCGTATCTTTGTCGTATCTTTAAGGTAAACTATTAGATCAACTACGCTTCAAAACTTACTTTAAAGAGATAAGTTTACGGAATAGTTTATCGTGTATCTAAATTATTCAAAAAGATTAATCAGTTGGTATCAATGAAGAAAAAAGAATCAATTTCTATTATGAAGAAAAAATTTCTTCTTTGAGAATAATTCATCAAATAGTTTATCGTCTAACAGTATCTTTACATTCGTCGTACGACTAGTGATTGAGTTGTACGACTAGTGATTGAAGCCGTACCACTAGTGATTTAGTGGTCTTTCTTTAAACATGCTGTATCACAAATGTAGCATTGGATTTTGCATTCGTTTGCTCAGTCCTTCAGAAATTTAGCACGAAAGCAGGTTTTGTACAATGAATAATCCAAGTATTCGACATTCTTTGACATTTTAGAGGAACCTAAAGAGGCTTACTTACTAACTTGGTTCGAATTGGTCAATCAGAAGAAGGGTGAGGAGGGAAAATGAATTGATTTATTTGTAAGTAATAAGTCACGTGATTATAAAGTGACTACAGGTTGCGATCATAAAACATTTTCATTTGAAAGAACGAGGCATTGCACTACGCTGTTCTCGCTAACCCAGACCAAACTATTGGTGATCGCATATCGTTAAATAAACCTTACAAGATATTAAATGCTTGAGTTTTTTTGGGTGTTCCTGTTGGCGATCTCAAATTCTTATTTCTTTTTGACAATCCACCTGAATGATTTCGCGACGATTTTGAGCACTACTCTCCACTATACGATTTTTTAGGAGCGCTTTAAAAATCAAAACACAGCTGTAAACACTAAATTAGAAATTCATGCAGTCCTATTGGTTTAAACGTATTTCTATGGTTTAAAATTTTTTCGTCGCGAAAATTTATAAGGGTCGTCGTAAAAATCGTGTAGTGGAAATCCCAGCTTTAAATAACATTTTCGCATGCTCGATATAGCATTTGTTCATTCGTTTGACTCCTTGCGGCGAAGTGTAAACCGGCCTTTAATCAATTAGTAGACCATGGGCCGTATTATTGTTTTGCTTAGATGCGTGATACACCCCCTCTAGTCAATACTTTTTGCACTTTCCTTGGTCAATTCTAGGGTACTAATTTGAATGTTCTCAAGTATTTTCGCACCTTTCATGTACACCCAACCTCGTTTTATGAAATTTATTGGTTCAATAACGTTTTTTCTTTATAACTTAGTAATTATCTCCAATACTAAAACTCCCAGTAGAATGATGAGAGGCAATTTTGATATCTAAAACGAGGTTGGATGTACTTACCAGACCGAAACTCGGGAACGATGTATTCTTTCCGTTTCGTAATCGTGGAGAGATATGCTCACAAGTTACGTTTTTTGAAGAGTTTCAAATAAAATGTTTTCGAGAACCTATATTTCCTTGATATTTTAGAGAAAGAGAAGACGATAGAGGATCGAATGAGGGAGGACCAGTTGTTGGCAGACATTTTGAATTACGTCACAAGGAGGAGTAATATCATCGATCAGATGGACGAAAATCGATTGAGGTATAGTATGTTGCCATGGTAACACCAAGATAATCTTTCATGATATGTTTTCTTCCTTATTATGATTTCCCACTCATTTTAAAGGGAATACGAAGAAGATCTGGAATTAAACAATATGCTGGAGGCTCAGGGTAAGCTGCTTTTTTTAAGAAGCCATGTATCTGTCGTGTATCTGTCGTGGAGCGACGGTGTAGTGGATTGTACTTTCGTGTGTGACCGCTGAGGCCCCTGTGTATCTATATTGTGTATCTATACTTCACTCCGATGCGCTTTAAAAGCAGCGTATCAGCCCATGTAGAGCCATCGATTCGAAAATGTTCGAAAATGTTTGAAATCGAATGCTTCTGAATTGGCCGTTCACTTTTGTTGTTGTCATTGTTTGACAGGTCTTCCCCCCCATCCGGTGGTAAAGTTTCACGTGATGCCAATGTATCGACTAAGAAAAAAACTCCGAAAAAGAAAGAGAAAAAGAATAAAGAGAAGAACAAGAAAAAAAAAGCGTTTCGTAAGCTCGTAGAAAGACCTACCATTATGGATATGTGAGATGAGGGGTTTGGATCTAGGTTGTCAATGGAAAGTAAAGTTGACCGTTGTCGTCTTTTTCGTTAGAACTAACGGTTAGCTAATGAATATTATTTGTACTGTTCGATAACTGAATAGTGTTATCTTTCATGAAACAGTTGTGGAGCGATGGTGTAGTGGATATTAATACCTTCGGGTGCGACCGCGAGGAGGCCCCGTGAGTCTCAGTCATGCTGTTTTTCAATACTTCACTCCAATGCGCTTTAAAAAGCAGCGGAGCAGCCCATTTGGGGACATGGAATGACTGCACACTGGCCTTCGACCAAGATAGGGCAATGCTATACGTATACCCGAGGGTAAGTCAAATTCCTAGTGGCAAGTCGGCGAGAAGAAGAACCAAACGTTACTGATGGAAGCCCAAGGACGCAAAACTCCGGGTTAGTTACGCGCTTATGCTAGCAGCTTAGTGGTTAGGAAGTGGGATAGACACTTTGGTTCAAGCCCACCTCAGGACAAAAATATAAGAACCATGACACTGTGAGTGGATTTGGTCATGTTTTCGTTGACGAAATTGTTTCACCAAGACTAGATTTTTGTTAACGAATAAAATTACGAGAGTATATTTTTTGTACAAAAAATACGCCCTTCTTCCTCAACTAACTAATGAACTTAACTGGTTTGGGTGGTGAGCCAACTTTACGTATGGAATCTATTCGGCAAATAAAAATATGGGCGGTTCAGCCCGCTTTGCATTGCATTTGCATGTATTTCAAGAAATGTAAATAAACTGTAAAAAATGCACCCAAAAATCCCCCTAAAAACAAGATTTAAAAATAAGTTTTAAAAATAGACTTGTGGTGAGATCTGTCATTTTAAAAGTGAGAAGAAGAGAAAAAAATGAAAAATGTTGATTAAACAAGTTATAACTCGATTTTTTTCGATTAAAAATCTGGCCAAGAGGGGGGTGGATCGAAATATTTTCACTCGATGAAGTCCTTGTATTGTCAGAATTCCTTTTCTAATCGTGGGCGAAAGAAAGGTTCCATCCCGGTTCCCACCAATCAAAACTAGCTTATTATGTATAGTACATAAAGTAGTTAGTGAACATCATCATATTATTATATACATAATTATTATATCATTCTATTAGCGCTTTTAACCATCCAATTCCCCAGTTGTTAAACAGTTGTTAAATTGTTCTTGAGCATTCTTTACGCTTTCAAAAGTTTTCAAACGTAACTGCCTGAAGCATTCGGAATATGCCGTACATTTATCCTTCGTTAATTTCCCTGTGTATGATTTGAAGAAAGCCTGGCCGTATGTTTTGGATCTCAATCTGATAGCCGTGTCGTAAGTGTATGCATAACCTCCTTTACAGACCACATGAGCTTTCGCTGCCAAATGCGATTTATCGAATTTGTATCTCTTTAAAAATCCTACAATCATTGCTGCTCCAGGGGTATTGTAGTGGACTGTCAGACCATATTCACTTCCTGTCGTATCACTGCTTGATGTGGATTTCGTGGAACTGAAACTAACTGCTCCACCCACAGACGCACTGGCTTCCATCGTTACACTTGCATCGGCTAGCCCAAATATTGATACTCCCGTTTCTACGGCGACACTCACACTGAGCTAAATTGAATAAGTCAAGATTATTTTGAAAGTATAGCATCTTCGTTCAGCATGGAATCTCGTGGTGTTTCACTGCACTGATGATATTGAAATGTGTCAAGTTAAATACTACATAACTCCTTAAAATTCGTTGTAAACGCCCATCAGACATCTTGAAAACATTAAGTAGTAGTTTTGAAGTACTAATGAAAGTCGCAGATTTATATGCAATTCATATTTCTTCAATTTCTGAGATTTTTCACTATGTCTGAAACAAAAGCATTCGTATAAACCCGCCCATGTCAACCAAAAATCCAGTGACGCTTTATATCAAAGGAATGCCGACATAAAAGATTTTAACAATAGAATTCAAAGGCTTTAGAAGTTAGTTGTAAGTCCTTCTCTTGTTATACGTCCATGCTTTCATTTAGATTTCTTTGTTGCATAATATGACCTCTTATGGTTCAACGATTTTCCTTTCCTGGAATTTATTTTTGCGATCAGGAGCAAAAACGCAAAAAAATTCCACAGAAATAACTTCCATAAAAATTTCTTCCCTCAAAAATTCCTTTCCGAAAGATATTTCTTTCTTTTCAAGTCTTTAACGTCGCTAATTAGGAAGTCATTAGCAGAATTCGCCAAAATTTCCCCTCACGAAAATTTCATAGGGAGAAGCCCTTAAGATTGTAAATTTATGGAACTTAGCTTGTGAGAATACTTACCTTCCAATTGACAGATTCTTTTTTACCAATATCGAGCCCATATTTTTCAGTTAATTTAACAGATTTGCTCAAACTGAGTCTCGACACTTCTGCAGAATAACAGCTTGTTTGAGTGGTAACACCAATGATTTCAATACCGTCGAACTTAGCACGATCTTGGAATGGTAAAGCAACAACTTTCTGCAGTTTGCATTCACCACCTGTATGAATAAAAAAATCGTACTTTTTCCATTTTTCCAAAATGTGATTTTATGGAAAGAATTTGTTTCATATATAATAATCTATAATGAACCCATTGGAATTCATTGTGGTCAGCGACAGGTTTAAGCAAATATATTTGGTGCGGAAAAACGAGGAATTTTACAGTTTTCCCTGGATCACTTTTCACTTCATATTCATCAGAGGCATCAACACTATTAAAGGGGAACTAAAGTCAAAAATAAGTTATGTTTTCAACAAGTGTTTGGATAGTATCTTATGAGTGAATTCAAAAAAGCTTTATATCACGCCCAAATTCTCCTTTAATATCGAACTATAGACCTTTAGAAAAATACTTCTGTTGCCATGGTTTCAACATTTTTGACGTCATTGCTGCAGGTTAATGTTACGAGATTGCATAAAACCAAACATTCCTCAGAATTCTTGTACCCTTTTAGACAACCACAGTAATTTGGATAGGAATTTTGAAAGCTTAAATGATAGAGTGACTGCACACTATGAATGTATATGGAAAGAGTTGAATCTCGAGAAATCAAGAAAGTTTACCATAAATATAATGTAAACAAGAGGTCAGCGCAAACTACACGTTTTGTTATTAAAACATATGATATAAGAACATAAAACACATGATATAAGAACATAAAACACATGATATAAGAACAGAAAACACATGATATAAGAACAGAAAAGGTCTAAAAGCTAAGAACATGTTAAGAATATTCGAAGCTTAGAAACGTTTGTTCTTAAGAAAATATTTTTACATTTTACAAGAAAAGGTCGTGATAATAGTCATACACAAGAATATTATCATCATGTTGCTTATAACAGTCTCAACTGTACTCTTTTAAAGTGAGCCATTTTAACCAAGCTCGTTGAATTTTGAATTTTGGATATTCAATAGTGTATGCATTAAGAACATATTAAAAACTTTCTTAGGGTTCAAAGTTGAAAGGTTTTAAGGCTCGATCAAAGTTCATCAACTCATTTATTTGAAGATAGTTTCTGTCTTCTTCACATTTAGGAACGTTATCCAGAAATAGAACTTCCACTTTTACGCCTTTTTTAAAACTTGTTTTTATATTGAGCAAACCAATTATAGATCGAACAGTTGGGCGTTGTGGAAACTGGGAAAGAAAGAACACTGATATTTTGAAGGGTGTTACGGAACGGGCGCTATGAATTGTGTAGTTACAGACTGACTCACGCATGCAGACACGGGGAAATGAAATATCAGCTGTCTCGCGACGCTGATTAATTAGCAATTATTCTGAATAAAAAACGGGGGATAATGTGTGAAATTTGAATTTCATACTGCGATATTTTTAAGGTAGTTTTCCAAAATTGTCTGTTTTCCCCCAAACATCGGTTTCCCTTTCTTTTCTTTCTTTTCTTCCATTCCTATCAAAAACTTCTGATTGATCCTACCTTTAATCCAAAACGTGTCTGATATACTTTTCTCACACCTAAATTCTGCATTCTTGGTGTTTCCATCATCACCTCGCCAAAAAAGCGGGCAGTTCCCAAAACCAATTGCGTACAATCCATTATTTTGAGGTCTAATCCAGAACTTATCTCCGCTACCGTGTCCACGACGAAACTGTGCATTTTTCGTGTTACCAGAATTTCCATTCCAATATAGCCATAAATTACTATTTGAACCAATGCGATATCTGAAAGTTAAAAGCCATTCTCTCAATTTTTATTTTTATTTATTTATTTATTTATTAATGTTTACCCAGGATAGCCTCTTAAGTTCTGATGAAACTCAATGGGAGTGCTGAGTAGGAGGTCCTAGAGCATTTAAAGCCCCCATTTGCGCTACGGAAGTCGCATGTCTGCCTGAACTGCTCAACTAGACAACCCCCTTAGACATAAATCCCACTCTCAATCTGAGTGCTAAGCTGAGTGGATTGACTCACACTGTTATAGTTGCTTGCATGACTCGGGCAGGATTTGAACCCTGACCTCTCGTATCGGAGGCGAGCACTCTACCGCAAAGCCATCAGCGGTTTAATGACATAATAACTGCGCTTTTTTATTTATCAAATTTATGATTTACAATAGTAATCAACGAAACAACCTACCCGTCTCCACTCTTCACAATTTTTATTGGATCTCCTTTCCCGCTGCCACATCTGAATTCTGCATTTTTGAAATCACCACTTTGGCCTTTCCAGAACAAATAACAATTTTCCCCAAATCCAATTCTCAATTCATCATCTCCAACGAATCTTTCCACTGCCTTAGAATTTACATTTGCACTGTTTGTTTTGACATACATGAACAGTAGTAACACTACCACCACTGTAGGTTTAAACATTTCTTTGATCATCATAATCATTAACAGATCTAGAAGAAAGCATTAGAGGTATATAACAGAATTTAATTGATATGTGATGTACTGTGCATATAATAATTTCAAGTAATAGTTTTTGCTGGCATTAAATCATGCACAAAGTAAATTTTGACATAAAATATTTAATTTAATCTAGAAGATGATTAACAAATCGCATAATAAACAATCCCTTTTATTATGGATGGCTGAAAATTCTTGGTGTTACGATGTGCATGTTTGTAAACAAACATTCTCAAATGAACAAAATAGCAAATGGATTGCTATAAAATTATTTTCCCTTTAAGAAAAGTCGCTATAATTTATTTAAAAAGAAATCTGCCGTTACTTACATATTCTTCGTACAGTTTAGTGAAACTGTGAAGTCGTAGAGGGCCATTTATAGTTGACACAACACAACAGAACAATTGGGTTTTAATAGTATTCTTTTTTTATGTCCCAGCACTTTGTGATTGACAGAGATATTTTAAGAATAGTTGACATAAGCCACGCAAGAGGAAACTGTTTATATAGTAATGAAACTGTTAATGTATTATGAAATTATTTGTTTCCAAAACCAACGCATTAATGACGAATTTTCCTCTATAGATTATACTGAACACTAGATGATATTTTACGGTACCTATATGTACTGATTGAAGTTGACAATCTCTCGTTTATTCATATACCATGAAAAAATATGTCAGTTATGTACCAGTCTGTTACTGCAGAAATAATAAGGAGTTTACGCAAATACGACGACAGCGAGGACGGCGACGTGAATGAAACAAATACGACGACAGCGAGGACGGCGACGTGAATGAAACAAAGGATTCGTTTTCTTTGTGGATTTCGTTTAGAAAGAAGGTCTATTTCATACTACACCATAGGGATAATTTTGTCAGTTAATTACATCATTAGCACATTTTCACGTTCCACACACAACGTGAAAAATTATGTTTTGAAGTTGTACTGAAAACAAAGACGCATGAATAGTAGTATCTTGTATTGCTTTTATCCTGTTCCGATCGCATTTCTTTCTTTCGTAGTCCATTAATCAAACTTTTAGTTATAACAGATCACATCTTTAAACATTCGTTGCTTTGTGATTCATTGTTTTCCGAATATTCATGATCACTCTCACGTCGCCGTCCTCGTTGCCGTTGCAGATGCGTAAGGTCCCTAATCCCGTGATACAGAACGTCATCTTATTTTGTGATTCATCAAATCACCATATATCATCTTTGCAGCCGATGATAACTCGTTGGAAGGGTTAGCAAGGATAAAAAATATGAACACCAACTTTGCTGCAGATAAGTTACTTGTTTTGGAAAGTACACGCTGTTTTATTTTATTAGCACCACAGGCTTAAAGTCACTAAAATGACAAGCACTGTAGTGCTGTTAGGCCACGGACTGTAGTAGTATATTTACATTCGTTCTGAATAGGCGTAAAAAAGAAAAGGATCGTGTTTGTTATACATTCCAAGTGAATTCTCGACATTACAAGCACCACTTTAGCACCGTTCTAGGTTCAAAACCATTAAAAAAAATCTTATATTTTCTCTACTTCAAAGAGACAGACAGTAAAGTAAAAGTAAAGCGTGTAATTTTAAAAAACGTAAACTCTATAATACAATGAATATTCCTTGTTCTTTATGTGTTAAAAAGGGTGGTTGATTTTCCGCCCTAAATTCCAAGCTTTTGGGGTACTTTGTAACGTCATTTTTTGGGGACTGAAAGCCAAAAATGGGGAATGACACAATCGCCAAGTCATTTTGATTTAACCCATATGAATGAAAGGATTTCAACCAAAAAAATCGCGGGTGCCCTTTCGTTTGCTACGAAACCTTTTTTTAAAGCATGTTTTCTATTGACAGCTGACAGCCTAAACAATCAAATTTTATCATCAGCTATCTCCTCGTTAACCACATGGTTTCGTCTTTGATATCTTTATGTTTTCCAAGAGATGAAGTTTGGCGACGTCAAAGTTTATATATATTACACCATTCCCGAGTTTCTGTTTAAACACCTTGTTTTGACCTAGTTACTATACCTGGCCTAGATTTAGATATCAAAATTGCCTATTACTAGTAGAGGTAATAAAGAGATAATTAATAAGTAATGAAGTGTTCAGTGGAATCTACTGAGGAAAATAAGTAATTAATGCGTTGGTTTGGATGACAAACGTTGGTGCTGATGTGTATAGATGACATAATTATATCCTGTTAAAATCCAATTGTTCTTTTGTGTTTTGTCAACTATAAATGGCCGTGTACGACTTCTGTGTTTCATAAAACTGAACGAAGAATCTGTAAGTAACGGTAGATTTCTTTTTATCTAAATGATAGCGACTTTTCTTAATGGGAAAGTCCATCAAGTACAAAGTTTTTCTGCTACATCACTCTATTTCATTTGAAGATCACACTTTGTTAAGGACCAAGTTAAACCCGTAATTTTTTAGTAATCTCGTTGCTATTTTGTTCATTTGAGAACATTGGAAAAAATTCATCAACCTAATTTTGAACCGTTTGTTTACAAACTTTTTTTGTCACCTATGCACTTTTTGTTGCCTCTGCATTTTCAAAAATAAGCATTCTAATGACACTATTGGGCTTTCGTAGGAATCATTTCCATCAAAAACATGCCTTTTTTCTTTGTTATTAGAAAAAAAAGAGACATGCGGACCTTTTTCACACTGCTTGTTCTTTTCTTTGTCAATTCAAATCATGCAAAATCTGAAGACCCATTGGCAAGGTTCTTTGGGAACAACAACCTGAAGATAGGGTTTGGTGCAGATTGTTACATGTTTTGGAGAGGTGACGACGGCAGCAGGAAAAACATGGAATTCCGCTGTGGAAAAAGCGACGGTGATCCTATGAAGATTGTGAAAGATGGAATAGGGTAACGTTGTAACCAATATTGTTCTTTGCATAATCCTTGTTTAACACTTCCAGCGTAATAGACCTGTTCATAAATAAGTTGCGCAATATTTTTTCCTCCTAAATTTTCTTCCGAATCATTACCTGTCAATTTTTTTGGTGTTTAAAGGTATATCGAACTACCCAGTCTTCGAACTAAAAATAAGTGATACCCTGAGTAGTTCGGTATGCTTTTAATATATCATTTAAACATCTCATCTTCCTTAACTGAACATTAAACATGGAACTGGAGTAAACAAACCATCCTGATATATTGGCCTCCACTAAAAACTTAATTTTATTTATTCTTAGATATCGAATTGGATCTGGCTCATTGTGGTTGTTTTGGAATGGAGATTCAGGTAACACGAAAAACGCAGAATTTCGTCGGGGACATGGAAAAGGAGATATCTTCTGGATTAGACCACAAAATAATGGATTGTACGCAATTGGTTTTGGGAACTGCCCACTTGTCTGGAAAGGTGATAAAGGCACAGTGAAGAATGGTGAATTCAGGTGTGAGGAACATATATCTGATACTTTCTGGATTAAAGGTAACGATTATTCTCGTCAAAAAAGCTTTGATTAAAATGTCTTACATAAGAGGAGAGACCCCGGGTTGGAGGTTGATATTCAATGATTATTGCCCGTTATGTTAAACTAAAGAAAAAACAAACATTGAATAAGACCAACGGACAAGTTGCTTATAGAAAGACTTCGTTATTGTTATGGATGTAATTCTATCTTTCCCGAGGTCTTTAACGGACAACTAGCTACATGAGTATTATGCAGCAATTTTAAAAATCATGCCGAAACTGTTTAGGCGATGGATGCAAGGTAACCAACGTGACTGTTCTCTCAACGGACAACCGATCAGAAGATGATGGCACTGAAATCGTTGGAATCAACGTAGGTGCAAGCTGTTCCGATTCAACCTTTTCTTTGTCGTTAGCAAATTCGCGTATCATCACTGAAACAGTTGGAGTTACGATCAGTAACACAAAGGAGGTGAACTTTGGCGTAAGTGTTTGCATACCGTGAACGCCCTATATTGGTGACTTCAAAAAAATTAAAGGCATACCCAAATAACCCGATCCCAATTTTCAATTTAGTGGGTCCCACGAAATTGAAATTAAGAGAGAGAATATACAACCAGAAGGTACTAACCTGTTTTTACTATTTAAGGGTACATTTCCTATACTATACAATAAACGCTGTTATGTCTAACCATTTAGCAGATAAATCTGATTTTCAAGAGGAATTTCTGCTAAAAGTTTATCAGAGTGCCTGTGAGGATTGCTAAAAAAAAGATAGATAGAAACCAAGAAACGTTTTGAGGAATTACATATAACATAACTAAAAATATTTAAGAAACGTTTTTGTTATCTTTGTTACTCTAAACTGTGTCCGCGCATCGAATATTGCCAACAAAAGTTGATCGTGACATTTCTTTTTCTCTCCGTGTTGTTTTGCTTGGAAAAAATACTGGCCAGCTTACTATCCACGGTCAATATATTAATGGAGGTGCGAGTAATAAACATTGTCCGTTGAAAATAAGAATAATACCAAAATTTCGGGTCTGCATAATATAAAATCATGTAACACGCGGTCGCCTTAAGTCGTCGAACTCAAAATTAATGATACCCAGGGTAGTTCGGTATGCCTTTAATGTTAAATTGTGCGATACCATTCATCATTTCTTAACAGAATTTAATCAATAATCATCAAAAATTACTCTCTATCATACTAATTAACTACTTTGCCTTTGTTTCGTTAAACATATGAACCTACTTATTTCTAGTATCCCATTATTTCTTCCCTTTTTAAAAAATACTATTGATCTTAATTTTTCTATTTTTAGTTCAGTAGAAGCATAGGCGTTAAAGTTGGTGGAAATATACTCGGTGCTAAGTCGTCAGTAACAGTTACTACCACCTTTTCTGTCGGCGGTGCCATTTCTTGGAGTTCAGCAAAGAGCCGAAGCACTTCTGTATCATCGCAAACAACTAATAAGCTGGTCGTTACTTACAAAGCGCCAGGAGCGGCTATGATTCTCGGATATATAAAACGATACAAATTTAACAAAGACAAAGTGCCGGCAAGATTTTTGGTCAAGTGCAATGGTGGCCACAAATTCACCTACGACTCGACCATTGCCTTGCGATCGAAAACGTATGCACATGCCCATTTCGACTCGTATACTGGCAGTTATCCGAAAGACAAGTGTAACGATGATAAGTTGCATTGCTTGGATCAGAATAACTTCCTTCGATTGGATGACGTACAGAAGATTAATAACCACTTCAAGTCTTGTTTCCCGCCAGCCCTTGTAAACGTTGCTGAAGTTCGTAATTAGCAAATACGCGCAGTTTGAAACTTGTTCAAGTTTGGAGCTCGAGATATTTTATTGTATTTCTCTCAAATCTTAGAATATAGAATCAGTTGATGAATTAGTTGTTTTACTGGTGATTGATGACTGCAATTAGTAAGAAACTTATATTTAATCTGTTTAGAATATAAATACAACTTCAGCCAACAGGCGATTGATTTTTATTCCCATTGTTGCGCAAAACAGCCATATGCCATGGCATCACTGTCCAAAATAATTTAGGCATGCCTAATACATCTATTATTAACAACAGTGCGTCACCATTGCACCTCTCTTTCTACATATCTCAAAAGACAATAGCGTCTTTTCTGTTGATTAAATTAAACTAAATTTTTGTTTTGTTTCTCTTTGTTTCTTGTGGAATGCTATAGCTTTTATTATATACCTTTAAAAAACATCCTCTATGTCAATTTTCATCGTTGAACCGTTTATTCTCCAAGTTGCTATGTGCAGTGTTAAATTGTTATTGAGGATTTTTTATGCTTTCAAAAGTTTTCAAACGTAAATGGCTGAAACATTTGGAATATACCTTACATTTATCCTCAGGCAATTTCCTTGTGTATGATTTGGAGAAAGCCTGGGCGTATGTTCTGGATCTCAATCTGATTGACGTGTCGTAGGTGTATGCATTACCCTCACCCTAACTTTACACAGCACAAAAGCTTTTGCTACCAAATGCGATTTATCGAACTTGTATCTCGTTAAAAATTCGACAATCATTGCTTCTCCAGGGGTATTGTACTTGACCATCAGATAATATTCACTTCCTGTCGTATCACTGTTTGTTGTGAATTTTGTGGAACTAAATCTAACTGCTCCATCCACAGACGGCTTCCACCGTTACACTTGCTTCGGCTAGCTCAAATATTGATACTTCCGTTTCGCCCACAACACTCAAACTGAGCTAAATTGAATAAGTCAAGATCTTGCTGCCCTTTGTTTACACCTAACTTCGTCCCCGAGGCTTCTTACCATTTCGATATGCTTACCAGCTCATTGAAAGGGTAAGGAAGCCTGAGGACTAGTTAGGTCTACACCTATATTAAAGTCGCATTTTAACGCAAAGTAAGATCTGAATATTACTAGCCCTGATTTTTTTATATTGTTATTAATATTAATATTATTATTCATCTTTTTTATAGTTGAAAAAAGGTCCGATAACGTTTGTAAAACATTACAAAGTCAATTTAAGTCATGTTAACATAAACATTATACTAGATACCCATGTGCGCAAAAGGATTTCTACATATACGTACCAGCTAATCATATGTCCCTGAAATCAAGCTCACAAAAGCTCACAAAATATTTATTCATATAGGTTGGTCAAGCGTGACAAAAATAAGAAATAAAACATAAAAATTAGATCAAGTTTTTGGTAAAGAAACTTAGAAAAAAAGTTAGAAAAATTGTATATGCCCTATGTTTTACGAACAACAACGTTTTTCGTATGCTGAAAAAAATCCTGTGTCACCATCGCAGCATATATAGAAAGAATTCAAAGAAGACGATGCAAATAAAAAAGAGATATAACTAATGGATCCTTGTCCAAATTGATTTTGAACACGAACGAAGATTTATTTAATGTAGGGCAATTTACAATAGCATTTAAACTAATTCAAGCCAAGAATAATTAAAAAATCGTATACAATAATAATAATAATAATAATAATAATAATAATAATAATAATAATAATAATAATAATAATAATAATAATAATAATAATAATAATAATAATAATAATAATAATAATAATAATAATAATAATAATAATAATAATTTTCAATGATGAAAGGGACAATAAAAAATATAAGTATGTACAAGTGTAAAATAAGGAAAGGAACGGAATGTCCATAAGGAATTAGTAAGTAAACAATTATATGTACTAGCACGCCAAGGGCGATGAAAAGAAAGGCGATTAGCTGGCAGTCAAGTCAAGAATCGAAGATACAATGATTAACGTAAGTTCCTCGAGGCACCTGAAAGCAGCGCCACGTAAAAGTACGATAAAGATATGAACATTGTTACTAGTCAAGTTATCTATAAATAACAAACCGTTACATGATCCGAATTTAATCGCAAAAACCTTATTCAAACAGACTGATGCCAGTGGCAGATTAAAAACATGGTCAGATGATCAAGGAGGATTGTCATGAAATGCATTCAAATAACTACGCAAAGTCGTTGTTATTTAACCGCACTCCATGACTCGCCTCATCTAACTGGTAATCCAACTTTGAACATGAACGATTTCATATTTAGAGGTTCCTAGTACAGTTATCTCTAAACACCAAACCTTTGCCGGATCCAAATTAGACCATCATGCTTGTTGCTATTGCCTTATCGAAATAGAACGCTTTTGCTCGAGATGCAAACTGGCCATAATGATCTACCCTCCTGATTGACAGGGGTAGCTCATTAAAGATTTTTGCACCTCTATCAGCAAATGTGTTGTTTTCAGGAGGTGCTACAAGCTTATAAGGATCAGCGTTTGACCGTAGTGTTCGTCTTGAAGTATGAAATTGTAGGCAGATATTTTGGACAGGTTTCAGAGTTTAGTGCTTTGAAGGCTAACTTTGAACTTGCGTAGTCAAATCGCTCTCTTATTGGTAACCATTTCAACTTCTGTACTACGTCCTCTTTACGAGCGTATCGCTGCAAAACATACCCAGCAGCAGTATTTTGAACTCGCTGCAAACGTTTCAGTTGATATTCTGGGGAATTTTCGACAACAGCAGATCCATAATCAATTCGTGATAATACTAAACATTTGGCCAGGTTTTTACGTACATTGAATGGTGTTAATCGATTGATTTTTCGCAAGGTTCTCAGCGTCTCGTAACTTGTAGAGATAACAGCATTTAGATGATTCTTCCATTGCAGTTCCTCGTTAAATCATACACCTATTAGTTTCCAACTTTCCACACGCTCTAAAACTCCAGCTCTTGATTCAACAGAAAATGTATCGCCGTTTGATAAATCGTGCTTTCTGTTCATTTGTAAAGATGAAAATAACATAACTTTTGTTTTGTTAGGATTAAAGATTAAGTTGATGTTTCGAGACCAGGTTTGCAAATTCTCCAAATCTTTTCCAAGACTAGCAGCAGTATTCTGTATTTCTGATGTTTTACAATGACCATAGATGCTAGTGTCACCTGCGAATTGGATGGATTGACTTGTAATATTGTTCACCATATCTTGAACATATAGATTGAACAAAATTGGTCCAAGTATACCGCCTTGGGTCACCCCAAATATCATTTCTTTTGCTTCAGATTTCTTATAATTGATTTGCACAAATTGGCGTAGGTGTGATAGGTAACTACCAAGCATGTGCAAAAACTGAGATGACATATTCATTCTATGTAATTTTGTTAATAATTGATTTTCTGACGAGAACTTTGTTTTTTCCCGGGAAAGTAACAATACACTTTGTCACCAAAAAAGAGAACAAGCTGAGCTTTACTTAAGTTTTCCCAGTAAAACACTCACTCAAGCAACAACATTTCTACAAACTAATTGAAGTGTAACCACACACTAGTGTTTTTCAGTACAGAGCTAGGTCCATATACTCCGTTTCATATGAAAGCGGAATGATTTCATATGGTTTCATATGGTTTCATAACGTTTCAGTATACTGCCTGTATGAGAGCAGCAGAAAATAGAAAACTCTATATCGGTTCACTGAGTTATCTACGGTGTTTATTTGGCAGGAATATAGAGATTGTCCGATTAAACTTAATATTGGAAAAGGAAAAAGAATATAAGGTTCCAAAGGCCATCTCAATTTTGAAGGAAGACAGGCATTTGGGTTGATTGTTGAAAAGTGAGTGTAGATATGAGAGATGCATTTGCGTCATCCATTCCGTTGGGTTATGCAGGATTCAAGTTGGTTTCAAACAGAAAAGGTTAGGTATTGCAAGATTCAAGTTGGTTTCAAACAGGTTTTTTGAAAACCTTTCGATAAATTTACATCGAAAAAAGTATCAATGAAGGCACTGTAGACAGCGTAGTGGAGGAGGACTTCCCCGAGTATCGTTGGTATGACATGAAACTAAGTTACATAGTACTTCTTAACAAATTGAATGTATCAAAATATTTCGTGCCGATGCCGACATCGCAACTTACCATGTCTCTGAAAATGGCTCTAATTCTCTTTATGAATAAAATCATGTTCTTCAAGAAATTTCCATTTCAAAGATATATAATATCGGCAACTGAAAAATTGTTCATTTTGTTTCGATTGAACACCTGACAATATTTTGGTTCGGAACTTCTTTTTCCCAATTTTTCCACTCTTCTCAATAAATTTTGGAAAAAGTCACAAAATTGCAATAAACTAGAAGGTGTAGTTCATATTTGGAAAAGCCTAGGAGTGGAACACAAATGGGTTAATCGGGTAAATAACGGTACGCAGGAATATTTTTTAAATGTTAGCAATCGTTTTCACTATAAATTAGACTTTCTGATAAAGTAAGATACAATTTTGTCTGAGAATGAGAAACAAAGATGAGTGTTGCGAGATATAATAATCATCATTTTTGGGGAGTGGCTGAAAACCTTATAGGGCAACATAGAGTGGCAATGGTTGAGCATGATTTATATTTGAAGGAAAAATGGATGTAATGGTAAGGTAATATTTCTTCTCTATGATTTTGAGCCTATGGTGGTGGTTAGGTGGTGCTTATTGCATTGCATAATTTATGTAGCCATTGCATAATTTATGTAGCCATTGCATAATTTATGTAGCCATTGCCTAATTTATGTAGCCGATGCATAATTTATGCAGCCGATGCATAATTTATGTACAGCTATTTGTTGTTTATTTCATCCGAAAATGGATGTGGCAGTTTGCTTTGTTTTTTTGTTTTTTCTATCAATAAACTGGAAGTATCTTTGAGTGGCTCACAGACCGCTCCTGCTATTCTTTCGAGGTGATATTTGAATTTTCAAGCAGGTCATTTACTCTTCTTAAAAAAACAACTGGAAGTTGAGACTGTTTCCGCGCTGTAACGTCTTTTGCAGAGATAGTGGAATTGTTGCCATCAGTGAAAAGTTAAGGGGAAGTTTATTTTAAAATTGCAAAGATAATGATGGGTAAATTTGAGTAAAAATTACAAGTTAATTTAAAGTAGCTTTAGTTTTTGCCAAGAAGAGCTTATATGAAGAGACTTCATATAAAACATATTATACCCCACAAAGAGGTCACAAACATTATGAATCTAACAAAGGAGCGTGTTAATCTAACATTTTGAGATCGTCAAACTTCTTTGGTGATAACTCTTATAAAAGAGTTTGAAGGAACGAGCCATCAGGTGATCTTATGCCTACTGAGCCAATCAAACACCATGAAGTATTAATGATCGGAAATTGTTAGGTGAATGTATGAATTGGACAAAATCACGCTTAACAATCTCGGGGAGAGATAAAAATGATAGTGAATATCGTTCTCTTGTGATGTTTTAAATACTTAATGGTTGAAATTGTTATATTGTTTCATGGTAACTTATATATACTCACAATATTATTTTCTAAACTAATTCTATAAAATCTGTGAATGAAATTGGAACTTGGTAACGTAGTGAGGACTATGAGTACAGCTACATGTCCTCCCGATAGGTATCTACTCAGTTTTTATGTTTTAATTTCTACAGCACAAGTCTTCCAAGAAGAAAAATTATCTTTCCGTCCATTTGTCATCTTCGTTACCAATATTATTCTTCAACTTTATCACTGTCCAACTTTCTTTCGCTGTTTCGATTTTTGTACCTGTTCGGATCTAGAAAGAGAAATTTAGAAAAGAAATTTAGAAAAGAAATTTAGAATAGAAATTTAGAAAAGAAATTTATTCAAAATGTTATTCAATTTGTATTAGTTTCATTCATATGTCATAAAAACCCAATCTTGTTCCCAGCGCTTCTTGCGTTTTTGGTTGGTGCATATCTGAATGTGTATTGTTCAGATAACGAGAGAGAAAAAGTTAAAAATCTTTACAACAGGTTAACAGCGCGTGTATGTATGAAGGGAAAGCTAACTTAAGATTTGATACCAGGTTCAGAAGTTAAGTCTCAACAAGATCAAACACAGTGAGCAAAATCTTCAAAAAGTCTCTTTGGAGGAGTGTTTTTTTAATTGAAACAGCAGGCGATATTGCTTGCCATTCTTATAGTTGCTTCAATAAAACCCTCCTCCACAGAGGCTTTTGAAGATTTTGCCCACTGGGAAGATCTTAAAGGTAACAACGTAAAATTAACAGACAACAATGACACAGGTTCAGTTCAGACAGAAATTTAAGAGATATACCACAATAATGACACGTGACTGGACAATATTGCTTCATTGTTGTTCTGTTTTTCTCCATTCCACAAGCACTAGCAAAATATTTACACCATCTTCTGTCTTTACATTCTGTTATGATACAGAAAGAGAAAAAATTGTAGAAATTAGGCAACATTTATTGAGGATAGTTAAGTCATTTAGAGTAGAAGAAAAAAATATAGGAGTTCGGGCAACAAATTTGATAATAAATAAATAGTATCACCAGAAGCTTCATTATTATTTATTTAAGAAAAAATAATAGATGTTTATTTTCTTAAAGAGTATATATTCGGCCAGGCGTTCTACTGGCCATCATTATTAAGAAGAGAAAAACGTGCAATAAAATAAAAAGAAATTTCATGCCACTGTACTCCTTCATATTTTTTTGCCTAACCCTACATCCGCCCTAACATACACCCTACATCAGCCGCTGTATAATAAAATATATGAAACTCAGTCTTCTTATGCGCATGTTCTTTCATTACAAATGGAGCACTCTACTCACTTAGAAGTTATCAATCGATTAATATGAGTCTGCTAAATGGCGTGCCCATACGCCCTACGCGCCCTGCGTGTCTACGTGCCTTACATTTCTGCGTGCCTTTCTCAGTGGGCACGTGTTCTTCTTTCAGACGTCCCATGGACGTCCTCTCGTCCACCTCTCGTCCACGTACAATTAGGAACGTCCTCTAGACGTCCTATTCAAGTTCCTGTTGGACATCCTATTTGAGCGGACGGGTTACACTTCACTTTCGACGTCCCTGAGTCGTCCCCGAGACGTCCCCGAGTCGTCCCCGAGACGTCCAAACTGAACGCCCACTGGGTTACGTGTACAGAAGGTTCGTTAATAAAGCATGTTTCCTAAAAATTTATTTACTAATTTATTTTCTTTGAGATGTTTGGAATATAAGTGACACCTTTTGTTATAATAGTAACGCAATAATCTGCACATGTTGTAAATAGTTTTTCTCACCTGGAACTCTTCCCTTATCGTTTCAATGTAACACTAACGTTTGTTATCAAAAGCAGTGGAGGAAACCGATAATGTTGAAAAACTCGCATGCGAATGATTTTAAATAATTTATAAGCTTA
Organism: Turritopsis rubra; assembly: GCA_039566895.2. Classification (NCBI taxonomy): domain Eukaryota; kingdom Metazoa; phylum Cnidaria; class Hydrozoa; order Anthoathecata; family Oceaniidae; genus Turritopsis; species Turritopsis rubra. Next base: position 14,738,400 of record CM077627.1, read on the forward strand.
TATTTGAATAAATTTATCCCGAGTTACTAGAACCTTTTCGGATAAGTTTAAGCCAGTTTAAGCCAGTAATGATAAAGTTAATCTTATCCCCGTTATTTCCTAGAATCTGTTGAAAGTGTATGTTTGGGCCAACAAATCAACAGTAACAATAAAGGAAAGAAGGATTTTCCTATTTGATTTTTATAAAATCTTGTGTTTATTTTATAAAAAACATGGTGTATAAGAATGTTATAATTGTTTAGTATTGTTCCGATCCAATCAGCATTGCGACCCGATTACATACGATTCGACCCGTTTGGGATTGGGTCAGTCCACTTATAAACGGATCAACCTGATTACAAACGACATATGGAATTTTGAAATGGTTGTGCAGAGATTCTTTTCAAAAGCTTAAAGTCCGAATCAAAATTTGTCAAGGATTTTATCCATTGCGCATGCGCCGTTTCATTTTTTATTAATTACTAGTGACATAAATGAACATCAACCTATTAATTGACAAACTTAACCAAATTTATCAATATATTGGTCATATCGACCAAAAAACGTGCACGTAGACTCAATTAATATATAATATATAATATAACATTAAAGCTTCATTTTTACGTTACGATAACCACTTGAATAGTTCAGAAAAACCTGACCCTGATCTGTAATTCACGAAATTTTGTATCCCACATTTTGCCACCGATGTCTCTGGAGTTAGAGGTGTTGTTAGTCTCAGAACATTCTCGCGAAAGTTACATTCAGCTTTACACATAATGACGTCATTACAGTGAAACTTTATTTATAACACCCATGTTCAATTAACTTTCGTAAAATTCTCGTATGGAAACCTCCCCGCAATGACCAGTGTTTCTTGCCTCCACATCATATCATAGGTTTTTTGCGTTATCGGGAAATGAAAAATTTTCAACTTTAAGATTTCATTCATTTATAATTGATTTTGTTTGAAAAGGTTTTGTCCCTATCAGAATTGTTACTATATTTACTTGTCTATTAAAAAAATCTCACTTACTTATTGGACACCCTTCACCGTTTGGACCTTTCGCTTCTTTTATACTTTGGTAACAGCAGCCGTATTCCGAACTTTGACATGTAGGTTTTGGTCGGGGAAATGAAGATTCTACAATCAAAGAAATGGAAAACGGAAATCAAAGAGTTGAGACGAAATAGCATGAAATACTTTTTTTATAATAATATGGTATTTGTTGGTAAACAGCAATGATCTTAAGAAATTTTGATTGTCGGTTTGTCCAGCAACGTGTACGGTTTTTGTCCCTGAAATTAATTGTACTGTCTCTTCTCCACAATATTGATTATATAATATTAATTGTTAGTAAAGTAGCAGGAATCAGTGTGGTGGAGATTAATTAGATAATTTGTTCAGAAATTTCGAATTTAATGCTTAAAATCTGCGCGTCCTGTATCTCGAGTTGGTTTTTACTATTTCGAGTTAGCGAAATGGTCAAATGGAAAATGTGACGTCATAACTGGAAGTTGTAACTCGAAAATTATCCGATTCATTACAATCCTTTAGTGAGAATTATTTTCTCCGTATTCTCGGTTGAAGTTTTGAAATTCTCTTAACAAAATATCATTTTGACCTATACTTTATTATCTCTACCAATTTATAAATAAGATTTTTAAAGGGAGGGAAACATAAGATAGAGAGTACTTATTTGCTAGTATAAAGGTACTGGTAGTACTTATTGTCAGGGGAATTTAGAGAATGATACAACGGCCTAACTGTCAGCATTGATTCAAAAAACAATCCGGATTTACATTACAAGGATATGTGACATATGAAACATTCATCATTGGGGCCAATTTTCAAAGGAATTTTTTGAATTAATCAGAATACAATTTCATGCTGGAAATTTGATAAGTGGAAATCCAATTTATAAAATTAACTAAAAGTTTTGGTTTTGTCTGAATAGGCGCATCCAAGGCCTGTCAAAATAAGTCCAACGATATGATATTTCTTGTCAGTCTTAAGTGTCGATTTGGTTACTTGCATTTTTTCCTTTTCTACTTTAAATGACTAAACTCTCCTCCACAAATGTTGACTAATCTCTAGCTACGCCTCTGGTCTGCCCACGTCATTGCAATTTACTGAGGTGATCAGCTCCTTAAAAACATCATTCTTTAAGCGTTTAATGTTTATTTTCAATAGTACTTTGTTTATGTAGATTTATTTCCGCTGAGGTAAAAAATCAGCTGCTAAGAAACATAAGATATTTGCGTTTTTCTGTTTTACAAAAATTCCTTAAGAAGAAAAACAGCATAAAAGCTCGTGAGGATATCTTCCTGGCGAAGATATCTACATTTTACGAGAACCAAATTTCAAGAGAATATTCAAATGAACTTTTAAGAATAGCTTAATGTTCTTTGTTACGTTCTGAGCTGTTTATCATTTGTTTATACGTTTTCAAAGTCAGAAAAAGTCAACCGATGGCTTTGCTCATGCACATCTTCGACTGAATGTTATAACAATTATTGATTTGTGAAGATAAGGTCCACGGCCCCCACACACCATCACTATTTTCTGGGTCTGCTTCTTTGTCAAACTTTGGATAAGTTGGTTTCTTGATGTGACTGCGATAAAATTGAAGACGATCCATAAGAACTTTCAGCGTGTTTGGCATAAACTCTGCCAGATTGTGAAACTCGCAAGGATCCCATTGAATATTGAATAAGCAGGGTTTAATCACACTGATTCCTGCTACTTTACTAAAAACCGTACATGTTGCTGGACAATTATGTAGACTCGAATGAGTTCTCAAAAGTGTTAAAGAATGCCTCTTTAGGAAAAATTAGCAGATAGATTATATAAATTAAATTTATATTTTCCCTGCCTTGAGTTAGCAAAGTGGTAAAGTGACAATTGTTAGGCCATAACTCGATGTTGTGACGTCATAACTGCTAGCACGAAGTTTACAACTCCTAGTGATAACTCGAAGGTTGTCCGTCTTTGTTGTATTTTATGAATTTGTAATAAATCTCACTGGTGAAAACGGATAATGGTCCAGTCACGACTTCGAGTGAAGCTACCGCGATGGTGTCCTCGATTGCCCAAAGTATTTGTTATGAGGAATAAGGAAAACAAAATTTTGTAAGAAAAGAGCTTTTAAGCACAATGGACAACTGCTGAATTTGTCTTTATCAAAATAATATGGACATATTATATTATTAATATAACTACCATAAGTGTTAATTTGAGTAAGTTTGGAATCGGACACTTTTATTCTCGATTATCATGCTTTTCTTCTTCATGTCGCCTATGGTGTCAGTACTGAATTTGATCCATTGGCAACAATTTCTATTTTGGTCATTTACCTGCATATTACCTTTCATGACCTTATTCTACCGGGTAAATTTTGAATGTGACAACTTCACTCACATAGACTTATTGTATCCTTATTTCCTGGCAAATAAGTGGTCTTTACTAGGATAAATTACTGGAGGAGCATTTCGTTCAGCTGCTTTCTGACTAACCGAAAGTGGCGATTTTTGTTGAAGTTACAAAATTTTCGCAGAATTAGTAAATTAGTGCGACTCCTTCGTGAAAATTATAAAATTACTTTTAGAAATGATTGCCGTGGTAATGGTTTTGCTTTTGCCTAAAAGCTGACCCACATGTTGATCTTGACTGTACCAGCATGAATAAAAACCTACCTATGCAACAAATAGTTACGATTCAGAAGAAATTATGATTTAAAACTTGTTCGCTGTTTCTGATGACGAAGAGCACGAGTTTTGACGATGGAATGTCAATAAGAAAACTTGAATAATATATGTTATTTTCAAAAGTAACAACAATACAAACTGTTTGATTTTAATACAGAGAAACAAAAAAAGGTCAAACAATGTTACTTACTGCAAAATCCACAAGTGAATGGGCAATATTGCCTCATGAGTGATGGCTGAAGTAAACACGCCCTACGGCGTCGCCACTGGACACACTGTCCCGTTTTGGACTCTCTTTTTGCATCTGCACATGGACCTAAAATATGAATCACAATCAGTTTTGTACATAGAAGATTTAATGCGGGCCGGTAAAAAGCTGAATTTTTTAAACACTAAAATTTTTACTTACGCGGGCATGAGCCATAATGTTTCACGGAAATTTTGGACTTTGTTTGACACTGATCTATACGAAGCTCACATAAGTTTTTATACGTACGACCTTTTTCAGAGCAAACTGGCCCTGTCAAATTCAAGTATTTGCAATTAATATCGCATTGACAACGTCGCTTGAAATAATCCACCTTTCCACAATCAGATCCTTTGGAACATTCACAACGTCTTTGGTCCGAAAACACCACGGTCAAACATTCCATCAATAATAAGACAGCAAAAAACACCGGTAACCCGATCTTCATTTTATGGGATATGTGTGAACATATACGACAAATTTTGCAATGAACTATTCGCCTATTCTTTGGACGATACTTTCGTAGCACTGAATGATAGGACACAAAGATACGTGCAAAAAGTTATTGATGACTGTTCTTACTGTTATGATTGTAAATGTCTTCACTGGTCTTGAAACTTTTTTCATATGAAGTAAGAGATTGTAGATTACATTTTTATATGGACGGACCACGAATTAACGGATGACATCATATTGTTTTTGACACACGAGCTAATTCATTTCATGCGTAAATGAAAAAATAAGTCAATACAAAATTGTTTCATAGTGGATTAAAAAAAAATTTTAGACGTAATGAAAAATGTTTTTTCAGCAAATAATAAATTAGAAAAAGAAAACTCTCTTTTAATCTTTCATCAAGCGATGTTTATGTTATTATGACTAAAGGAGGCACATTACAGCAAGGATAAAAAAAAAGAAAAGAAAAATTATTATATACACTTAGTGGATAGTGTTAGAATGCCACCAAAGTTTCATGCAGCACATCAGCATCGATTACAGGAGAAGGGAGTCCGTCATAATTTTGTATAGATGAAATTTTCTTAGATGATAGTGGTTGCTTGAACTTCCTATGACAGTACAGGTTACGCAGGTTACCATGGTTACGCTGATTACACTGGACATTTTTTTGTGCTGTCGAAAGGATAGTAGAAATCGATAAATATAATTGTTTATATTTTTCCTATATTTTTGTTTATTTTTAGTAATTTTTAAAAATATGTTTTTCAGAGCCAAAAAAGATTACCCCATTTAGAAACTTGCATACGCATCAAATATGAAATTTCATAGATACAGGAATTTTGCGTCAACATTCAAAATCAACAGAAAGTTTGTTCTGTTTGAATTACTCATAGAACAAACTAATCACTTTTGCACGATAATATATCTTAGACGTTCTAAATCATCATCTACATATTTACATATATAATTTTAGATCAATTTCTTATCTTTTAATTTTCCTTTATTTAAAATGGTTTTTATCGGAAGCACCACCAAAGAACATTCTCACCTTAATAAATAGCATTGGAATGAATAGTATAACACCAGTATAGCGGGTAAAATATTTTTACAGGTTCGTTTTTAACCACCTCAGAATGATTGGCGGAAAATAAAATCACAGAATTGCACATTTTATTCTTAAGCGAAATAAAAAAACCCCGTAAATATACCGATTGGTATAATAAGAGAAGCGTGTAATTTTTTTTACAGTTTTGCTCAATAAAAGTCTGTGTATATACAAGAATGCTATGTTACTCCATGTTATAATAACACCTTATTTCACTCAAAATTGTTGTATAGATATTCATTCAAGGAATGCTATTATCCCTTTTTGTCAGTGTTATTTGGCCTATTTACAGATTTTCGAAGTTGTACAGTTAAACTTAAAGCAAGGCAGAACCTCCCCTAAAACCTGGTTACTAAACTTCCAATGTTTCAAGATTTATAAAAGAGATTGTGGACAATGTATACTCCTCTTTAACCGCAATTAAACTACTTAAATACAGTAGAATTCGGATATAACGAACACGGCACATAAAGATTGTCTCGATATATCGAACTAATTTCTCTGGTCCCCTAAAATTGATGAATTATGAAATGTAAAGGAGAAAGAAGATCTTCTACTGAAATCTTACAATCCAATCGGCGACCAACAAAGAAGCTATTTACAGCTGTACTAAGGGGCGATCCCTTATTCGCCTCGATATTTATCTCCTAATTGAAGACAACGGATTATTTTCTTTTTGGTATTTATTATTATGTGTAATGTATTACATATATACTGCAAGGCTTTCTTTTCCATTATTAGCGACGCCATTGATGATTACCACGGCGCGACTTCTGGTACGGATAAGGATCTAAATCAGCAAGAAAATAACATTACTTTTCAGGCGTGTGTGTGTGTGTGTGTGTATGTGTGGGGTGGTGAGCGGGTGGGAAGCATTAGATCTTCTTTCGATTTTATTTATAAAATGGGAATTACATTTTCAGACGCTTACGCACCCTTACGTAATTAATCAATTTTATTTCGTAAAATCTCAATCAATCTAATATTGAATTCTTACAACCCAATCAGCGCCACTACACTAAGCTAGTGGAGTCCAGATCTCCTTCCTTAGTTCGTAGCGTTCCTATCCATTCTGAAAACAGAAGTTTTTACATTAACAATATCTTTTTAATAAAAACGTTACCATGTTAATTTATCAGACCATACTCCCCGTTTTCCCACATAAATTTATAGTGATCATCAGATTTGATCATGAATTTCGTATCAAGATTTTGAATACCTAACACTACTACTACTACTACTACTACTTTTACTAGTCAAAACATATGCGAAAACACGTGGCCGCATTTCTTTAAATGCGCGGCCTCGTGTTTTGCCACCTGTTTTCCCACTTGTTTTATTATCTGGTCTACAGTCTACCATAGTAAAACAGGAGGGGAAAACACGGGGCCGCGTCTTTTACCGCCTATTTTGTTTCTCAAAGTAATGACAAAACACGCGGCCGCGTTTTCATATAATATTTTTTCTTGTTCTGGTCTTGAATTTTTACCGAATTCTTTTTTGGTTGACGTGTGATTTTGTGCAGCTAAGCATGATCTCCTCAAACATGGCGACTGAGGTGGATTCTTATAAAAAGGTAAACTTATGTTTTTCTTGTGTTTTGGCTAAAATGGAAATAAATTGCTCACGCATGTATATTTCTTTTGTTTTAAACAATAAGTTTCTGCTGTTTCTTAATTAATCCTGGTTCACACTTAAGAATCTTTTTAAATACAATTGTATCGTCAGTGTAACTTAGACTTTGGATAGATAATTTTTTGATATGGCTATAAAACATTTTGACGCCTTTGATGAAACTTTTGTTGTGTTTGCTGACTTTAGGTAAATTTTCTAAAACAGTGTTGTTACAGAATGACTGGTGTGTATAGTATAATTACAATTTTAAGTGACATCAAGTACATCTACTGCTACCGTTTGGCGCCATCTGGCTCTTGTTTTGTGTTGGATCCATGACCGATTTTTTTAAAATTGACTATGAGACCCAAATTTTGGAAAGATGGTTGTGTCTCGTGCTGTGAGGACTTGAACCGTCCTAAAATCAACATATGAGACGGCGGTTGTGTATCGTGCTGTGGGGACTTGAACCATCCTAAAATCAATATATGAGACGGCCTTTCATTTCTTCCACTTCCACATTTATTAATTGAATTTTTTTGAGTTCATGACAGGAGAATGTGGTACTTTTTGTTGTTTTGGTTCTGAAAGGAAGGGGTTTTTATACCCTTGAACTATTGATAAGAGATTTTTGTCTCGTGTGACTTTTTCCATGCTGGATAAAAGTGTTTCGGACGTCTTGCTAGAGGTACATCTGGAATCTGCAAGTCTGAAAATAGATTGTTGATGGTAAGGATGACATGAGTCACACACACACTAGTTTTCCAGAAAAGGGCTTGGGTCACGTCTTGCTGGTGTTCGGTTTTCGATTGTTTAAACAGTATTTCCTCTTGGTTCAGTCATGTGGATATTTCTTCCCAAATAGTTCTACAGTATAACCCCGTTAAATCGGACACGGTTTAAGTTAGACTTTTCTTTAAGTCGGACTAAAACCTTGTCCCCCTTGGATCTAAATAAGTAGAGTCTGACTTAAGACGAAGTTCGGATAGGTCGGACTCCCGATAAGTCAGACCGATTATTTCGGTCCCCTGAGAGTCCGACTTAACGGGGTTATACTGTATATCATGAGTTTGTAAATATTTGTGTTTTGTCTTTGAACGCAGAGGATGCTTGAACAGAAGATACTTTTGATACTGTTATTAAAACATTCTTCCACTCTCATATGTCAGTAGGTTCATACATGGGTCCTACCATTGTGACTGTCTTTTCTACAAAAGCAACTGCCTTTTCCGATGACGGAATTAACATGCGTTCCCTCCTTTACTGCTCTAAACCGTTTATATTGTCCCTTTTTCAGCGAATCAATAGCTGTTCGTTTGCCTGATCAATCGGCCATGTTTAGATCAGTTCAGCAGGCACCCAACTAACGTTAGAACTAGCTCAGTGAAGTGAAGCTGACTGGGTTGCAAGAATTCATTATTAGATCGATTGAGATTTTATGAAATAAAATTATATTATACATAATTATAAAACTCTTATAAATTACCCGCAAATAACGAACACGACTTATAATGAAACCCCGGTATAACGAACCGATTATTCACCTTTTTTTCGCACGATTTTTCGCCTAAACAACTTTGACAATGTATAAGAATTGGCCAAAATAGCCATTTTCGAATGTGAATTAAAAAGTTCGAATGTTTCTTAATTCGTAACTCAGGGGAAGTCCCTAAACTGTGTTTTTTTGACAATTTTTGTTTCACAATTTTTTTTTGACAATTTACCCCTATTTTTTATTTGTCTACTATGTCAAAAAAAAATTGAAAGTAGTACAGGTTCTAGTCAGACTAAAATGATCTTGTGAGTTGCCAACACCACCAAACTTCAAATCTGCATTTACCATGTAAATATGTATGTTACTATGATTTTCACATTCCTCTTTTGCATTACACATCCATCTATGATTCTTATTTTCTAGTCTAAAACAAAGGAGATATGCCTTCAGTGCAGTTGTCTACGTATGTATGTTTGAATTGTTTTATATTCTTGCCGTTTAATCGATATGCACGTTGTCAACTTATTCGGGCTGACAATAATGGCTCGATCTTTTAAACTAATGGTATCACCAGGAGAGTGTACTGTGGCCCCAACTGGTTTTAATGCATGAAAATCAGTTGATGGAATTATTTCTAATGATATCTAAAACAGCTGAGAAACCATAATCAACACCAGATTTTGATTGGTTCAACATTCCATTGTTATTGAACACAAAGCAATGCCCATCTGTACGGAAGCCCATTAGGGACGTAGCGAAGTTATTATTTACCTTCGATCTCATACATCGAACATAACTTCGTTTTGTTTGATGTATGAGGCTACTTTTTGATGCTTATATTATGTCTAATTATTCTGTTCAAATCTATTCAAAGCAAGCACAAACTCTTATCAATAAAACTTATCGTCGAGCTCTGTGTGCTAAACTCAATTTCTTTTCTTGTGAAAGCGATGAGTTGCTTTGGATTGGCAGATAAGTCAGAAACCATCCATTCCAGAAACTTGAAATTATTGGTCATTGAAATTTGTAAATCTTTAAATTGTTTAAATCCCAAAATTATGTGGGATGCTTTCCCCATTAAGCCAAAACACTATAACTCACGCCAGGGTTCTTGTATTATTATACCTCCAGCAACCTCTACACGATCAATAAATTTCTTCGATTTTCGAGCTGCATTAGCATGGAATCAGCTACCTTTTTCTATCAAATCTGAAACTGATTTGCATAAATTCGTAATTTCACTAGAAAATGTCGATATTTATTGTTAATGTAGAGAATGCTCTTGATAGCTTATATATATATTTTTAATGGTTATGCATTATATTCTGTTTTAAACTTTTTAATGTTTACCAAAGTTGGATTAAATTAGTTAAAACTATTGTAAAACCCAACTAAAATAATGAAATAATAATTATAATAATAATAATAATAATAATAATAATAATAATAATAATAATAATAATAATAATAATAATAATAATAATAATAATAATAATAATAATAATAATAATAATAATAATAATAATAATAATAATAATAATAATAACTTGTGGAACTGTGACATCACATCATGACATCTGCAAATTATTTGATCAGTGATAACTCGGTACCGGTGTCACCGTAAATTTATACTCCCGTAAAAAAGCACTCCCCAGTACATATTTACTGGGAAATAAGCACTCCCCAGTCATTATTTCCTGGGAAAAGATGACTCCTGGGAGTATTTATTTACCAGGAAAAAAGTACTCCTTTGGGAAATATCCACTCCCCTTTTAGACAAAGTAGACAAAGTCAACATAGATGAGGTAACTTTTTCTTAGCAGTAAGGCTAACTTCACTGAAATACATTTTTGCCGAATCTTGGTATACTTAACATTTTACTGTGTGCTATAGCTATAGTTAATTTTTGGTGAAACTTGATATTGAGTATTCTAGATATAAGAATGTTACATTTTGTCATCAATATTGTCTGTGTTCATTTATAACGTCGTCAATTTTGGATTTTTGGTACTGGAATAAAAAGCTTAACAACTCTTTGCAGCTTTGCTTATTTTTAATGAAACTTAGTATGCGAGTATTCTCGATAAAAGACCTGTTATTTTCTATCGTCAATATTGACCATGTCCGATGTTTAATAATTAGCATTCAAATAATGCATTATGTTAAATGCATGGATAGTAAAATCTTTTTGATCTTTTTTTCATTTCTAAGATTTTAAGGAGTTATAGGATGTTGTTTGTAAAACTAGTAACGGGCGTAATTGTCGTGTTGAAAATGATGGCTTTGATGATTTCGATTGTGGAGATGCAATGATGATTCTGGTAATTTTGATGGTTACTAGTTGTGCAAACGGCGCTTACAGGAGTACCTGACATTATAAGGACGTAATCAAGAAACATTAAGTAAATGCATGATTATCATAATCTATTGAAAGTTAAAAACGTTTTTGATATTAGTAACTATTACAAATAATAATATCAAATAGATAAACTGTAATTCTAACCAATTAAAATTTATGAAATCAAAAACTTGAAATTAATGAAAATCCCTTGAAAAAAGCACTTTCACTGAAAAGGGTTCAAGATCTAAATAAAAGAAGATCTTTCTCTTCTTTTCAAAAACCAAGAATCACAACTACAAAAAAAGTAACGAAATAAAACTCTTCTCCTAAGTACAAAGGAATTCTTGCACAAGTATTGGATTCAAATTAGATTATAAATACTTTAGAGATTGATGTGACGGCAGTATTGCCCAACGAAAATGTTGAATATTAACAAAAGAGCTACGTAGATTGTTAGCTAGACTAATTATTGCTTAAAATGAACAAATAAAGATTTTTACCAAATGGTAGTCTTCAAAAAATTAACAAAATAATAACAAAAAAATCTAAACTTTCGGAAATGGTGTCATTTGCTGCATCTGCAAACAGGTGATTAAGTGTCCCCTCATCTTATTTACATCAAATACAGCTTCTACAGGTGAGCGTCCGTCAAGAATCTCCGCAGCGTAGCCAATTGCGAAAGGTCCGCAATTGAAACTATCTAGCTGTTTTTGTACAGGTAGAAAAGTTATAATTTGTTCTCCATAATTGGCTACGTAGTGCCTATAAAGAGATCGAATTGATTTCTTTGATGAGCGGGTTAAACTTGAATGAAGGCTATCACAGATTTGTACACGCGAATTTGAACAAAAACTAAGGAACCAATGGTTTTCTCCGTTATGAAGAAGCTGAACATGCTCTTGAGATACAGGGTGGAAGGGATCGATGGTTTTCTTTTCGGAGTTAAGCACCGACTGATAAGACTCGTCATCTGCACTAATTTTTTTTGCAGATTAGTTTCTGCGCTGCATCCATAATGCGATCATTTAACCAGGCATCTTTTGATAGCAGTAAATCACGGTAATTTCAAGTATTTCTTGAGGCAAGTTGTCAAAAAGATTCTTACCAGTTTCTTTCTGCGTATCTTCATCAACGCTCTCGTGATTTGTTTCGTTAGTCTCTTCAAGGTTGGAAGGATCTGAATCAGAGGAGGTATATGGTTTCAGCAAACTTACATTGTATTTCTTCTTTAGAGTAACATCTTTTTCATTAACGAGTACACAGAGTCCAGTTTTGGATACTGATTTTATGGTGTGAGGTCCCATCCATTTGAATGAGAATTTACCCCCTTTTCTATCTTTCCTTTTTTGGTTCTGTAACAGCACCTTTGATCCTACAGGCAATGTTGTGGAAAGATTGGTATGGCGATTGTTGTAATCCCTTTGCTGCTTGGTCTGCGCTTTCTTTATATTTTGAGTGACTTTCTCGTTTGTAGTCTCTCTAAGGAGAGCTGTTGATTCAAGTACTGCCTCAAATGTAGCGGTGTCGTAGCCATTCTCCAATTCATCTTCGGTATTATTGTGGTGTATGGTGTCGTACTTGATGTCTATTGGCAAAATGGGATGCCGGTTATACATTAAAAAAAATGGTGAATATTTGGTTGAATAGTGGACACTCACTCTATGGGCGAACAATATACCATCGATGATGTTTGGCCATTCATTCGGTTTTTCCTCCAAGACTTTTATCAAAGAATCTTTGATGGTACGATTTTGACGCTCACATAATCCATTTGATTGGGGGTGATACGCAGAGGTTATTCTTTGTTCGGTGCCTGTCATTTCGAGGAGGCTCTCCGAGACTTCATTGACAAACTCTTTGCCTTGGTCATTAATTTGTATTTTTATGTTGGTGCAGTTTTGTCCTTCACAGCTTTGGATTCGGACCATTTCGAAAAGTAGTCTATGCAGACTATTAAGTGTTTAAACCCATCAACTTCAGGAAGAGTGCATAATCTATGCCAATTTGCTTTATTACTTCATTAGGCACGGGGATACATTGTAGCTCTGGGCTGATTGTTTTAAAAATTTTCCCTTGATGTTGGCAATTTTTACAAGCTTTGATATAGTCCTTAACGTCTTCGATCATGCCATACCAGAAAAATCGTTCAGAAAGTTTTTGGTATGTAGATTCACGGCCACGATGAGCTGCCAATGCTTTAGCCATTAAATGTTCTCCGATACCTTCATGTACATCATGAATAATTGTCTTTCTTCTTTCTTTTTCAAATACAACCCTTCGTTTACGTTTGTACATCAATTCTCCATTAAAAAGGGTGAAGTTTTTACAGGCTCTTCTGAAATTTGCTTTTTTACCTTTATCTTTCGCTATTTCTGGTGGATAGGTTTTACTTCTTACAAATTCGTCAACCGCTTTGAGATCCACGTGTTGTCGTTGTTGGTTCGACATTTCTACTACTTTCGACACAGTTTCGCCATTGAAGTTTATTATATTATAATAATCAAAACATTCGATAGCCATATTCCCAATGGAAGGGCTTCTTTTAGGGAGTGTTTCTTTCCAGGAAAAAAAACACTCCCCAGTGAAACAAAGGGGAGTTATTTTTACCCAGAGAGAGTGCTTATTTTTTTTTGAAAAAAGACTGGGGGAGTGCTTATTTCCCAGTTAAAAAAGACTCCGGGAGTACTTTTTTTCGGGGAGTACTTTTTGACGGTTACACCGGTTCGTCATATTTGTTTGATCAGCTTTCGATTTTCTTTTTTCTTTCATGAGGAGTATAAGTACAGGCGATTCATTCATTGAAATGTAGTTCCGAATGTAGTTCCGATCCAGCCTTATATTTGGCCTGTCTCTTTTGTATATTTGGATTGGCAACTGGCTCTTGCTTACTCAAACCTTAATATAGTGATTTTAATTTCCATGTGTAATAAGCACTGCTATGTTTTTACAACTTTTGCTTGCAAACATAGTGGTGTTAAGCTCACGGCAGTGCAACTCTTATATATTGATATTCATAGATTCTATAACAACAACAAAACAAGAGCCTGGCAAACCCCTTCCCTCCAAACCATGCTTTCATGCCGCCAATAATCGCCTCAATCATCCAAAGACTTTTGCTCACGATCAATCGCTTGATTATCCAGTCCTAAAGTAACATGGAAACTTAGCTGTGATGTTAGTGAAACATATTTAAATGTTTTTTTAGTAATTCTTTTTTAGTAATTTACTCTTCAATTAATCCGAATCATCGTTCAACATAAACATTTACCGAAAGATTTTTTAATTATATACAGATTAAATTTTGTTATGAATCACATCAGGTTTAAATGTAAACAGTTCTTTCTGAGGGAAAAGCATATCAGACCATGCTGCTGTGACAGTATGAGTGAATTACAATTTACAATTTACAACACCATTTTCATATTCAAAGTCACTCAATTCTGATGAGGCCCTGAAAAAAAAGGGCTCTCTTTTTATGCTATCACTCAATTGAGTGACGGTCCCCGATCAGTGAAAAAAACTGTACTGTCATACTGTGGGGGTATTTGTCAAAATGATTTTTTGGGTGGGGCTTATTCGAGTGGGAGGTGGGGCGGGGGCTTATTTAATCTTATTTGTTTTTAAACTAATTTAAAGGTTTTATATTTGTAATCAATTATGTTGATATCTTTTTAACTTTAAAGCATCTAACGTTTAACTGCACGGGGAGTCATTACGATTGCGTAAGTAGTAATGATGTTTTCAAAAGTGGGATGGTGTAGTTTAGAAGTTTTGCGTGGCAGCATGAATATAAGATACAAATCCCAAAAATCAACAAAAACCTTTTCGAAGGTATATTATATTTTCGAAGGTATATTATATTGCACTACTGGCCACAATAAACTGTCAGCCATGCAGAAACTTCTTATTTTTAAATACCCATTGCTAAAATGCCTTGTGGACATTAGAAAATCCTAAAGATTTAAATCTAATCCGCATTCATTTCACCTGGTATGATTTTGTGGACGTTTTTATAAGAATGGAGAAAAATTGGTTCACCTTATAGCTGGTAGTGATGTTTTACTGATTTGTCTATAAGCGCGCTTCCACCTCAAGACAATGTGTTATGTTGCCAGAAAAAATACTATAGAAATAGTGTTAGTGAATGGGTTATGAGTGATGAATAGTCAATATTTTCAGTCGATGTCACACCGCCAACATTTTTTCATTTTAAAAAAGTACATTTACTGAATAAAACTATTTTTCTCAAGTTTATAGCATTTTTTCATATGAATTACATTTGCATTGCGCCCTGTTTCATGTCTCTTCATATGAATTAATCAGTAAGATTTTAAGTAATTTTAAGCATTGAATGTTTTCTTTGAACAAACTCCGTCTATCGTTGAAATGAAGTAGATGTGACGTTGGAACAACTTCTTGTTGAGGTTGTTTTATTGACGAAATTCAGTTGTGTTTACGATGTCGTCGATTGTTTCATTTTCAACCAAATATAGACGTCGTTTCAACATCGCCACCGACTTGTTTTCAATGTAAAAACAACGTGGATGTGCCGGCTGGGTAGGGTCTCCTTTATTAACTTTCAGAAGTGATCGATTAGATCCCTATTTCCTTTATTCTTTTTATCATCTGTTTTTTTTGTTCATTGCAGACATTCTATCTTCACTATATTGTCAAAATGCGGTGACCATGGTGACCTTCAGCCCACAGGGGCTCTTGAAAATTGTGGGTTCTAGAAGCTCTTAAAACGACTCAGAGGCTTTCAAAAAACGCATTTCATTTGTTGATAAGATACACTAATGTAACTAATGCAAAAAAGTGGGAGAGCCATGGTTCCTCTGGCTACTTTACCTTATAAGACCCTCCAGAAACGAGAAGATGTTGTTGTTGACTTCCTTTTTACCCCATTTGAACTCATCCCCAGTCTATCATGTTTTTGACGTAAGATACAACAGTGTCATTTGAAGACCTGGGGAAGCGGCCTTGTCTATGTACTAGTTAAATGTCGACTCAGTCCGATCACTTCTTCACCTTATAATCCATACCGCAGGTGAAGAGATGCTATGATAGAATAAGTGTGCGAAATCAAATGGTTACCGTATTTCCTATAATAGTCCTATGCTTCAACCTCGCCCCCGGTCATCTTGCCTTTTTAAATATCGGAGATTCTGATATTCAGAAATGCTAGATGACCGGTGGACGAGGTTGTCGTCCGATTATTGATCTCATTTTTTCTATATAAGGTAGCTACTAAAATTCTTGATTTGGATAACAAAGTATTCTGGATTGTCCGTGGAGGATATTTTTAGAAATAATATCGGGTGGGAATTATCCAGGGGAAAATTATCCCAGGTGGGAATTTTCCGGGGGGAAACTGTCCGGGGGAAATTATCCTAGGTGGAAATTTTCCGGGGGGAAATTGTCCTAAGGGCAATTTTCTCGGGGGCAATCGTCCGGGGGGCGATTTATCTAGGGCAGAGTTTTCCTAGAACCAAGGTGGACAACATTTTACGGAAATTATACATGTTCCAAAAGAATCTCGCTACAGATAAAATCATAATATTTTGGTCACGTACTCATAAAATTTCTGCTTCCATTCGCGAGAACTGTAAACCCACCTCTGATCTCAATCAGGTTATTATTGACAATAAAAAATATGGTGCAAGTATTAATATCGGAATGGAACGTAGGGGAGACATCATCCCATTGTGAAATCATCTCAATTTCGCCCATATGGGCGTCATTTAAGGCGTAAACCCTTGTAGTAAACCCATGTAGGAACGACAAGACTTCCAAAGGAAGATATTTCATATAATGGGCGAATTATCGTGCGCATAAGCGAAATTCACGAAGGTAGATTCTTGCAAAAAAACATTTTGTAAGAAAAATCGATTTTCAGACGTCAGCAATGTTTTGCGCACAATTATTAGGGAGTTTATGCAACGGCGACGGCGATGTGAAAGATCGGGAAAGATCGGGAAAGATCGGGGTTCGTAATATCGAGCGTTTACCGTACATAACGAACTCTCGATATAATGAATTGATTTCGTCCTCCCTTCACGGTTCGTTATATCGAGATTCTACTGTATATAAATAAAAACTACACTATTCGCAGGTATGTTTTACTGACAATATCTCCTTACTATAAATGTACGGTGAAAGATCTTATAAAAATGTTTGAAAGAAGGAGGCATAACTTGACTTCTATTCTGACTAACCCAGACAAAATTAATAAGCTTTGCACCATAAACTTAAATGATGATAATTTGTCAGTTGGAATATATGAATCTATTATTAATACACTGCTCTCGACAACCTGTCTTTTTCACATAAGCAGATCGCAAATATCAAAACAAAATATAGAAAGGCGATTTTCTCCTTTGAAATTATTATTTCCATGAATATATATTTGTCGAAAACAAGTAAATCATCCATTACCATCTGTGTGTATTAGAAAATATTTTTAGACTTTTTTTTTTTATCAAAATGAAGGTAAGTCTAAAGTGTTATTGTTGTGGCTGGCAGGGAAAATAAAACAAGCAAAAAAAAAAAAAAAAAGGATTTTTTGGGGTAGGAGACGGTGATCGTTGTTGATTAGAATGAAAGATTTTTTTTATTCCTGGATGGAAAAAAAAGACTTTACTTCATTTTCTTTTTTACATCACAATACCCATGTATCTATCGTGAAACTGTTTCAACCGAAAGACCTTAATTCCCATAGGCGTATTCAGGGTCAGTCAAAAAAAGTGGAGGAGTTCAACGTTATGATATTTCTTTTCAGTCTTAAGTGTCGATTAGGTTACTTGCACGTTTTCCTTTTCTACTTTAAATGACTGAATTTTGACTGACCTCTGGCTACGCCTCTGATTCCTAAATCAAGTTTTATATGGACTTGAATTTCCTGGACTGTACAAAGGTAATGGACGGGGTATCACTCCACAGAACAAGGGCATTTGTTAATGCAAGACTATTTAAAATCGAATCCTTGTGAATTTGACGGAAATTTTCTGAAAAAATATTATACCCGAAATGATATAACATTTTCCGAAATGCTTACAAAAAAACAACAAAAAAACTAATTAAAATATTGAACACATTCAACGTTTTAAACTTAACAGTTCAAAAAATTATGTCCAATATCTATGTCGCAAACCATGTTAACTTTTAAACCAAGTTGACCAAATTCCAACTTGGTTTAAACCAAGTAGGCTCCCGTTATTTTATTAAACCAAGTTGTCCTTTTCGAGTGAAAATTTTGATCATTAAACCAAGTTGACCTAGCATTACTCGAATCCAGAGATTTTTGCGGGATCAAACTTTCACGATCATAACAATAGTTTTTTTCTTTAAAACATTCTCGGGCTGCTTATATCACACATATTTGATAGGAATGTTAAGAGGAATGTTATTTGATAGGAATGGTAAAAAGGCCAAGGAAGTGGCTAATTGACAATGAAACGCTATATTCTTAAACTAGGTCTCTTTTTACAAGCTCATTTGTTGAGTATCTACGTAGGAAGATCAAATGTTTTAAGAGTTTAGAGGTAGTTCTCAAGAAATAACGGTCCAACTCTGTACAAGTGGACTTGTAACTTTTTCGTCATTTATTACTTGTTTCGATTTTTCACAGATTTGTGCTTATATAAAAAAGCGTGTAGGCGAAATATTGCGGGCTAATCTTTAATCTAAAAATGTTTGTGGGTGCGGCACAGATGGATCAAAATAGTATGGAAAAATCTGTTCCCTTTTTGGGGCGTTCGTTTTAAAAAACAATGAATCTTAATATAACTTTCTTTCTTCAGAAAAAAGACCCCGTAAATACATCTGTAACATATATAACATATATAAAGAACTTTGTACATTTAAAAACACTGTCCGCATGACCAGTAGTTAATTTTGTTTCCTTGTTATTAAATGAACGAAAGTTAACTACTTGGTTTAATATTAAAATGTACTTTTGGAAGATCATCTTCACTATTTTCATCTGTAATTACAGGCATTGATACCAATTCACCTACTTTTTCCTCTGACTGAGTTATCATGGAACTGCAGTGACTTTCAGTTCTCTTAGGTCTTGGTACAGGTATAGGGCGTGGTGTAGGTACAGGTTGCGATGCATGCAAGGCAAAGACTGTGGTGTACCAATTGGATTAAGTACCGGTGTAGGACTTCCAGTTTCTAGTTCTCCCGTTTCACAACTTTCTTCCAAAAAGCCAGGCAGATCTTCTTCTTGTATAATTCCATTAACATCCACTGGAATTCTCTCAAGCGAATTGGGGAGCTGCCCATAAACAATTTCGAATGGTTTCTTTTTGGTTGCCCTTGACTTACGCGTACTTAAGAAAACTAAATATACCAATAAAAAATTACAACGGTTGAATGCCATTTAAACCAAGTTGACTTTCACTTAAACCAAGTTGATTTTCATCTAAAATAAACTGGAAAAGCCTTAAACCAAGTTGACTTTCACTTAAACCAAGTTGACTAAGATTCGAATTTAACTGTAAAAGCCTTACACTAAGTTGACTTGTACTTAAACCAAGTTAAAAAGTATTATTTCTTGAAGTTTAAGTAATTTTAAGAAGTATGCAGGTCTTATTTATATAATGAGTGTAGGGATAGTGACTTAACTTTCAGGTTGGTACATAATTACCTATAGTACTTAGTACTTATCAAATAAATGCTTACTTAATTTATTTTTTATAATCAACCACTTAGTTGTAGTCAGTTATCAGTTTGAATTAATTAGACAGAGTATAATCAACTTATTAAATAACTTACATTTTATTCGAGGTAACCAGCTTGCCCAACTATTTGTTCCAGTGTCCTGCTGGTTAATGGCAATCATTTTCTCCACACAAGCATTTGCCCTTTCAACCAGGCCTTGCACCCATGGTGATCTAGGTTTGCCATTAATTAACTTGCATTCACCTGGGCAATCTTTTATGACATTTCTAATTATATTGTTCACAAATTCTTTTCCTCTGTCTGAATGCAATATATATGGAAGACCAAAATACGTAAACACACAAGTAATAAGTTTTTCTGCAACCTCCACAGCTTCTTTGCGTTTCAATGGAAACAGGACATGAAATTTAGAAAAATGATCTACAACATGACCAATCCATTTATAGTCTTGATCTGCATATGTTGTCATATCTATTAGATCAATCTACAAAATAACATGAATTTTTAATTTTAAAGCAAACAAATTGGACCATTTATACATTCATTTTTATGTCACTACTTGAATGCTTAATTCAAACTCAAACACCTGAAGGTACCGTAAATTTTTTTTCTTCTATGAAGCAACATTATATATAACAAAAAAACATACACACCTGAATTCTTTGTAAGAAACCATAAGTTATAATAGGTTTTAAGGGAGCCACAACTTACTGATGATGCTTCAGGGCACAGGTTTTACATAACAGCACAAACGTTTGTACTGCTGAGCGGGGTACATAAGCATACTGACACTTCACCTTAAACCATGGAAGGATATCAATCAGCATAATAATATGATAGCAAGTGGCGCTGCAGAAACAAGCAAAAATTACCTTTTCATAAGTATTCAAATAGCCAGTGTGATTGGTTTGTAGCTAATGTATTCTATGGAAAAGTGCAAAAATGTCTTCCCTGCAACAACTCTTCTAATATGAACAATATCGAACACATTAGTATTAGAAGATGATGGCTAAAGAAGAAAACAACTGGAGATTTATATAACTATCAAAAAGTAAATTCATTTATACAAAAAATAATGTAAAAAAGGCCCATTCCCAAGAATGAAAATAAAAAGCCAATGAATAAACAGTGTAGTGTGTGTTCTTCGACCCACCTCCTTCCCTCCACACACACCCCGTGATATCAAAAATACTTACTTGAAACTGCTTTAAAATGCACACACAATCTATATCACCAGGAAAGCTCGCAATGACAAATTTATTCCTTCTAATACGCTTCTTGAGAATAGGTTCAATGTTACAGCTAATCCCATCACGTTCACATAATAAATAACGTCTTATTTCCTCTAAATTATCTCGATTTATGACAGTAGAATTGATTTTGCTACTCAAAAGGTAGTTTTCAAAATGTTCTTATGCTCCACCTCTTATCAGCCATTTTATCCTTCAAGAGGCGAGTTTCTTCGAGTTATCGCGCATATGTTAAACCAAGTTGACTATTTTGATCGTTTTCTGTGACGTCTAAACCAACTTGACTTTCATTAATAAATAATATCTTTATTTTACGGAATTAATTTTCGTGGTGTGAAAAAAGTGTGCGAAAATAAACGTCTATTTTAATACTCATCGTACAGCAAAAGCCGCTGAGTTCAGAAATGAGTTTCTCCATACCCACCCGATCAACTGTATGAGTACGTGTGAGATTTTAAGATTGAAAATACCAGAAATCAGCGATTAATTCCAACTTTTTTACATGTTTCGTTATTGAGGCCTACTGTTTCACCATAAATTGAAATTCTGACTCAATTTTTTTCATTGAATTTTAAATTAAAAGTAGTTGGAAACTAAAGCTCTTACGCCAAGTATCACTTCTTCACCATATTCTATAAAAGAGGATTCATTTGATTGATAGGAACTTCAAAGTTTTCTTTTTGTTATCATATTTTATAGGGTCTTAAAAAGATCATGGACGTATAACAAGAGAAAGGACTTACAGACAACTTCTAAAGCCTTTGAATTCTATTGTTAAAATCTTTAATGTCGGTATTCCTTTGATATAAAGCGTGTCTCGCATTTCACTGGATTTTTGGTTTATATGGGCAGTTTTATACGAATGTTTATGTTTCAAATCTCAGGAATTGAAGAAATGTGAATTGCATATAAATCTGTGATTTTCATTAGTACTTCAAAACTATTACTTCATGTTTTCAAGATGTCTGATTGGCGTTTACAGCGAATTTTAACGAGTTATGTTGTATAACTTGATACATCTTTTACAAAAAAATCGCAACTTAGACAGAGGCCGGAAAAACGCCGCGAAATCTACAGGGAGAAGAATATCTTGTCCCTCAATCCTGAGAGTTCCTAAGAAATCCGAGTTTAAAGATTGGCTACAAAATGAACAGAATATATTGAAAAACATTTCTGGTTGGTTGTTAAAATCTCAAAAGCCAATAAAAGCATGTATTTTTAACTGTGATTGAGGGAATTTTAAAACGGCCTTTGTAAAAAGTTCAATAAACCGGACACACTTTATTTGAATAGATTAATGAAAGGTGTAAGTCCTTCTCTTATTATACGTCCATGAACAGATAGAAGACTTCTATTCTAGAATTCAAACTACATTGTTTTGGTGTCTCTTTGTGTAGTGGGAAAAGTAATTTTATTTCATGCCCCCCGATCATAACTGGATCATTGCGCATTCTGGCTTAAAACTACTATCAGACTTGGCTGACTATGTCAACAAATATTTGGTAAAACATCTGACCGAAAAGGAAATGAAAGATCAAATACTGGATTTCAACCCAGTCCCCACAAACATCCAAGGTCCCCAGGACGTAGATGAATATATAAAGGAACTTTTGCTGGAGAATCAAAAGAATCTAGCTTGACAGGTCAGGCAATTAATGCGATCATACCATCGTCGAAATAATGTTAACACTTCCTAAAAAATCGCAACACTTCCTAAAAAGTCGGAAAAAATTAACGAGCGACCAGGAAATCCTAAAGTACGTGCAGGGGTACAAAATTCCATTTCTGGGGAGTCCTACCCAAGTTCTTCTCCACCTCTTCAAATGTCACGGAAAGAGTCGAATCTAGTGGATCAGGAGAACCCATAGAACCAGTTACACCATGCCAAGGGGAGTTTTTGAGCTCGATTTTTCTCGTTCGAAAGAAGGACTCGGGGTACCTCTATTGAGGAAAACACGATTTAGATTGCCAAGCTGGAGTCATTAGTGTCATTGTTGCCCTTTCTGCCTGGATTTTCCTTAACACACGACCTATCAATGCGAATAGTGGGAACGCATACGCCCTCATGTAAGACCAGGGCACTTCGCTCTGATCTTTCACTTCACCTGGACTCGCGATCTGCTTCTTTGTTCAAATTGCCCGGGAGGTATTCTGCTGTGATTGTGGTCCCACGTCTTAAAAGGTATTCCCAAATTTCCTTGGCTGGATCGGACAACATCTTGTTGTGTGTACCTCCATTTTTACTAGGTATGAAAGCGCAGTCGTATTATCCATCTAAATATGGATGGACTTCAACTTTGGGTACAGAGGACAAAAGGTTACCAATGCAAATTTTGCTGCTCTCAGTTCTAACACATTACCCCCCTTCGAAATGCCGCGGTGTTTACAATCACCCAGGGTAATTGCCCTTATGACTGGTATATTTAATAAGAAACCACCCCGCCAAAACATTATCATATTTGGGATGTGGAAATTGTACTTATTTATTTATCAAAGCTTCCAATAGAGAAGGAACTGAGTAACAATATGCTAACTTTGAAATTAACAATGTTACTGGCTTTATCTGCAGCTTCTGAAATATCAGACGTCAGATCAAACATAACACGAGTAAACCAACCAGAGAAGAGCATTCCCAGTATTAAGTTCTCTCAATTTCGCGAAAATAAAAGTTTGTGTGTGTGTGCCACCATATTGATATTTAGACAGATATAAGGCATGACGCAAGAATAAAATAACTACTTCTCAGCTATATTAAGCCACGCAAACCTGTAACTACATCATTTGTTTCCAGATGGGGTGACAGAGATTATGATTTTATCCGGTATTAACCCAGGGTTTACTCCTCTATATCTAAAGCCTTCTTGGTTAAACTGGTCAACGTTCCAGAGATATTGACAGATTTCTCATCATCAAGGCATGGCATTTCAGAAAGCTGTTTTGGGGGAGCTTTAAAGACAGGTCGTTGAAATAATGTCTTCTACCTTTAAGCCAGAAGGCGCAATAATCCAGTATGAGATCGGGCGTAGATTTTATGAAAAAAATTGGAGATTGTGCAAGGACGCGTAACTTCCGCAGTGCAATTCCGTTTTTATGACCAAAATGGAAGCCAACGATCTAATACTGTCCAGCCATTTATACAATTTTTCCATTGTTTATAGGTCGTGGAAATTATCAAATACGTCGTGGTGCGGATCCACACCCAGTGGGCACAGAGTCGTCCCATGGACGTTCAGTTTGGACGTCCCGGAGACGTCCCCGGGACGTTGAAAGTGAAGTCTAATCCGTCCGCTCAAATAGGACGAGGAAGAGGACGTCCCCAAACGTACCTGGATGAGAGGTGGACAAGTCTGAAGGACGGATGCTTTCGTTTAAATGAATTGTTATTTCTTTGTTACTCCCAGATCTGGTAACCCTACTACCTGTTCGGATTTGCAACTACCAAATGTTATTCAATCAGTGTACACTTAATGAAGGAAGCCCTAATGCAGACATAATTCATCTTCTCAGCTCGGTTTAGATCGACTCAGGTGGTTCCGTTGTTTAGTCAGTACGATCAGTTCGAATAGTTCAGAAATCTTTTAAAAGGATAATGTTACTTGTTAAATTATCACGTATGCGGACGATACAGTCATATACTTACCAGTGAAATCGATAAACGATATTCAGAAACAGTTACAGGAAGACTTTAACGCGGTCACTGAGTGATTAGAAACTATGGATCTCATTTGCAACCCAGTGGGCACAGAGACGTCCCATGGTGTTTATATGAGAAAAGCTGGCCCGGTTTTACCTCGGTTTGTCGAGATTCCCGCCTGTCGATATCCCGCTCTATTCATAGTTTTGACCATAAAAATACAGTGGAAAACAGAATTTCGACTGTAGTAGGAAGGTGGGATCCCGTTTTACCGGGCCAGCTTTTTTCATATAAACGCACACAAACGAGCATACCAGGTCCACTGATCTGGTTTTATCTGCAATGAGCAGCGGAATTTTAAAAAATAAGACAAACTGTTTCATTGTTTAATTTTACTATTGTTTACTTTTAAAAAATAAAACATTACTCAGCCCGGATAAGGGGCACAGCTCGCTTCATAAAGACCGGAAATCGTGATTCTCGTGGAAATCGAGATTTCCACTACAAACGTCGAAACCTCCATAGTAACTTCAGTGGCAATAGGAATATTTCTTAATTTTCATCACAAAGAAACCAATGGAAATTAAGAAAGAACAAAGAAGGACAAAATGGTTTCTTTATATAGACTTTGTTCTTTTTCTGATGATAGATATGTCGTGTATGGAAGCATTTTATTTTTAAACAGTTGCTTTGGATAATCATGCACATTAAGAAATAAATTTTGTCAAGAAATACAAATTTCGTTTAAACAAACAAATTCATATAAAATCGTAAAGTAAACAAAGTAAATATTTCCTCTTTGAGTGGCATAAAACACGACCTTTAATGGCGTTAGACAAATTTTGGGACCGGCAGAATTAGGGCCGGCGTAAAAACCCTAACCCTAACTTTCCCAGTACACGATTCTATTAGAAACCATGCTATACTATTTTCTTCCACTTGTTAACTCAATCGTTTTAAAAGTCATTTCGCTAAAATTTTACGCTGCCATCAAATAGATAGCATCTTCTCCATCATACTGAACCATTCATTAAAAACACACACCATTTCGATCTGTTTGTTTACATGTTTTCTCGTTTCTTTTCTGTATTGTGTAAATATGGAAGAAAAACTTACTAATACTGTTATTTTTCCCTTTTGTACGTTAAACTCTCGTTGATATAAAACAAAAACAAAACAGAACAAACAAACATCGCTTGACTTTTTTATTTTCAAGAAATATGAACATTGCGAAAAAAAACGTTGCATTTTATAACAGACTGGCTGAAATGATCGCCGATAAACGAAACGAAAAAATCGATCTCATTAAAAACTGGTTAAAACGTCGAATAAACTACAGCTTGGTCAGAAGCCAAGTGCTTTGTTTGAGAGGATCGAGATCTTCAAAAAACGTATTTGCAGCTGTGAATGATGATATAAGCCTTATAACATCGGAAGGTCGAATTAACCAAAACCATTAAAGACAATGAAAATAAACTGACACTTGTTGCTTGTTGCTTATTAACAATCTGATATTTTTGAATTGTTATCGCTAAAATAGATCATTATTAGATCATTGCATTCACACCTTTCATTGTCTTCTCTATCCCGCAACAATCCATGACATAAAAAGCATCTAAGAAGGAGTTCGACATCCCCAGTACTGGGCGCAGATTCCCGATTCGGAGAAAAATCGTTGTCACATTCTGAGCGGTCACAAAACCGTTTCTTTCCTATATTTTTTAATTGAGTAAATCAGACCACCTACTACCGTGCACACCCGCGTATTAGTATAGCGCGCTTATCATTTATTGCTTCATATCATTGATTCCTCCCCACGACACAACTCTTAGGTCTTATGTCAGATGACACATTGCATTGCTGCACCCTAAATAGAACGCGATATTATAGGACAAATATCTCGAGAATCAATAGGAATAACTGACGTTTTGTGTTATGCAATATTGGCGATGGGTTGATGAAAACATTTGGGTCTAAAACTTTTTGGGGATGGGTGTGACGTCATTAGAATCTTTGATCGAGGACATCTCCGTAACGGTTCGACGTCAACACGCGATCCCATACATTGTTTTGATTAGCTTTTCAAGCTCTACTACATGACACTATTCATCCTTCGCAATTCTGTGATTTTATTTTTCGACACACCCATTATGAGAGGAAGAGCAATGGTGTTGGTGGCAGTAACTCATGGGGGAAATGAACCTGTAAAATATTTTTACACCCTATACTGGTCTTAATATACTAATACGGAATCTTGCTTTTTTTTTACCTTACTTTTAAAGAAAGAGCTTTAGGTAAAAGTTCTCGAGAAGTTCGTCAATGAATATTTGTTTATGTTTTTACGTAGTATAAGTATAAGGCACTCCGGCTTAGTGCTTGGAATTGTTTTATAATGTAAAATACGTTAGGGAAGACATGATATAGCATCTGAAACGGAGACTTCGAATTACAATCGAACGTAGCAGCTATTGACAAAGAATGAAAAATTGTCGTTTGAAGAAAAAGGAAGCGTTTGTTTACATATTCTAATACGAAGTAAATAAGGAATATGCATAAAAAAGACAAGTTTTTATTACGAAGAATAATTTTTTTACATATTTACGACTTATATATCAATATATAAGGGTTGCGGAGAGGGTGCGTGAATCACCCAGTTCTCCAGCGAAAATCATGAATGCGTCAAAATTGATGAAATTCTAAATACCTTAAAGACAGAAATTTTCGTCGTTGGAAGGTAAAAAAAACTGTGAATTTCGCAGAATATATTTTCGCGACATTCACGTATATTTTGAAAAGTGAACGGGATATTGTTATTGATAACGAAATGATACACGTCAAATGTACATCTTTCGGCAAGAACCTAAAAAATTCTCACTTCTTACTTAATTATCAGTTATTTTGATGCTAATCTTGTAATTCGATTCACGCAGAACTTAATCAGTCAAAAATTGCGATAAAAAAAATCTAAATCGATTTGTAATATTGAGCAAAGATTAACGAATTCAAAGTGTGAAAGGGAGAGATGGAAGAAAAGCAAATTAGATCTTTTACAATACAAATATATGCAGATAACTGCAAACGTATTCTGGATAAAAGTCGTCCAAATATCTTGGGGTAGAGAGGGAGAGAGAATGATGGTGCTTTTTCAGGTTGACGATAAATGTTAGTAAAATGAAGTAATAGTTTGTAGAGTAGTTTTCATTTGTAACGTGTAGTTTTTAAGCCACTACTGGTCATGACTGAACCTCCATATCTATAAGCTTGAAGTTCCGGGGCAGATAAGAGTTAGGTTATACAGTGGTAGTAAGTGAGGCAAATAACAAGAAGGGAGGCGGAATGACAATCAAGGTTGATTCACTTCACAGTTTATCAAGATGGTATCATATATATACATAAACTAATGAAAACTAATATGTATATACAAATATATTTCCCAACATCTTTAAGTACAATAGGGTCAAAAATATTTCAAGTAATGTAAGTCAGAAAGTCATATGACTTGACATTCTACCCAATGAATTATATCTATAGGGGAAAATACAATGTAATATGAATGCTTCAACAATACTCGAAGGGAAAATTTATCAAAAAATAAATAAAGTTCATTGTTCACCTAATGAATATCGTTGTTACAACAGACAAAATTATAAGACTTACCAAATTTATATTTATAGAAAAATTAAGGAGAGAAAGGGAGTTAAGAAGTGCAGCCATGTTTATTTCATATGTAAAATAAAAAAAATAAAAAATGTATTAAAATTTTTTTATTTTTTGCTAAGCTTCTAAGGTGAGAAAAATCGTCATCTCGACTTGGAAGATATTAGAAAGGACAGTCTTGACATGATGACGTATAATTCTACTTTTACTAAGGATGGTTACGAACACTACTGATGCTTCTGCATTATGAGGAATGTATATGATAGCAGTATTCAAGATGAACCTTTACATGTTGAGAGATATAAGTATCATGTCCATGAATTATTCTTTGGGACTAAGAATACGGTTTTTGCATGCATTTCCATTTATTATTTAGTTGACAAATATTTACGAATATGTAATAGCTAGCTAAATTTTTTGTGTGTTGTTTTTTATTCTTCAGAAGAAGTGCTTCGATAAAGTTTTTTTCTGACAAATCAAAAAATTTACTAATGAAATCACTTCTCATTGAAGCTCAAAATCGTACCCAGATTTGCTGTAAATTTCTTCAACTTCTTCATCATAATGGATGAATGTGAGGAGAACCCCTCGCATTGTTTTGTTTTCCTTTCAGCTGGGGCTGCACTAGCTAAACTTGAGATTGTAATGTACGTAAACAAAAAGCCTTCTTCATATAATTGACGGATTTAAAGAAAATATCAACAAACTAAAAGCAAAGAGACAGTAAAGAAATTCGCAAGAAAGGCTACATTTATAATATACCTGGTGCTGGCTGGTTCATCTGCATATCATCGGTATCGAGCCTATATACCCTTTGCGGGGGAAAAAGTCTACTTAAGTCTAAAAAATGACAACTTTGAACTTCAACATACAATCCATTCATCGTACAAACGGGTCAAATTCGCCTACAAGTCATACTTTGAAAAAAAATTCCCTTGATCAGTCGAACTGTCTTATCACTGAAAGCCTTTTGGAAAATCTGGTGTAAGTGAGCTAAATCGCACTTTCCGTATGCCCTATAGTAAATACAGGTGATTTACGGTACCGAAAACATTTCCTTGGTGGTAAATTTTGATCTCTCGTGTATCTGATCTTGCCAAAATAGCTCCGTTACGCTCCGCAATAATGTTGAAGTTTTAAGACGTATCAAACGTCATTTTATCCAGTTTTTATTTGTTTTTCTTTAGACTTTCAAAGAAAAAAAAGGAAATTTAATAAAAACTGTGTTGAGCAACAGGTATGTTTTAGTATAATGACAGAAAGAAGAAAGTCAAGAAGGAATAGAAGATTATAGATCTGATTAATCTGCTGGTTTTGGCCGTGAGTAAAATTAGTTAACACCGACAGCGTTTTTCTTATTGCTGATCTCTCCGGAATTTATAGAGAAAGAATAGTCAGCTTTGAAGAAAGAAACATTATTTGGAGGTATAATTCTTTTTAAGATTTAGTTAATACCTTAGGTATATATCTTATAGATGTAAATCTGTATATACTCCAAAAGTTAATTTTGCGATGGGTAGTGTAGTATGTGAGTGTCAGGAGATATTTCACAATTTGTGAATATTTTTCTCAGAGATTTAAAATTGAAAATTATAAATCTATTCACACAAAGTCTGAAAGTATTTTTATTTTGACAAAAAACTCGACTTATCTCACCAGTCATGCTGTGCCCGCATAATTTAGCATAATAAATGACCAATGAGATTACAGAATCGACTGGCCGATGGCAGGGCACGAAGGCAAGAAGCCCTGGGAACGAGGTTGAAACAACACTGCTACCTGTCCAGACTGAATACCATAATTTTTCTGAAAGTGCAATAGTTAACTAACAAGAAGATTCATAATAGAATTTTTCACCCAAAATTTGACACTTTGACATATTTGTCGATAAATCTTTGAAATAAACTTTGGAAATAAAGTTGAATATATCAATAGAAATGTTGATAAATCTTTAATGTCGCCAAAATAAAAGTGAAATAGCAAGTAGAAAATATTTAGTTGTAAGGTTTCTGTTGAAAATAAAACTGTGTCTAATTATATAGGAAAATGAGAACATTTCTTCTCTTTTCTTGGATTATCTTCTTAGTGCATTTCTGGAATCTGAAATGTGAATACGAATATGTTTCACAACAGACAGAAGGAGAAATAATATATTACAAGCACGATGGGAAATTACTTACAGGTGTTACGCCCTACTTTGAAAAAGAGATGGATAATTACCAATCGTGCATTCAGATGTGTGAAGCTGCCAAGGACAGCCGGTGTGTTTTCCTTAACGTGGTTAAAATTGCGGTCAATAGATTTCGATGCCAATGGATAAATGCACCTCTTCAAGGAAATCAGATTAAAGAAGCTAATAGCTCGAGCGCAATGTATACCAAACATATAAAGGTATGAAATGCGTATCTTCAGTAATTTGCAAAAGTATTTCATTAGAAATTGATTATCTTATCAGAACGTAAAAAATAAAGTTTGTCACTTCCTTCTTTCACGTCGTTTTCTTTTTTCATTAAGCTCAAGTGTCCACAATTTTGTAAAAACTTGAAATATATGAATATCTGTGGAGATTGTCAATGCGTGGACTTGTGTGGCAGTAAGCCTTACTACTGCAACTGCACGAAAGGTACTAATCTTCAATCAATTACAACCTCATCATTGGAACATGGAAATTGCGTCTAATTAATTGACGTTAATTTTTGAAATTTCTGCTTTTATTGTTACAGTTAAAGCGAATTCTTGTCTGGATTTGAAACCACACTACAGCACTAGCGGATTTTATTCCATTTATTTAAACGGGATCCCAACGACTTTGTACTGCGATATGATAACAGATGGAGGTAAATAGATTTCATTCAACAGTTTTTAATGTTAACATAATAAATGCACTCAAATTTTATAAGATTTAGTCATAGGAAGATAATCATGTTTTCAATGAAAACGTTCAGTTTCTACCCTTTTCAATATCTGAAAACCCTCATATTAAATGAAATGTTTGCAAGAGGGGTGTAAATTGCATTAATGTTTACATGCAATAAGCATATTTCTTTGTAATAAACTTCTGATAATGATATTGCTTCGTGTCAGGTGGATGGACGATGATCAGCAATTTAACAGTAGACTCTACTGATGATGCCACTGAACTATCATATGATAAAATTCAAACAGATGATATTTACTCACTTCAAAATGTGGTACATGGCAAATACTTACTGAGCACAAACGCCACGCGAATGTTGGATGGTTTTCAGGAATTCCAACAGTTACGATTGTATTGTCACAAACCCCATCACGGCCGAACTGTTCACGTGACCACAAGTTTGAATGCTGCTGGTTTAATAGTTATGAATTATCTTCTTGGAAAATCTGATGACACACCTTTCGCTTGCGGTTCCTACGAAACACTTCCAGATGACACATCGAAATTGTTCCAAATTTGTTCGGATATTGGGCATAAAAGTTCTTGGTCCAATATAATGACGATTGGAGTTCCTAAACTTGCACAAGATCAGAGACTATATGACCATCCAGCCTTTACTCCTCTTGCAAATCATTTCAATCTTATCGCTGGTAATAGATTGGAATGTGATGATTACTATATCAAAGCTGGTTTTGAAACCGTTGGGAGATGGCAATATTTTATTCGATAAAAGAATTTACTTTATTGTTTTCGTTTGGGGCGGTTTGCATCCTCTTTCATTTTTACTTTTACTTTTAACACTTTCAGTTTTTTAATACTGCCCATGTATTCATTAATGCATTGATTATAGGACTCTTGAAATCAACCTGGCACCCTATACTCACTATTATATCCTGTTGTTTTGCTGGATATTGTGTACTTGTGTTTTTACTTTATGTGTTATTTGGGGGTTTTTGTTGTGTTTTTTTTGTTTTTTGTTTTTTATTTTTTTTGCACGATAAATGTAAAAACTTGATTTTCAAGATGCAATAGTGAGAGGGCAAATATTATCTTTGAAAATCTAACTCAATTAACTGATGTCAATGTTCGGCAATTCTCTCAATTAAGTATTGATGAAACTTTTTCTTAATATCTATAGTGAAGATAGAGCAAATTGTGTAAAAACTTATTAACCAATCAGTGCACTTTAGCCAAAATCTGACTAAGAGGTTGAACCCAGCTATCCGCTATATAATTGCATGAGTGAGAAGGATAGGAATAGTAGGGATTCCTGGCTAATATGGACTAAGAACGTTGGTAATTATATTGTATAATATCGTGATTACTTTTATCCCCTGAAACCTAACATTTCTTATCCAATCCTGTGTTTCCTCTCTCTAATTCCTTTACTAATTAATGAAAGATTGTAATAAAGTTGAATATGATATAGATGTACGAAAAGATAACTCAAACTCTTCTTTTTCACGACTTAGGCCGGTTTTGGGGGAAAATTTGGTAAAATTGAGTGTTTCTACCCCCTGAAAATTATTCATGAGGGTTGAGGTTCCTTTAATGTTGTGAAGGTGATTTATTTCTAGCTATCCCGTTCTGTGAAGAAAACTAGTGAAAAATCAACAAAATACCATCATATCCGCTATTTTATTTGTACAAAAACCCCGGATTGTTAAATTTCATTTTATATACGTAAAATATATGTATGCCACGTCAATGTTGATTGTGAGCAGTTTGAACCAGTTTGAAGCATTACTGACGGAGATATGGCCAATACAAACAGTATTATTTCGTTATTTTCCTTTCAAACACGTATTACAGTCGTTTGGTATATTCCGTGTGGACACATGGCTCTAATTTGTTTGAATTATGCTCGGTACTTACGCATGCCATTAATGATTAGATTAATGCGTCTTTGTTCCCTGTCACGTGGAAAATAGGTAGAGTCGCACCAATCCCAAAAGTTACCAATCCAACAACTGCAAAAGACCTTCGACCTATATCGATATTGCCCATTTTAACTAAGGTTTTTGAAAGAGTGGTATTGAAACAAATGATAGAATTTATTGAATCAGAAACGATTTATCAATACACCATGTCCGATTATAGAAAAGGACACTCTACCACCAACTTACTTCTAAAGTTAAAAATTGAACATCTACTGAGGAACATCTACTGAGGTGTATTGTGATATGGATGTGGATGGAGGTATATCTTACCAAAGTTACTTCAAATGGTTGATTACTGGCTTGTTTGAACCACAAAAAGTATACTCCCGTGTAGTTATAATAAAATATATATTTAGGAAACAACGGTCCCAGATATGATAGTTGTCGACTATTTTGTGAATATAAGTAGTTCGACTAAACCGTACCTCTCTTGACGTGACAAATTTCTTCTACTTTCTTTGAGATTAGTTCACATCATTTAATGTCTTATTTAAAATAAATATATTCTATAATATGTTTTATACACCTTCAGGTGGATGGATGATGATCGCCAATTTAACAGTAGACTCTACTGACGATACTACTGAACTATCACATGATCAAATTCAAACAGATGATATTTACTCACTTCAAAATGTGGTACATGGCAAATACTTACTGAGCACAAAAGCCGCGCGAATGTTGGATGGTTTTCAGGCATTCCAACAGTTACGAATGTATTGTTGCAAACCCTATCACGGCCGAACTATTCACGTGACCACAAGTTTAAATGCTACTGGTTTAACAGTTATGAATTTTCTTCTTGGAAAATCTCACTTTTCTTCTTGGAAAATCACACTCTTTTTGAGTAACACTTTTACGTGTACTGCCTATATATTCATTAATGCATTGATTATAAGACTCTTGAAATCAACCTGGCACCGTATATTCATAGTGGTATACTGTTACATTGTTGTATTTTGTAAACTTTTTACTTTATATGTTATTCGTTTCGTTTCGTTTCGTTTCGTTTTGTTTTGTTTTGTGTTTTTGGATTAACGAACGACCTCGGAAGCCATGGTCTCTTCCCCTTTCGATGAGCGCTATATAAATATTTTAATGGTAAATAGTAATGTATATCATGCATGTAAGTATTTTGCTGTTAGATTGTTAGGTTGTTTGATTTTATAGTTTTTATGAAGAACCGTAACTAGCTACATTCTCAAATGATAGTAAGAATATAGACAAGCTCAAATAAGTAAAAATGGCAGCGCTCAGACGCATTTTTGTTATGTGGATTTTTATAGTGTTAGTACTAACAGAAAATCCTGAAAGTTGCAATGCTACTCCATTAAGAAGAAACAAGTTTTCAATCGGTCACTTGAATATTTGTGGATTAATGGGGAAGATCGACCTGTTATCCTTGTTTGTGGAAAAACATAATTTCAATATTTTTGCAGTAACCGAGACTTCCTGAGATATTCATTACCGACAGAGCTTGTTAATATCCCTGGCTATATTTTCGAGATAAAAGACCGCACTGCGTGCAAGTGGAGGTGTTGGAATTTATAGCTGCCATAGAAAAGTCGTAGGGAATACTTCTGAAAATCTGGACCTAACCTAAAGAATTTTTCCAAAGACGTACTACACATGTCGGTTTAAAGGGATTCGTGTTAATGACATTTTCAAGTACACGTTTTTTTTTATAAGCAACAAGTTTATAAGCAACACTAGTAAATTTTTCCAAAAAATGAAGCAACAGTACTACCAGGATCTTAGATAAATTACCAACATGAAATTTTGAAATGATGCAGCACTACAACACATTTTTTAAACAACACATTTTTTTAAGCATTAGGTATCAGCCGGTCTAATTATACATTAACTGATGAAAAACTGGTCATTTCAACCATGGAATTCAAAAGACAATGTTGCAGCACTAGGTTGCGTGCTCTATGTAATGATTTGAATGTCCTAGACTTTATGCTTAGGTACTTTAATTAAACAACTAAAATGTGAACAAAGATTTTTAAGACGGGACATATTTATATTTTGGAATAATGCTTAGCAACAAATTCAGCAACACTACTACCTGAAAAGCCTTTCACGAAAGAAAGCATACGGACACGATAATCTTCCTCCTGGAATGCTAAAGGACTCATTGCTATTGTCAAACATTTAGCTGATATTATCAATGAAAGTTTAATGACCGGAATCGTTCCAGAAGACTTAAGGTATCGAACTGTCACACCAATCTACAAGTCCGGACTCAAACAAGAACAGGACAATGATCGACCAGTTACATTCCTGGAAGAGAAAAACCTGCTATCACAAACACAGTTTGGATTGCGCAAAACACGAAATAACGAAAATATGAACAATGGTCACATGACAGGTGCCATATGGCATTCGATACACGTGAAGCCATGCCCAGATAATCGAAAACCTGTCAAACAATGGTATCCTCGGAACAGAAAGAGACCTATTTGTCAATTACTTATTGACCGTAAGCAATCAGTTTGCGTACTGACTAAACAACGGAACCACCTGAGACTATCTGAACCGAACTGAAACCACCAAGAGTTGAGCTGAGACGAGCTGAGACGAGTTGAATCCACCACGGAGAAGAAAAATCAACCCCGTCCTTTTGGCTGCCGGATGTTTCGAGTGTTGGTGTCAAAATCTCGATGATACACTCCAGAATTGCGAAAGGTTTATTTTTGCCTGCATTGCGACATAACCAACATTTAAGCTCAGCTATCCTCTCGATGTTTCATCCACATAAACACATGAATTGTTTTATTGCCATATATTCGTATGTTTTTACTCGCTAATGGAGTGCATCTCGACTCAAATCCGTAGGATATTTAACTCAACTAGGTAAGCCAACAAATTAATCAGAAAATTGCAAAACTTTCTTCTTTCTTATTGTTGCTGATTTTGTTAGTTTTTTTGTCTTAACGTTTCTTGTTCTGCACTTTGAAAATGTGAAAATAACCATCGCACGCCAACTTAAACTACAAGCAAAACTTCTTGAAATACTTTCGACTTTTTAAACCTAGTTTTGTATAGTTTTGTATCGTTTACACAAGCATTTTATCGTAGTTTCAACATGAACGATAAACAGAAAAACATCAAGTTGTCATTATATTTCTGTAATTCCTTTGTTTTCAATTAATTGCTTGCCTCTTTATCATAAGTTTCCACTTTTTCAAGGGGATCCCACTTTTATAGGGCTGGTCTCCCTTTTAGGGGGAAAAACAAGCAATTTTTAACGATTAAGCTTGTTTATGATGCAGAAGGTGTTCACATGATATTGCTTTGTAATCGTTGTTTAAACATCTAAATGTTTTGATATTTCAAACAACAATTGCAGAACGATAACGATAACGATAGCGACTACAAACGATGACAGGTACCTGCTAACTTTGTCAATAAACGATTACAACGATTCCCAATGACAGAATTTATGCTGAATACGATTATCGATCATTATCGTTATTTTGCGAGAGGTGAAAACCAAACTTACAAAATGTTAAAAATAGTCACTATTATTCAAGGTTTTTTTCGATTTTATTTCAGATTTTTTTTTATTCGGTAATAAAGAAGAGATTTTTTTTACTCTTTCCAAAAAGTACTTATGTGAATAAACAATATTTTGGCCCAAAATCGAAAAAAGCCTTATAATCAACCTTAACTTCGGCTAACGTTAAAGATAAATATAAAACAGGACTGGCTGAAATTATCTTCAATGTTTGTTTATAAGATGATAGCAAATTTTATGATACAAAATAAATAAATAATTTTTTTTAATACCTATTCATAAACTAAAAGTGTCACAATGAATGACACTAATTTCCACTTTATGTACAGAATAAAAAAATACGATCATAGCTTCTACAAGAAAGCAGAAATTAGTGACATAGTGAACTACATCACAAACAATGATATTATATACAGAAAGTATAAAAAGCAATAACACGTTTAAAATCAACTAACTCCTCTAGTTTTCATAAAATTTTCGCGGACTTGAAATTTGGCGCATTCATTTTTCGTCGTATGATTTTTAATAAAAATTTGATAAAAAGAACTATAAAATAAAACCAGGAAAAAGAAAATGAAAGAAGAAGAAAGGACGACAGAACAAAAAAGTTTTTTCTGTGAAAGATAAGTTTTTTTTGTGAAAGATAAGTTTTCTCAAGCCATAAAACGGGTTATTCTCTTTCTTCAGTTAAATGGAATCTAATTTTTGAAAAGAAATATTTCGCGCACATTTAATTTTCGTGCAGCCACATGCACGAAATATTTCTATTTTCGCGCAATCATTTCTTCGCACAGCTGTTTCGCGCAAAAATTAATATCTAAGTATAAATCATCACTGGTCGGCGAAAGCTTTAAGAAAGAGAGGATAGCATTGTGGGTAAAATTACGAACGACCAACTTCCATCTTGAGTTTAGTTCTGAAGAGTGTAAAACTCTTTTGATTAGCATCCTCGTTAAAAAGTATTAAAAAAATAAAAAAAAAAATAATATGAATTTTTTATGTACTTAAAAAAACACACAACCTGTTGGAAATGTTGATTGGTTTGTCTCTGATCAGGATGTTTTATATAAATTCAAACGAAAACTAACGTCCAAGCTTCATATGAGCATGTTAAGCAATCCAACCGATCACATTATCACACTTCCAGATGTTGATCTTTTAACGGCAGTGAATTAAACGGGTTGGTCCACATCTTTCGAAGGTCCCCCTACAAATAAAAACATCCGTGAGAGAGAGGAAGAGCCAATATAAATGATAAAGAAGTAACACCACGAAGGTAAGTATGTCTCACCATCGCATATGCTCTAGTAATAATCGGAAGAAGGGTGAAGGGTACCAAATACAAAAGCGCTGGTTGCGCAGCTTTTGAAACTTCAGATGCGACAGTAGCAGTTAACAGACCTATATCAACAATGACAAAATGATAAAAGGTGATAAGTGGAGCTTCAAAACAAAATATGCTATTCTTACCAATGAAGTATCCAATTAGTGAACAATGGAAATACGTCAATGACTGGGGTACTTGAGTTGCAGCGGACAATTTCTTATAGTTATCAAAACGTAAAACAAAACACAACAATAGACCTGGCATAACCTACAAAAAGATTACAAACAAACAAACAAACAAACATTGAAAATAACTTTTAAACCAAAAAAAAAACAGCTATGAAACCAACAAAAAACCAACTTACGACATCGCCAAGACCAAGCATGGAGAAATGTCCGTTCCTCCTGAAATATTGAGGGAAATATCAACAACAAATTACATATCCTACTTCATGTGCTGATTTATAGAAAAGTATTCACCTCGGAAAGACAAGTTTTCCCGGCAATGACAACTTAGCAGGGGCTTGCATGGATTCTCGTATGCTAAGCTTACTGGTGATATAGCTAGCCTAAAGAAAGTGATAAACAAATCAAGAATATAATGTAGACAGAATTACAACAGGTATGCTCCTTGTAAAAACATGGCAACAATAAAGAATAAAACATTTAAGGATAGTATTATTATTTCACAGTATCAACCTACCGGATTGTATGAACCTACCGGATTGTATGAACCTACCGGATTGTATGAACCTACCGGATTGTATGAACCTACCGGATTGTAAGCTGGTTGAGTAGCAACTTTTACCATCACGTTTTCGTTGAAAATGTATTCTGACAAGAAAACCTAATGACAAATATATTGATAGAATCAGTCTGCAAAACTGCGATGTTCGATTACTGTATATTTCGTTAAAATTTATATAAAAAACTCGTTTACTTGCGTATGTCAATAGTATTTAAGGAATTGTAACTAATGTTGAACGCGGTTGAGTGGGATCCCGGATAACTGGGATTTTCATTTAGCGGGATTGGCTTGTCATTCCTCTTAGTTTTACTCATCCTCGTTTTAGGGCATTTAGAGAGCTATTCTAAAGAATTTTTTTTTCATTTTTTCTTCATCGACATTTTTATGTTTTTCCTGGCCCCTCCACTTCAAATGCTGTGGCGCGGGCCCTAGCTTAACGTGATCCAACTGTATTGTGGGTAAAATTATGTGCTTATATGTTATGTAATGTAAAATTATTATTATTTATTTATTTATCGTTGTCATAATACATAAAAAAATACACAACCATTGACAATAATATTGTTTCAACCAGAGTAAAATGTTACTTATAGCATTCTGCCAAAATGAGCTAATTAACGTCAACAAAAAAATGAATGGGGCTGAAATGAGGGAGTCCTTCTTAAACATTTTCTGACAATTTAACAAGTTTAGAAGATTTATCTTCATCTTGATCTATACCATGATCACAAAACGAAAGTAAGAACGTTAAATGTGAATAAAGAAACAATAGGGGTAGACATGAATAAAATAAAATGCTCTATGCAGTATATCAAAACACTACAGCGAATGTTAGGATAAATGCTGCATCAACAAAATTGGAAATTATTTCTTTCCAGTTCCACTTTTTATTAATTATATTTATAATTTTATTTATTAATACAGCCGTTCTCATTTGATTCTTAATCCAGTTTTTTTACATTTAGGGTCCATTTTTGGGTATAAGAGGTATTTAAAGTACTTCTAACAAACTTCATAATACTTTCGAAATAAGGACCACTTTTTTTTTAACTGAAACAAGTTTTCATGGACAAGTAAAATGGAGAATAAATCAGAAAAAAAATGTCATCTTGCGAGGTAGAATGTGTAAAGCTAATAAGGATTCATGAAAAGATGTAAACTGAAACTTACCCAGAAAACGTCATATAGCAACAGCCCAAGTAATAACAGAACTGATACTTTTAAACTTGGTAATCGAACAAACGTTATCATTGCTACACAGAGAGCCATAGCAAGTGCTAAAAACATAGAAAGTTAAATGAATTAATGTGCGGCATAAAAACAAACTCAAAAATTACTGGAAAATAATAAGGAATTGAGAGGTTTTCGAATAGAGTAATCGTACCATCCATAAGTAACCAATGACCAGTAAAAATCCATAACAAAACAATCATTGATGATATCAGCAATGAAGCAACTTCTGCAGATGTAAATCGACCACAACAGCCTAACGAGACTCTAAAAGACATGAAAAAACAACAACAACAAAGAATTAAAGATAATAGAAATAATGGACAAATAGGTCAAAGGGAAGTAGCACATTGCATTTATAAATGTGTATGGTTAAGTTGGAGAGTTGATGCAATACCTTTACTAATTAGAGCTTCTAAGGAAACATCACTCATGAGTCCCTTTTTGTTGAAAATATTATCAGTAAAACACATACTTGCTGGTCTTGTTAAAACATAAACCTGTCAAACGTTGACAAATTGGTAATAAAAGAAAGGAAAATGCCACTGTTGCAAGAACTAGAAAGAAACATTAAAAGAATTGAAAAGCTAATTAAACAAGAATGAAACAGTAGTATAGAAAATATTTGAAATTAGTGTGTAAGAAGGGCCTATTAACTAAACTTTCATAGTGCATTATACAGTTAGTA
This sequence comes from Turritopsis rubra, assembly GCA_039566895.2. Taxonomy (NCBI): domain Eukaryota; kingdom Metazoa; phylum Cnidaria; class Hydrozoa; order Anthoathecata; family Oceaniidae; genus Turritopsis; species Turritopsis rubra. Next base: position 14,778,946 of record CM077627.1, read on the forward strand.
AGTCACACAGAGTTTGGAGTCCTTGGGCTTCCATCCATATCAGTTGGTTCTACCGCCTGCGGACTTGCTACTGGGAAGTTGACTTACCGCCAGAGATACGTATAGCATTGCTCTAACTTCCCCGAAGGCCAGTGTGCAGTCAGTCAATGGCTCCAAATGGGCTGATACGCTGCTTTTAAAGCACATACGTAAAGTATCGAGATACGCATGACTGAGACTCGAACACGGCCATCAGCGGTTGCACACAAAGGTATTATCTACTACACCATCACTGCACAGTTGAAAAGTCGAGTCCAAAAAGGTTTGAACCAAAGTAATTTTATAACCACCTGCTGTCATGAGAGTGAAGAGGAGCTGCAACGAGTCAAAGAAGAAAAACATAATCAGCAGGGTAGCAGAAGCTCCAATTGGAAGTGCAATGGCTTGTGATGTTTCTATAGTATGCAGACCTTAAAAGGAAAAAAAATACAGTCATATCAATTCATATCAATGCATTCAAAACTATTACGCAACTTTTGAGAAAGCAAGATTATACATTAGTGTGTTCATTTTGCTTGCCCCAATAAAAATATTTATACTAAATTATACATAATCTTATTTCTCTTAGTTCAACATGGCCTTTAAGAATAATATTAAGAAATTAGGGAGTATTTTTTACAACATATTTTGTGGTTTATTTGGCTCATGGTTAGTGACGTGAGTGAACTTTAATTTAAGCATGAAAGTAAATACCTGCTTCAAAGGTCGAACTATTTGCCATACAAGTCTCAGAATCTTCTGATGATTTATTTCTAGCTTCGATTTTAACTGCACTAAAAAAATAATATTGGAGACTTTCATTAGTAGAGAAGGGGCAATTAAGAGGTGCCTACACTGATTTCACGCATCAACCTTACGCATTCACATTTGACATTTTTTGACATAGGGGCTTACATAAAATCTTACACACAGCTGTGTTCATATTTAGAAAATTACATTTTACATTTCCAAAATTAAAGTTAGAAAAAAAGCATGATCTACTCTACTTTCATCCTGTATCAATGGTTTTTAATTTTTTAATGACTTTTGAGTTATGGCTAGTGTTGATATATAACAGTTTTGTCATAATCAAATTACTCAGATCTCGTACTGTAGATCTCGTACACACTGATTTAAACTTTTATGGACTTGCCTCCATTCTCAGATGATAACGACTTGTCTTGTTTAAACTGTCACAAGTAGTAGTTGCTGTTGTTATTGTTGTTGATGATGTTGTTGTGTTGCTGTTACAAAATTTGAATTAAGTATAAGTAATTCAGTGGATATTTTCAAATATTAATTAGTATAATTATTTTAAACTTCAAAATTATATAATGGTTTAAAGTGCATTTTTATATTAGCGAAAATTTCCTCTCACCAAAATATTTTCTGTGAAAATTTCTTCTTGCACAAATTTCTTCCATTAAGGGATCGTCCACAAATATTGTTTGTTTAGTTATACGAGTTGATACAATTTCAATCGTTTCAAAGTTCTTTTAGAATCGTTTCATTTTCAGTTTTGAAACAATTTGAAAAGGTTTTAAACATTTCATTAAACGTTTTACAAATTTCATTAAACAATTTGATACAATTTGAAAGGATTTCGAATGGATTTCGTAAACAAAACAACTTTTGAAGCGATTTTCCAAACAATTCTATGAAATGATTTCATAAAACAATTTTCGAAACCATTTCATGATACCATTTTCAAAACGATTTCATGAAACTATTTTTGAAACAATTTCCAAACAACTTTATGAAACCATTTTCGAAAATAGTTTTGAAAATTTAATGTAAATCTTGTAATTAATGCCCTCTTTTTTAATGCCTCCGTAAAATGTAACCTTATGATTTTCCAGATGATTTCATCAAACCTTTTTGTATTTCTCCAAAGCAAGGTAGACATTACAACTATCCAGTAAATAAAGGTCGGTCATCAGACATGTTCGATCATTTTTACACATTGGTCGGACAAAAATAAAGTGAAAATGAAAGGATATGTCCAAACAAAAAACCTGACCAAATATATTAATCTTCAACTTCAAATCTTTGAGGACAAGATCTTTCTATTTATAATTTATTATTTACTAATCTTGTTAACATAATTTCTCTCGATTCATTTCGCTCACTTTATGCATGCAGCAAAAATATTTCCTGCCTCGCTATATACATCAAGTATGGGTGGCATATTTAAACTTAATCTTTCTTACAAGTTTTAAACCCTTTTCACATGATGAAATAAGAATATATGAACTGAATGATGAACAACAAAGGTGGAAAGTGATGTGGAAATATGCCTTAACCTACTGAAAAAAAATTGGGAAGCACATTTTTTGATGAATCAATTTGATACGATATAAAACTCATTTCAATTCGTTCCACAGCAAGAGAATATTGACTGACTGACGTCAAAGTAAAGCCAGAGCTTGCGAGGGCAGTATGTGATGGAAGTCAATATTCGTATACAAAAAAAGTTGTTAACAAAATGTTTTTCTATTTTTGTGTGACATTCGATTTGTTATTAAAAATAGAATAAATGCAATGCAATAAGTACCCTTAACTGTTTCACTTATTATTTGTCCCTACAATGTTTTTTCTATCTATCTATGTTTTTCCTGTGTTTGTTTACATGACTTTTTGGCTTGACTTTTTTCCTCAGTAGAGGTGGAAGATATTTAATATGATCAAGAGACTCATGTAACTCATCCTGGAACGCCAGTATGAAAAAGTCGACCAAAGTGTAAAGCCCATAGCAAGTTAGTGGCGGTCTATATCTATAGGTTATACTATTAGCAGCTACTAATGGGTTCTGTAAAAGAGGTTAAAGGCGGTCGTCGGTTTATATATAAATAGAAAGATCATCAAAATAACTCATGGATATTTCAGGAAGATGGTTAACCACAAAATATTAAGGAAGCCTATCCAGTCCATTTCTTCAACGTCAACAAAATCCTACTCTATTATCCTGCAATAAACATCATGCCATGCATATTTAAGTTTTGTTTGGGTTTTTTCCAAGCCCTTATATAAATTGCTGGTGAAAAAGTGGAAGCAATAGCCATAGGACCATGTCAGATTAAAAGAAATAACGACTTGGAAGTCCCCTGTAAATAAAAAGGTGAAGAATATGCAATGGACAAGACAATAGTTGAAGTAAATGATACTTCAACGAGAACACTTATAATAAATCTTGATAAACCATGTCATTAATCATGGATTTCCGGCATGCCCATCTCTGGGCAAGTTGTGATTAGTGGAGGGTTTAGGTATTGGATTGGTTATCAAGCTATAAGACCATGGTCTTTTATCCGGAATTTAAAGGACATACCCTTAAATGAGTGGATTTATATGTGGAGTAATAGCATAAAAGTAATTCATCGTAAAATCTGCTGATTTAAACATAAAATAGTCTTTGTATTTCAACTAACTTTCTTCAAATCATACTCCAATTTTTAAATATCAATGGTATTAATTAATCTTTATTAATTCTTTTGGTCAATTTTTAAAATATCATTACCAATTTCTTTATTATATGGTCTATGTAAACTTTGGACTTCTAAACGCATTTTCTTTCTTAATAAAATATTTCTAAGGCAAAAAGAATGCACTCCTTTCTTCAAAATCAATGAAAACCCAAGAATTGGATAATAAATAAAATATATTAAGACTATAGAATAGTCAGTATCTCAACTTTCTTCACGAAATTCCTGCTACAATATGGAAATAACACTATTCTTTCTTTTGTGTGACTGTTCTTCTAAACATGTTTGCTTTTACTAATACCTGTTCTGCTTTTCTACATGAACCTAAACAGTAAAAACCTCCACGACTTCTCCATGACACTTATGCAATATTTGGAATTTCCATGAAAGTTCCATTACTTTTCCATGATTTCCATGACTAGTGTTGTTTGTCTGTACAACTGTCTGGGATAATTGATGATTCTTTTTGATATGTTCTTCTTCTGGTCAATTTTTTACATAAATGTAACAGAATAAACAAAACATTTATTTCATAATGTAAGCCCTTGTGTCGATCTTATGTCAAAAAACATGTACATAAATTTAGCTTTTAAAAGAATTGTTTTTTGCATATTTTGTTTTTTTCCATAAAATCAAGAATAAAATCAAAAAATTGGCTGCTAGGGAAATCACATAAAAAAAATGATTTCAGTATCAATCAACAATATTACTTTATCTCAAAGATATTATACAAACTGTAGTTCTGTGAAATAAGATCCATATATATACAAACATAAATTCACTTCAGGTGTACTCAAAGGTTGTTGGAAATCATTCTTTACAGAATTCATAGAAAAGTTCAAAAATATCAAAATATCTTTTAATGATATCATACTTGGAATACTTGGAAAGTGTTCAAAATACAACAATGCTTTATGAAACATCTTTATCTGAAGTGCAATATCGCAAATATTTTTGGAGTTTCTTATATTTCTGACATTATATGAAATTATATGTACAATATCACGAGTATAACAATAAAATGAATTTTTAAGATTCAACTCTCTTATTTAATGACAGTTATCATTAGTACAAAAAATCGAAAAAAGGAAAAAACGTAAACTTTGTTTAGGATTCAAATGTGTTTATTTCTTAAAATCTCATATAATGTCAGAATGATGATCTACAGTACACCCTGGATGAAACTTTGTGTGTCCATGTAAGATTATTTAAGTTTTATGAAGAGACAGTGTCTTTAGAATTTAACAGTCATGTTTTATTTTATGCGTTGAAGCAAAAGATTTGGATAATGACTTTAAAATATAACGTATACATAAAACTGTACACAAAATCTGTTGTCTTTTTATGGAAAAATTCATTCCTTCGAAAACAGTTAAGGTTTCTTTCGGACTGTATGTATCTTCAAAAATCCCTTGTAACAACAAATGAAAATAAACTTACCGAAAACTTCCATATACAATCAATATCATCGATACTATAAACGTTGAAATTCTTGATGTGTCAAATACAGAATATGCCCTAACAAAAATTAAATGAAAAATTGATATCTTTCCTATGAGATAATATGCAGGAGAATACACAAGGAGGATAAACATAAGTATTTTTTGTTTAGTAAGTTTTCTTCTAAACTTAATTATGGGGTGTGACGTCACGGTTGCCCGTTTAAAATATTTTTGCCACCCCTTGGTCAATATCTGAGATCCCATTTGACATAATAATTGGGGGTAAATTCAAGATGAGTCTGAAACCTCTTTAAATAAATCCAAACACAAAAAACACAACCGAAATGAAGTTGTTGATACTCACGCGTGCTGTTATTGCCACATCTTGTTTACTACTGGAACGGAAAGATTGGCCATTTCAAATCATGACTTTTAAATCCCCGTTTTGAAAGCAGATTTCCATATAGGGGGGGGGGGGGGGGGGTCCCTACTCTGGTGCGATATTTTGTTATATTGGGATTATTATGGCATATGCTTTTTCTCTAAATTGTTTTGAAAATTGTTTAGTTGAGAGAAGAATATATGGTTGAACTCGGACATATCCTCCCGTTCCTTTTCTCCTCCGTTTATCTATCTTCAAAGGAAAGAAATGTCTTTATCTTTTTATTACTAATGTTGTTTGGATATTCAATTTCATATCTTACATCCTTTTGAACATAAATTACGTTTCCTTTTTCATTTATTGGATTCTAAAGTTGTTTTGTTGAGCATAGATGAAGCTACCTATGATTATATGTGATTGACACTACATTTGGACAAATAGATAGCTAAATTGTGATTTGCAAAAATCTGAATTATTATTATTATTTTTTTAGAGTGCCTGTTCCCCTTGATATTTAATACGGCATGATATCAAAAATTTCTTCCCTGACTTTTCCCTGATTTTCAGAAAAAATCGAGACTTTCCCTGACTCTCCAACAAATTCCCTGACTTTCCCTGACTTCCCTGACCGAGTAGAAACCTTTTAATCCCCTTGTTCCGCTATGTGCCACTTGCCGCTTACACTGCAACTTTGATTGTTCCTTTTATTCATTAAAAGATAACAAATCAAACAAAACTTAATGTTATCTGAAAGTTTAGACATTCAGCTATCATTATGGAAAGTTTCAGAACGCATCAACAAATATTAAGTGATTTCTAGCAAAAGCTTTAACATCGGGTCGCGATCATCGTGAATAAATAAATAAAAATGACGACTCCCAAAAATAAATGCTTGAAAATACAGTGTCATAAATAACGGAACAAATAGATTCATAGATATTCATCTGCTGTTTTGAATACTCCCAACATATGAGATTTTATCCACACAAACAGTTTTTCTGTATTTATTGTGTACACGAGTAAATCACCAAAAGTATACAGTAAGGTAATTCCGTAACTACATGCCTTTTTCCGCTATAGCAACAAAAATTGTTCTTGTTAGCATTGATTTCAGCTTGATTATTCATACAGTTAAATCTTTCTCACAGATGTTCAATTAGCGTCAAATCCCGAGATGATAATCACTCATAAGGCTCATCATCCAAGAAAACATGAAATTAGGTTCATAAAATTAGTCCCCTGTGCATGCTCATAATTAGCACTATTCCCATCACGTGTCTGTTTTTTTTCGATTAAAAGTTGACTTGTCGAGACTGCACTATTGTTTTATAAAAAAAACTATCCTGATAAAAATATTGCTGCCTTCGATTTGTAGACAATAAAGCCATGTATTTTTATAAGCTTGTGGTTGTCGTTTATCTGCAGAATCAAAGAGGAAAAACAGTTATATTGAGAGAAAAGGGATTAAACTTTTTGTATGAACATCATATTCTATAAAATTTGTTATTAACATCACCTTTGATGAACGCAAAATTAGTAAGCGGAAAGAGGAACAAGTTAGCGGAATAAGAAACATCACCCAGATGATGTTTTTGCGCGATAGCAGTATTTATTACCAATCTTATTCTGTTTGTTTATTCCTGTTGATTTGAAATCTAAAATTACCAATTGTTCTGCTAAATCTAATTAGTTGGGTTTTCTCGTTCGCAACAAAGAATTTTGCAGCATTAAAATTAAAGTTAGCGGTAAGGGGAGCAGGCACTCTACAACTCACTGGGTCTCAAGAGTACATACATCAACTTCACCAGACAGCTACCTTTAAAGTCACAGACACTTGCCGACTGTGAAGAAGAAAAAGTATATTAGCTAGAGAGGTACTCGAGAGATGATGGTGATGAAGAGGGGAGAGAAGAGAAACGAACATTATAATTACACTAATAAAAACATCCAACAAATCTTACCATTCATAATCATAATCATTCTGTGCAAAATCAGAACGTTGGTCTTGCAGTGAAGCAGCCAGAGTCCCATGGACAATGTACTGCAAGATTTCTTTGGATTCCATAGCACTTAGGTTTGAAGATTACCCATTCCGAATGGGAGTTGTTTTTTTGTACTGAAAGTTCTCAGGCACTTCACTAGCCTGAGTCAAATACAAAAAAGTGTGGAAGTGAAGTGTGGAAGGCTAAGTTTATTTATGAAAGATGGCAGATTTGAATGAATCGCAGCTGCTCTGCACAATATTGGGCATTTGCACAATGTTGGCCACTGAGCAATGTTCGGAAATTGCGCAATGTTGGGCATCAAGTAAATCTTCCTGATCCTTATGCACCTCTTTTAAAATGTTCATGAAACCCAAAATACAACGTAACAACGCAACAAAGGAACCGTGGTCGAAATTGGCCGATAATATGTCTCCGACGCACAACATTGTGCAATCCACGGAGCTGCTCAATAGTGGGCGCCGTGTGCGTTACTTGAGTGTCCGTTTGAATTTTTTTTTTTTCAAAATAAAACGTAACAAAGGATCTATGGCCGATAGTATGTCTCCGACGCCCAACATGTGCAATCCACGGAGCTGCTCAATATTGGGCCGTGTGCGTTACTTGTACGTACCTGTATTCGTTATGGCTTACTTTCACTTGGCTCATGATTGCTCTTAGTGCAAAACCAGTCACCAACTGGCTACATTTAAATTGGTTGCACTGAAGATTCGTCATTCCAGTTTTGAGGCCATTATTTGAAGGTATTACACTAAGTAAGGGGATTATAACACAAGGTAATCTTAGTAACATTGCATTACTGCTCTTTTTAAGTATTTTTATTCTCTTTTTCATTTTTTTTTTTTTTATATTTTGGTATCTCAGATGAAACTTATTTTTCAGAAAAACTGCTACATGTGATGGTGTATCGTAATGAGCAAGTTTGTTATATTCCTCATTAAACACCTTGTTGGATTCCCGAAGTTTGTGGAAGCTTCGGTGGTACTGCCATCCTGTGCCGGTGACCTGCAAAAAAATTTTTTTTCGCATTAACTGCCTCTTTATAAAGATTTCCAAACAAACCATTTTCATAAACAATATTCAGGAAGATTGTTCATCTGTGTTCTTTTTTTTTCCTGCTCCTCTTCTTCTTGTCTTTTTAACGAAGCTATAAAATGGATCATAATTTATAATATATATGAATGTTTGTCAAATGTATGTTCGTACTTGTCTGTCTCTTTTCTTCTCTAAAATATAAAATGATATTCGAAATTATGTCTGGGCTATCCTTAAATTAAAGTTATTCATTGCGAAAAGTTCTTATTGTACCTGCTTTACTCAGTGCAATGCAACTAGAACAAAACCAATCTCCCTTTGGCTTGGCCTTCAGCTTTACACAGGTGAAGTGGCTCCAAGGTAAGCAACTTTCACAAGCAATACTTCTCCCATTTAGTTTTTCCATACATGTCCCACATATCCAGTTTGGGTTGTTTTTTTTTAGTGCTAGCATTTCTTTGATGGCGTTGAAACTTTCTTTAGTACCACAGTATTTAAATAACCTTTCTATATTCACAGATGGATCAACAATGAAAGAGAAAAGTTGTCTCTAAATATGCTTTTCTCGATGTCGCCGTGGTGCCCGAAAACATCGTGTACAAATCCTTCCTTCACAACACACGAAATCAAGAAAATGTCTTGCTCCTCATCAGACATTTTTTGGAAATGATTGACTTCCACTAAAATAGAAACTTTTATATGTAAGTCATAAACCTTACTGTTAACATGATAAGTTATAATATTATCACGAGAAGTACCAAACTTAACCAAATATACCTGGCTCAAGCTGCTTACTTGTTACTTCTAGCTTGTTCCTTTTTTCTTGAACATCATGGTCATCTATAAGTTCGTCTCCCTCCATCTCGCGTGCTTCAACTGCGTAAAAGTAGAAACCATTACGTCACGTATTATGCATCTAACAAATGCTTCCGAATATTACTCCACCTACCTTCCGCTTGGTCTGCCTCGGATTGAACTTCAAACTGTTTCAGATTGTTTTGATGTGGTTCTAAAAGGTAAAAGATGCCATCTTTACTTTAACGTTGTTGTAAGCTTTGTCTAGCGGAATGACATTGTCACATAAAGATAGGTTGCATTTGTCATATTCATTTCTCTTGAGTTCAAGGGCTTAAGAAGTTTCAAGCTATTAATTATAAAATTTATGAACAAAGAGATCTGCTCAAAGATCCATTCCTCTCATAGTATAAGTATATCTCATACCTGCTGAAAGAGGATTGGAAACATCATATATCTTGACTCTTTCCAGAGAATTCAAAACTAATACTATTATACATCGTTTAGTCTTTGTAATATAAATAATATAAATATAAAAATTAATTTATCGCATCATATATTGCGCAGGAAAGACAAACTTACCGTAAAAACAGTACGTTGGCTTATAGTTAAGAGGTAATTCAAGGAAACTGGTTTTTGACATCACTTGATTGTGTCTTAGACCATCATAAGAATACCACTGTTCATTGAGTTTGATTTTACAGGTGTAATGGTCGCCAGAATTCCACAATGACACTGCAAACAGATCGTATCTGAAATGTGCACATCAAGAAAAAGAAAATGAAGAGAAATATTTTTGACCTAAAATTTTCGGAAATATTTTTCCCTTCCATTAGTCAAAATTTATCTTACATACAATTTTCGTCTCTTTTTACTTTTAGTCGCTGAGAAATAGAGTTCATATCAATTTTTCGATGCAAGGACGACACATCCACATTTATTGGTAAACAGATCGGTTTATTGTAGAACATTTTCGAAAATGTTCTTCTTTTACCATTGCATTTGTATTTGATTTCACTAAAACCAGATTAATAATTTTCATATCACGGACATGGTAAATACGAGAAGTACAACATTTGAGAAAGAGCATCCAGAATTCTACACAATCTTACTTTGTGATGAAATTTGTGTCTGCATAACAAAATGAAGAAGGTGTTCCCGATGCTATTTCTTTACTGCAAGTTGTAATTTCGTCGTCATTAAACCATGAGAATATTTCATCTTGGAACATATTGCTGGTAACAGTAACCTTAGAACCTATCAAGGCATTACAATTATCTTAAATAATCAAAATATTAATTTTTATAGACCATAATATCTACTCCAAAACATAGAAATTTAAATCAATAATACCTGGTTCAAAGCTTAAGACAGGACAGTTTGGGCAGTCTCCTTCTTGGAAAACTGGAATAACCTGTTAAATTTTCGGTTTAAAAGCGCGGAAGGAAGTTCATCGGGGAGGGTCTTCATGATAGCCAACCAAGTATCTACAGGGCGCGTGTTCACAAAATGAATTTTCTTTCCTTCATAACGAATTGAACTTCCATAATATGGCATTGAAATATTTGTAATCTGCTTATTCGAACTGCTGCTGACTTCGTCTTCATCGAAGTACTTTCGTTTTCCCTGTTCTTCGCTTTTATGATTTATGCGTTTATTTAAAAAAGTTTTTTGACAATTATTATTACGACCATAATAATGACATCTGGAGGAGCATGTAATTCCAGCCACTAAGCATTTACATTTCCTTGAATTACATCCAGTATTACAGTGACAGAACACAATGTCCTTCTTTAACCAAAGTTTTGCAGTGGTAGCTAAGGAAATATGCTTCTCAGGATTTCCACATTTTACTTCAACACCTGGGCAAGGCATCAAATCTCCCGCAGCCTTTCTTTTATTGTTCCAAATTCACACAGAAGCCTGTACGTTGAATAACTGCCAGAAGATTTGTCGATAATGACACATAGTAGGCGTTTCAAATCGGCAGAAAATGCCTATATCTGGTGGGTATCACGACAGATACAATTTGGCCTTTTTCAAAACATTCCATTTGTATACGTTTTCTTTTTTCATATTTTCTTTTTATTTTTTCAGCATTTTCATGTAGACTTTCCTTAACTTCCTCACGGATTTTCTTTCTTTTTGGTGAAAGCTGTTCTTCTTCATTTTGATTTCGAGCTCTTTTCTGCGGTTGCTTATACTTAGAATAATTAACAAAGTCTACATCTTCTGTTACTTGGGAAGCACTAGCTCCTCCATCAGTATCTGTTTCATGATCTTCAGTCGTCAATATATCATTCAGATCTTCAGCATTTACAGTTTGATGAGCCTTCGTCAAGTTCCCTTGGACTGATCACCAGTGATTTCCTTGTTCCACCAACCCCTGTGATTGGGAATGACCAGGCGCTCCATTGATCATCGATGATTCACAAGGCCATAGTATCAGTATTGACGTGATGTGATCATTCACAAACTCGGTGCCATTATCAGACTGTAATATTTTGGGCAACCCAAAATAAGAGAAAACTCGAACTTTTAACTTTACAGCGACTTCAGCAGCTGTCTTCGTTTTAAGAGGAAAAAAGATTTAAAGAATTGAACTATACTGAAATGGTCTACTGCGTATCCTATATGATGATAGTCACCATCAGATTTCATATCCATGTTAATCAAATCAATCTGAAGAAAGGGAAATAGTAATGAAACCTGTTATACATCTCATTTTACGAATGACGGAATTGAAAAAAGAGGAGTATTGAAGAAAAGGAAATGTATGGATTTAACAAAAATATAAATTCCTAATTTAGTCAGAAAGAGAAGAAAGTATATTTGGAAGAGACGGGTCAAGGGTTATCATTAACCTGTAGTATTAACCTGTAGTGTTTGCATGAAACCACTTGGTAGAATCGGCTTGAGTCTTTCGGACTTCTGTTGACATGATTTTAATGCACATGTCCGGCAGTTTCTGATGAATTCAATAACAGCCCTTCGCGGAACGTTATCGTATTCTTCGGATATCTGAACAAAGGCATAAATATTTTAGGTTGGTTATACAGCCATTTTTAGTAAAGGACACATCATATTTATCAGATCTTTCTTTCTCCCATTCAGGAAAGGGAGCAACTAATTGGAAATGAGGAAATAAGGTGTCATAGAGTTTGAAAAAACGAGGCATCATGTGACCTTTTCGTCTCGTGGTTTTCATGTAAACAAGATTGATGTTGAAAGACATGAATACGCATGTGCACTTGCCAAAAGAGTCTCATTGATCTCGACGGACTATTCGGTGGGAATAAACAATATAATAAATCTGTTGCCTCTTTCTGTTGCCTCTACATTTCTTCTCCTGTTTTATGTAGAAAAAAAAAAACGGAACGCAGTTTTTTTAGTGAGTTTGCGCAGAATAATTGTTTACATGCTTTTTTGTATAAGCAACACTTTATAAGTGACGTAACGTAACGTAACGTGACGTAACGTGAGGCTCAAAACCAAGCAAATGCTAAGTAACAGTCCAGGCTAAACTGGATTTGCCAAACAAGGAAAAAACAAACAAAATACGAACAAAACCTTATAAACTAAAATAAAAAAGTCAAGAAGGGACATTTTTTCGCTGGCTGATGAGAAACGTGTAAAAAAATTTCCATATTGGTTTGATAAAAATCCGTGCTGCTCTACGTGAATAGTCAACAAGCAACAAGTAAACATTCAGCTTGTCAAAGAGAGAAAGCAATATTGATGAGCCTCAGCCAAAATACGGTGTTTCCCTTGCACAATCGTTTGATAACCATTTTTCAAGAATTGGCTTGATGTAAGATAAAGAATAATTCAAATTATTTGGCATGTTGAATAGTAAAAGTATATAACAACAAATATCTATTGAAATAACTCTTTGTATTTGCGTTTAATGAAGCATGAACTTACACATATATTAAAAGGGAAAGTTGTGTCAATGTAAAAAAACATACTGATTTCAGAACATTTTATTTTTTTCTACTTAGATTTATAAGAAATATTATAAGAAAAACAAATGTATATAATATACACTTAATTAATCCAGTTAATTCTTTTTAATAAGGACGAAAACAAAACTATTGAATACAAAGCTTCTGGAAAAAGAAAAAAAATCATCAGATAGGAAAACGTTTTTCTGAACTAACATTTTATTTTTAATTTAAATTTTCATAATTTTCACATGAAAATATGCACGTACTACCCATACAAATTTCAGATGAAGAGCCAATTGTGCCGTGGGAGAAATGCAAAATAAATCCATTATTATTATTATTATTATTATTATTATTATTATTAGTTCAGCTCGCACAATGTTAGACCAATTGCTCAATGTAGGGCTTTCCATGTTGATCGCCCAACATTGAGCAGTTTCTAACATTGCGCGGTACACAGCAATTTTTTGATCTCCAACCAATGTTCGAAGTTTTTGTTCTATCCTTTAAATTTATTACATCCAAAGATCATTCAAAAACTGCTTATAATCATCCTTTATTTCTTACTGAAGGATCCTTATCGGACTGATTTTGCTTTAGGGCCATGCGCCGCCGCATGCATCATGTCAAAACAAAAAAAACTAAACTAAACTAAAAACTTCTTCATCAATTATAGCGAATTTCTAACGCTAAGTTCCTCTCCCTCACAGCCAGGTTTTAAGCTTCTCTTTTTGGTTTGATAAATGATGACTTTTGCAATCAATCAGATTCGAAATGAAACATAATATTATAATAATTCTTTGTGTATAGCTAGCTTTTTGTAATGGGGAACAATTAATTATAGCTAAGTTGTGTATTATATTGTGGAAAAGTATTAACTGCTGGTGTGGAGAGGCAAGAGAATGGATGGGATTATAAATGAATTTCCAACAGTAAGTTTCTGTATGTGCTTTTTTATGATTACTATATATATTTAGGGATTGTCGCCAAATTTCATAGCAATTTGTTTCAATTAAAATCGTTTCACATTTTTTTGTTATACAAATTTCTTTTCAAGTTATACAAACATAATTGTATGAACTTCGTTTCAAATTCGTATCACAATTTATTCCAATTTATAATCTTATAAATGAATAAAATGTCCAAAAATAGGAAGATGGTATGAAGGGGGTGGGGGGATTTCCTCAAATGGAGACTAAAGGGTCCATTTGTTTGATACTTGCTAGCCATGCTTCGTTTGGCACCATTTCGCATAATTATGCACTCCAATGTTTTCAATATTCTCATTTGCCCAATCTGTTTACAGTTTTGTGCATATATAATTATTTTGAAGGGAAGAATGATGGTAGAATGATAGCATTTGCAACAATTTTATGAGTCTACGTAAGATAATTATAGTTTTCATGAAGTGACAGTGTCTTTTAAAGTTAACAGATGTTCAGTTCAATCCCATGTTTAAAAATATTGCATTTAAAACAAAAGATTTTAATATAACTTTATATCACAGATAAATTTTTAAATAATCTTTTGTCCTTTTGATGTAAAAATTCATTATTTCAGGGTTATCATCTAGTCAGGAAAAGTCAGAGAATTTGTTAGAGGGTCAGGGAAAGTTAGGTAAAATAAGAATGTTTGGAAAAAGTCAGGGAAAAGTCAGGGAAGAATTCTTTTATCCATGCAATTTTTTAAACTTTGATAACAACTTTGTTTTTGTCATGCCAATATTTTATATATTAGGGTCAGTTTGTTGCACAGGGAACCATTAGTAATGCTTTATGCTCTTTCTTGATTTAATTTATTTTGGCTAAAGTCAGGGAAGTCAGGGAACTTTGTTAAGAAAATTGGGTGGAAACCCTGTCCTTAGTGAATGCATAAAGTTTCTTTGGGCTGTACTGTAGATCGGATTTTTATTATAAGCATTCAATGAAGAGATCCTAAATTATTGTATTTGTTTGATATATGATATGATACTTGCTGTTTCCTTTTTATAGTCTTTCACAGAGTATGCTAGTCTTCGAAAACACCAATTTAATTTTCACAATAAAACACGAGAAGCTTGTAGCAGTGGTAGTGTTGGTAATGTCAGGTCAGGAGTTTTTTTATCATTCTATATTGCATTTGTTTAGTTTTTCTAATTTTGTTGTTTTTTAAATGTTGCTTTTCCTGTAAAAACAAGTGAATAAAGACGGAAAAGCCAGATGTATTGCATGTAAAATAATTGAGTATAAAAGAATACTTTGTTGTGGAGCTGTGGAGTCCATACTTGAGTACCACTTTTAATATGATATACCACTAAACTAAAAAGATACTGTAACATATATATACATTTAAGGTGTGACTAAACCGGCAGCGAAAAAAACCTAGAAGGAGGAAACATTGTCTCCGAACCAAATGCGCCAGTCACGGTTACCCTCAAAGTGTAAGGGTTTATTTTCTACATTTTATCTAAACATAAAAGCAACCAAAAGGTTTCGAATAGCACCATTCTTCTGAAACTTAATGTTTGATACTATAAATTGGATAAGAGGAGCTGGTCTTCAAGTTCTTGATGTGGTGGACTTTATTTCTCGTCTTTGAACGTGCGGATAAAGCAAAGAAATAAAATAAACATATAATAGAAAATCTTATGACACTGTGTATGTTGAGAGTTCAGGGAAGCTGAAAATATCCGCACATGCTTAACTTCGTTTCCAGAAACGTTGGGAAAATATTTTCCAGTTATGGGGTTTGCCGGAAAAACATTTATATAGAAGTAAAATAATTGTTGTATGTTTGATATTATGATAAAATGAGTTACAAACAATGATGGGAACCAAACGTAAATGAAAGAGGCCTTTACATTCCAACCATAAAGAAAGGATAATAAGAACTGGATAATCTCGGGCAATGGTTGCTTTCACTCATGGATTAAAAACTTTGGTATGATACATGCACCAATACAATCTATCCAAGGAAACTGTGGAAAACCAGGTGTTCTTATTTCCACAGCGTAAATAATGCTGGGTTAATATCTGCTGGGAAAATAGTATTTTAAAATAAAAGATCCTGGATTTTTTAAGTTCAAAGTTGTGGCTATCCTGCTTGAAATTAACATATTTTTGAAAGATTTATCATAGGGACATCCGGGTTGTCCTGGTACCTCTTGCGTGCAAAGTGAGCACTCTTCTATCAATATTTTCCTTTCATACTCAAATTGCAACCCTTAATTGCAAAAGTTAATCACTGTAATTATTGGCAAAAATTTCACAAAACACAACATTTTAAAAGTATTGAACCACCAAAATTTATATTCATTAATGATGCAAATATTTTGTTATTTTTAGCCTAAAAGTGGCAAAGAGTATTGTTATTGGTGATATGGCTGTTGGTAAAACATCTCTCATCAATAGGTTCGAATTATAAGTATAATATCTAACCTGACAAAATATTTAGGAAAAGAATGAATTTCAAATTAAAAAAACAGCTGTGTATGGTTACTAGGTTTGTTTTGGTTCAAAAGTGTTTTTTAATGTGTTGTGCAGAACCTTCTGGTCTCTTTCTTCGTTTCACATAAACGAAAGAAATCAGTTGACTCAATTGCATGTAATGAATTGTTCATTACACAGATAACTCAGATTTAGAATAAATTAAGATTACCTATTCATAATTAACCATAGTCCTCACAGATCACGATTACTTCTTTGGCGAAATTACCTGAGTAAACCAGATAAATTAAGTAATCTTGTGTGACTTTGGATATTGTTATCATTTTTATTGTTATCATTTATCTTTATACTGGTTAAACTTCGTCAGTAAATATACATTTGACGGTTATAAATAAAGGACCTGTTATTGTATTATTAACAAGCTAATAGATAATTATAGAACTGCAAGAATTTATGTCACCATTTCACACTAGAGTTTATACATTTTGTTCCCACTTTTGAATCAATACAAAAAATATTATTTATTCCCTTTTTGAAGATATCATATTTTAGTTTTTTAGTTTGTGTTTATTTGTTTACTCAATTAAACTGTTTAGGTATTGTCGCAATCTCTATGAACATGACTACAAACCAACCATAGGTGTTGAATATGAACTGAAAAAATACAAAATTTTGAATCAAGAATTTCATCTCCAAATGTAAGTTATTATATTCAAAAACAGAATAGAAACATTGAAATTGTTGTTAAATAATACGTTATCATTGATGATCTTATAGGTGGGACACGTCTGGGGAGGAACGTTTTAAATGTATAACCGGTGCTTATTACAGAGGAGCCCATGGTAACTTTTTAATAACCAGTACTACGGCGTTTTCCAAAACAACCGACCACCGACCGGCCACCGACCACTGACAAACCGACAAGTTTTGTAAGTTGTTATTTGGTCATGCAGGATTCCCTTACATATGCATAGCTTATGCGACTATCTTGACAAAATTGATGGTCCCGAATAATGTTGTATTCAATGGATTTAAATGAAATTTATTTCATTGTTTCATAAAGCCCAATTAGTGAAGGCACATGCCTTCATTTAAAAAAAAAAGAAAAATTGACCGCGTCGCGTCTTTAATGGTCGGTTGGTTGGTAGTCGGTTTTTTTCTGGTCGGTTGGTCGATGGTCAGTTTTTTTCTGGTCGGTTGGTCGGTGGTCGGTTGTTTTGGAAAACACCCCAGTACTACTTGGTTTGTTCAGTTCCATCACCTCTTTCGCCATGAATTCATAAACAAAAGAATTGTAAAATCTGAATGTAATTTTGATGATATTTTAGTTGTGATGGTAGTGTTTGACCTCTCAAGCCCTGTATCTCTTTCTAATGCAAGGTAAGCCAGCCCTTTCCATCTTTTTACCAAAAATGTGTTTCCGTTTTATGGATCATTTGTACAGATTCGTTGGCCTTTAAAAAGCTAAACTATGAATGTAACTTCCTTATAAAGTTTGCTACAGTAAAATTTCTAAAGAAACCCTTATAAGCTTGTTTTACTAACTCTAAGATGGAGCCTGTTTCGACACCAACGCTCCGAAGTAGAAGCCATCGACAATCACATATATAATTTTTTCCCATTCCAGATGGAACTTAGCCCCTATTTTCACACAAACTAAAACAACTAGCTATTCTTATTAAAGCTTGGTATAAGTAGGAAATAATTAGAAGAAAAAAGAACAAAGATTTCCTAGTTCCTTTTTACTTTTAGTACTTGGCTTGATGAGGCATTGGAAAAAACCAAAAGTACCACACCAGATGTCTTTCTTGTTGGAAACAAACTAGATGTCATGGTTGGTAACTATTGTCCATTTTCATCATGGAAATTATTCACAAATTAATAAAGTATCGATCATTTCTATTTGAATATGGAGAAATAAATTCATTTACTTCATACTCCATAGAAAACAAATGTGTTGGAAGAAACGAGAGAAAGGGCTATAGATCTAGCGAATCTAATGAATGCTGAATATTGGGAAGTTTCCGCAAAAACTGGTACAGCTTTCATATTTTCTGTTTGTTTATCGATCAGGAAAGTACGTTGATGAAGAGGATACAATGATGAAATTTACTTAAAAATTGTTTTCTAATGTTTTTGATTTATATCCCCGCTGTTAGACTTTTTTAAATAATTCTTTCTATTTTTGCATTTTCGTGGGTATTTTCACCGATACTCTCGCACATATGATCTGATATAGTAGTTCACCGATACTCTCGCACATATGATCTGGCATAGCAGTTCATCGATACTCTCGCACATATGATCTGGCATAGTAGTTCACCGATACTCTCGCACATATGATCTGACATAGAAAAAAACTTAAACTTCATTATTTCGTACCATTCGCAAAATTAATTACGCGAATTTGATATAAGCTACCTGATGTGCAAATAATTCCGTTTTAACAGTTTTTTTAGCACCTTTTACATCCGCACAAATGAATTGTCGCAAAAGTTTTTCCACCAAAAATTATTTCCCTCGATTGATGTTTGGTGGTATAAACTATGGATCATTCTTGTTCAAAGATTTTCAACAGTATATGTGGTAAAAACTGCAGGATAATAAAAACAAAAGACTTACGGCAAACCATTTCATTTCCTTTAGGTGTCAACGTTAAAGAGTTTTTCACTCGTATGACAGCCTTGTGTTTTGATCAAGCAGTGTTGCGTGAGTTGGATACACGAGATGAGAAATCCAGTAAAGTCCAAATGGGTAATGGCAATCTAATTACCCGATCCCAACCTGAAACAATTAGTAAGTATCAAACTTGCTATTGTAATATAAAAAGGTGATTATGTTGTTGGAGTAAAACATTTAAGGGCAAGGAATAGGAAAGAAAGAGGATCTAAAGTGACATCTTTTACTTCGTACATTACATATAGCTCTAGGAAATCAATCACCTTACACCAACGGCAATAAAATTAACGCAGCGTATGACGACAAACGAAGCAGATGCTGTAAATGATTTCAATCTATTGGAATGGTTTTATTGATTGTCATGTTGGACAACTTGGATTTGTATAACAGAGCATCGAAGATCACAACATTGTAGAAGTTTACTATACAGACTTGTTCAATTCTTTCTGGTTCTATGCAAATGAATGGGGATTGAGAAAATGAAAACATCATAAGCAGATTTTCATTTAGGATAAAATTCTCTCAGTGAGTAGTAACGTAAATTTCCGCTAAACGCCAGTTTCCACTTTGTGAATTTGGTCGCGTTGACGAAATAGCGCTGCTTTTATTAATTTTTTATCACGTGATCGACTATTCCACAACTTTTTTGGTCGCGAAACTGATCTACTAATAACACTGGATCGAGCTTCTGTTGTTTGAAAATCCTTTAAAATATCCAAGCTACTTGCGTAGAAATTATTTGTAGTTCGAAAAGTAGTAAAAAATGAATCGTCCAAAGGAGTTTTAAGGATATTATAGCAGGAATTTCCTGTATCTAATGTTCTAACCTCGTGTTTCCTAAACACAATTATTACAATTATTATTACTAGAACCTACAAAGTGATTGATCTTCAAAATTCAAGATCACAAAACAATAAACTATAAAGATAGTGTTATTTTAAGATGAATGGGTCGGAATAATGATCGGAATAATGATCATCCGCTGAGCATATTTCTTATTTTTCCACCAGTTAGAATGCTTCATTCCAAACAGCTTTCGGTTTTTGCCAAAAAATAATATTAAGTTACAACGTTGATCGATCTTTTCAAGTGCCTCCTGCGCAACTTAACGTAAGTGGAAACTCTCCTTTCCATAAGATATGTTTTGTGGAAGGTTCGTTTGAATAATGATTTGAAGCTGTACATTGTAAGCCGCTCAAAATTTAAATTTGTTTTTAAAAAAATTGTAGATAGTGCATTCAAAATATTATGCAGAAAACTATATGCAGAGTATAATAAAGGTTTTAATAATATATAGAACCCACATAGAGTTCATTCAAGTATTTCTCCACGCCTAAGTTTATGTTGTGGCAACTATATTTTTGGTTTTTCTGCATTTTTGGAGCACTTCTTTACAACCCTCCTCCTTGAAACTATGAACAACTGAAGTCTCCAACACGGAGCAACCTCGAAGTCTTTCTGTCAGACGTTTTGTTGCTTCATTTCTCTAGTTGGTTCTTTAAGAAAATTATTTCCAAATTAACACTGAGATTAAAAGTATGTTAACCGGACTGTTTTGTGCATCTGTACTGAAAATAATTCCAGAGGTCGATTACATTGACCGTGATCAAAACACTGTCTTCTGAGTGGTTCAAAAAGTTTTATTGACGCCTATTCATTAATAAATTTTATTTCAAATAGTGGAAACAAGAAGTTAAGAATTCGAGGTTTTATTTATTGAATTATCGAATTATTATGCTCCGCCTCGTTTTGATGCAATTCATTGTTTTACTTATTTTATAACTTAATGACTTGGTAATGGTCTCTGTTATCCCAATTCGCCGTAGTGCCGTTTAAAGGAATTTTGATATTGAAAACGAGACGGAACATGGTAACTAGGCCGTAATGCAGTGTTTAAACAGAAATTCGGGAAAGGTCTATACCCCGCCCGCCTATTGCCTTCAGAAATAATTATTCGAGGAAACTTACGTAATTGTCCGCATTTTAAATAATCTAGAGAAAGGATCAGGTATATCGTATTCCATACATAAGGGCATCCAGGAGGGGCTCTTATTCAGGGAAATACGGCAAATGCTTTTCTGGAGATTTTAGTTAATTATACGATTGTGCACCTAGAACACTAAGAGTAGAGCATTGTGAGGAAGCTTTTCCTTATTCTATTGCAGTTTGGCTCTACAGTATAAGTTCATTTGTAGAAAGCCTTATGCCTGTTAAGGGTGCTAGTTTATTTTTGCCACTAGCTCACTTAACAAACGGAAACCCCATAAAGGTACCTTATCGGCCCTTTTTATACCGGCCCTAATTCCGCCGGTCCCAAAATTTGTCTAACACCATTTAGGGGTGGTGTTTTATTCCACTCAAAGAGGAAATATTTACTTTGTTTACTTTACGATTTTATATGAATTTGTTTGTTTAAACGAAATTTGTATTTCTTGACAAAATGTATTTCTTATTGTGCATGATCATCCAAAGCAACTGTTTAAAAATAAAATGCTTCCATACACGACATATCTATTTTTGTCTTTCATCATCCGGGCTGAGTAATGTTTTATTTTTTAAAAGTAAACAATAGTAAAATTAAAAAATGAAACAGATTGTCTTATTTCTTAAAATTTCGCATGCGCATTGCAGATAAAACCAGATCAGTTGACCTGGTATGCTCGTTTGTGTGCGTTTATATGAAAAAAGCTTCCTACTACAGTCGAAATACTGTTTTGTCCTGTTCTTGTTTGAGTCCGGACTTGTAGATTGGTGTGACAGTTCTATACCTAAATAATATCAGCTAAATGTTTGACAACAGCAACGAGTCCCTTAGCATTCCAGGAGTAAGATTATCATGTCCGTATGCTTTCTTTCTTGAAAGTCTTTTCAGGTACACGTTGTTGTTTTTTATAAGGTCAGACGTTAGTTGTTTCTTAAAAAATGACCATTTTTTAGTAGTAGTGTTGCTTAATTTGTTGCTAAGAATTAATCGAAAATATATATATGTCCCGTCTTAAAAATCTTTGTTCACATTTTAGTTGTTTAATTAAAGTACGTAAGCATAAAGTCTAGGACATTCAAATCATTACATAGAGCACACAACCTAGTGCTGCAACATGGTCTTTTGAATTCCATGGTTGAAATGACCAGTTTTTCATCAGTTAATGTATAATTAGACCGGCTGATACCTAATGCTTAAAAAAATGTGTTGTTTAAAAAAATGTGATGTAGTGCTGCATCATTTCAAAATTTCATGTTGGTAATTTATCTAACATCCTGGTAGTACTGTTGCTTAACTTTTTGGGTAAATTTACTAGTGTTGCTTATAAACTTGTTGCTTATAAAAAAAAAAAACGTGTATTTTTTATTCGTTGTCAATAGCTGTTACGTTCGATTGTAATTCGAAGTCTCCGTTTGAGATGCTATATCATGTCTTCCCTAACGTATTTTACATCATGCAACAATTATAAGCACTAAGTCGGAGTGCCTTATACTAATACGCAAAAAACATAAACAAATATTCATTGACGAACTTCTCGAGAACTTTTACCTAAAGCTCTTTCTTTAAAAGTAAGGTAAAAAAAAAAGCAAGATTCCGTATTAGTATATTAAGACTAGTATAGGGTGTAAAAATATTTTACAGGTTCATTTCCCCCATGAGTTACTTTCACCAACACCATTGCTCTGCTTCTCATAATGGGTGTGTCGAAAAATAAAATCACAGAATTGCGAAGGATGAATAGTGCCATTTAGTAAAGCTTGAAAAGCTAATCAAAACAATGTATGGGATCGCGTGTTGACGTCGAACCGTTACGGAGATGTCGTCGATCAAAGATTCTAATGACGTCACACCCGTCTCCAAAAGGTTTTAGACCCAAATGTTTTCATCAACCCATCGCCAATATCGCGGAACCCAAAAGCGTCAGTTATTCCTATTGATTCTCGAGATATTTGTCCTATAATATCGCGTTCTATTTAGGGTGCAGCAATGCAATGTGTCATCTGACATAAGACCTAAGAGTTGTGTCGTGGGGAGAAATCAATGATATGAAGCAATAAATGATAATCGCGCTATACTAATACGCGTGCGTGCACGGTAGTAAGTGGTCTTATTTACTCAATTAAAAAAAATAGAAAAGAAACGGTTTTGTGACCGCTCAGAATGTGACAACGGTTTTTCTCCGAATCCGGAATCTGCGCCCAGTACTGGGGATGTCGAACTCCTTCTTAGATGCTTTTTATGTCATGGATTGTTGCGGGATAGAGAAGACATTGAAAGGTGTGAATGCAATTTTTTTTTTACCAATCATAATGATCTATTTTAGCGATAACAATTCAAAAATATCAGATTGTTATAAAGCAACAAGTATCAGTTTATTTTTATTGCCTTTAATGGTTTTGGTTAATTCGGTTAATTAAAAAATAATTGTTTTATATCAACGAGAATTTAACGTACAAAAGGGAAAAATAACAGTATTAGTAAGTTTTTCTACCCTATTTACATAATACAGAAAAGAAACGAGAAAAAATGTAAACGAACAGATCGAATGGTGTGTGTTTTTAATGAATGGTTCAGTATGATGGAGAAGATGCTATCTATTTGATGGCAGCGTAAAATTTTAGCGAAATGACTTTTAGAACGATTGACTTAACGAGTGGAAGAACAAAGTATAGAATCGTGTACTGGGAAAGTGAAAAACTTCTTAGTTGTTATTTACAGTTATTAAAAATGGTTGCAATTTTATTTCTTTTTTGATGGAACTGAAAAATATTTTTAGTCTTGGTATTTCTGGAAGACATTTCAATTCTTAATTTCAGAGATAAAAAAATTGTGTTTGAAAAGTTGTAGAGAAAAGAAAATCTTATAATAATAGGAAAATTGCATTATGAATGTTAGATGAAAATATTGAATATGAATTCAACTCAAGAATAATCTAATTTAAATCTAAATTGACTGTTTGTACATCATGTAATGAGGTTTGTTTCGGTTGACATGTGAAAGAAAGAAGAAGTCCTGGGATCGAAGTTGCCTACCATCTATAACACAAATATATCAACCGGAGTATTAAAGTAGTATGAGCTCAAAAAGACCAAAAAATTGACGAAAAACAGTGATGTTTCGAAAAATAACAGTGATGTTTCGAAAAATAACGGTGTTTAGTTGTATAATAAATATATTTTGGAACTCTAATCACTTTAAACTTCGAAATAAATTGTAAATGTTTTTATATATATTCGTTATCAGGAAAGCATACCAAAAATCAGCTATAGGTTACATAGAAGAAAAGTTGTGTTTTTTCTTTTCCATTTTTCTATTTCTATTTTACAATTTTTCTTACCATTTTGGAAAACATATTATTCCACTTCAACATATCTTTCGAACAAGGCGGTAAATTCGCTGAGAATTTTAAAAACAAAACATGCCAAGTGCACAAACTTTTGGGACAGAATTTTAATATTTGTGAGTGCAAGTGAGTAAGTAGCCCGGAGTTTGGATTCCGTGGGCGTCCATCCATATCGGTTGGTTCTTTCGCTGGCCGACTTTGAACTGGGAAGTTCTTACCGCCAGCATTGCTCTCATTTTCCCGAAGGCCAGTATGCAGTCAGTTGATGGCTCCAAATGGGCTGATACGCTATATAATAAGGTATATAATAAGGCTGCAATAAGGTATATTTCTATTCTAGGTACAAACACTGTCTCGCAAAAATGGATGGATGGATGCATGGATGCTTTTATGTTTGTATTCTCACATAATAAATTTAAAGTGTAAGAACAATATATACATTTTCCTGGATGATTTACTTCACAATTTTCCAAAGAAATACTTCTTTGTAATGAATGAAGAGTTTCTCACGTGATGGGTCCGATATGGACCTGATGAACCTAATGATTTACGTTGTCCATCAGGCCCATGACATAATAAACCCTTCATTTGTTTTCAACAACACTGGTCCGACAAACAAAATCTTCAATTACTTCGTCGTATGCATCACGCTAATATTTTCCTTTTCTACACGTGCCATCAGGTCCATCGCTGGAAACATCAGCTAGTGGAAATCCCCTTAAAACGGAGATAGTTTGATTAGATGGAAAAAGTATCGATTGCGATGACAGTATAAAATTTTGCATCTTAACCCTATTCATAGCGGAAAATTTTTTCTTATTGGGGTGAAAAATTAAGAATTTTGTGTATTTTTGTGAATTTTGTTTTTAACAGTTAAATGTTGCTTGTTATGATATAAAATTGTATTTTCAATGTCTTTAAGTATTATTTCAATACTAAGCAATTATAAATCAGTTATAAATTATTGTCAGACTCATACTGAGTACTGACTAATACTGAGTACTGACTCATACTGAGTACTGAGTAAGCGGGAATAAAAGCGTGTAGCTAAGTATTTGACAGCAATTTTAATTCTTTTCTTTGTTTTTTTCCCGCACGTAAGCGCACAATTTGGGTAAATTTGGACCAAATATGAGATCACTTCCTTATTTTCGCCAAAAAGGTCGATTCGGGCAAAATTTGGACCAAATTTCGAAAGTGTTTCAAATTTGCATGAACAACAATTCAATCGTGTCGGTTTCAAATTTGTGAATTGTTTTTCATATTTTTGACAAAAAAGTTTGATTGGAAAGTGCTTCAATTTTCATGAAAATTTGCATATAGAACAAGTCAAAATTGCGGTTTCAAGCTGTTAATGAATGCAATTTGACTAATGGCGGAAGCTTCTAATTATTTCATTTTGCCAAAGTTGTAAAGTTTGAAAGAATGAAAAAGAGTTCTTTCTTTAACTGATCGGAGAAATGTCCGGGGTCGGCAAAATGTCTGTCGGAGAACTATTTTTTCAGGAAACTATAAAATTTATATTCTGTGTTCCCCGGTTCCGTCACAACTTTTATGACTAGAACCATCTAAGGATAATCAATAGCTGTAAAGCATGCAAGCTTTGTTTTATTTATTGTGTGCATTGTGCACAATCACCTTGAGGCTATCAAAACTAATAGCGTGCGAAAGGGGAATTCAGAAGTCATAGCAACAGTATATTAGGAGCCGTCATGGCAGCAAAAGTTAATTATTTCAAAATAATTAGTGACGTAAGTCGGAACACAGAATATTATCTATAATAGCCGAAGCCGAATGCCTAGCCTTTTTAATTTAGGGAACCCTAGGTTGGCGTAAAATAGTAATGTTACTAAATTGGTTGGCAATTTCTTTTTCATTACTGGCCCTTACACAAAAAGTAAACAAACTTAATTAGAACGGAATTGTAATCCAAAAGAATTGTCTTATTTAACTATACCATGAAATAATCCTTCATTTCCAAATTTGGCGTAGGCGTCAAAGTAAAAGGCGTAAAAGGCGTATAAGGTGCGAACAATGGCGTGCCTGTTTCAAAGTTGACAGCTGTTGTAGTCCATGGGCTTTCAAAAATTGCAATGTTTTCTGCCAATAAGTTAAGAGAATTTTTAAATCGAGTTGCTAATGTAAAGGAAACGGTGTATATCATTAGAACCGTGTTTAAATCACTTTTACTATATTCCATTTTTGTAACAATTTTTAATTTTTACCACCCAAGGGATTGAGTAAAACATCGATGTGGTTCGTTGATTGCACATAAACAGAGAATTCGATCTTTGTTTTCACAACTCAATTTGACGTAGCAATCAGAATTGGTTTAATTAATGTAAAGACGGTTTTAGATTATAGATTTATATGTTATACTGTAAAAATGACCGGATTAAACGCTGTGTGAGTTTATTTATATGAAACTTTTGAAAGTAGCGAAAATATTATTTTATGAATTCAGAAAAACGATTAGAAATGTTGGTAGTTATCAAATGATTGGATCAATTTTTAAATTTTTAGTTTAAGGATTTATTGTTTCCATTTCCGAAAATGAGTTCTTGGATTTTTGTCATGAATTATTTAGTTATCCAAATTGTCAATCCAATCAATTGTAAGTTACATTTCATTTTATATGCTAGTATAGACTTTTTCATAAATAACTTGCACAATAATAATATTTGTGTTTCAATGTAAATATTTATTGCGATAGGATTTATTAAGTTAAAGTTCAGTATGTCTTGAAAATTTCAAGTTCTAATATCCATTAGTCACAAAATTCTAACGCTTTAAATATTTCTGTTTTACATGAAAACGAGACATGTGTTGCTACTTTCTTCATGATAACATTTTTATAAGGACTTGGTCAGAACTTCTCTTAAGAATATGCGAAATGAAACAGAGGTGTTTCCGTTTGTTTTGTCTAAAAGTATTTGAGCATAGTGAATTTATCATCAGCAATTCACTGATTGCTGTCATTTTCTACGAAAGTAAATTTCAAAAACCATTAATTTTTGGTGAATTTATGAGAAGGTTTATTGGACTTAACCCCTTTTACAGAATACAGTAGAAACCCCATAACTCGGTCGAACTTTCAGTAACTCGAACAATGTTTATCGGTCGAGTTATAGGCAGTTTACTTTCATTTGATTTCTGTGACGTTTTCGCTTTTTTTTTTTTACCACAGAATATTATTGCCTCTTATTTTTTATATATTTTGGCTCTGAAGGACTATTTCTGCAATTACCTAAAAATTGTAATTTATGTATACAGCAGCGAATACAGATATAGGGACCTTACGCAAATACGACGGAAATGATTACGACGACGTGAGTGAAACAAAGGATGCATTTACCTTCTGGATTTCGTTTGGGAAAATTTTGTCAGTTAATTACATCACGTTCTAAACACAACGTGAAAAGTTATGCTTTGCATTCGTACTGAAAACAAAGACGCAAGGATGCTTGTATTGCTTTTATACTGTTTCAAAAACATTTTTTTCTTTCTAAGTTCATCGGACAAACTTTTAGTTATAACAGACCAAACATTCGTTGCTTTGTGATTCATTGTTTCCCGAATATTCATGGATCACTCTCATGTCGACGTCGTAGTTGCCGTCGTAAGTCCTTAAGGTCCCTCCTATCAAATCGAGGGAACTCAACACAACCCCTTGCTTTTAAAAATTCAAGCCTGAAAATGACCCAAGTATAAAATAACATTTCTCTTACCATAAATATATGTCATATTCTAGCTTCTGCTGAAAGTGACGTCATATCAAAATATGTACCAATTCATGAATTTGGATATGCAAGACCAATAACAGATCCAGAGCGTGCAGTAACTGTGCATATGAACTTTGAACTCAGAGATGTGTTGGAATTGGTAAGCTGATCAACATTTGTTTTTTTTGATATGGAACCGATTTGCAACTATAATGCATTTTATTGTATTGGTTATAGACAATATACTGTCTAACCTCCGCAAAGGTAATGGATGGACATCTTTACCTAATCTTTACCTCACGATGAAGCTTTACAGTCAATGGTTCCCAGGATTCACGTCCTGGACTGGGACATTAAGCGTAAGCCTTTTAAGCGTAAAATGTGAACAACTAACCTTTTTTGAAAATTCCCGGACATGCTTTGAATGCAATTTCAGAGAAGCAAGCCGAAATATGTCGTTAAAAATCTATAACCGAGCAAGATTCCAACATGTATGAGGAAATCACGAAATTTCGTAAAAACTTGTTTAAATTCCAACTGGAAAGGCCAGAAAATTGTTTATAGAAGAGTTATGTTTCTGGTGACGCCAATTTAACACTAATACGAAACTAAATGCTACCGCTATAAAAACGTACATGGTCCTGCAGTCATTACTGCTCCAAAAACCTTCTCCGTCAAAAGCAAAAGACCATGTCGAGTGCCTACAAGGAGACTTTCACGATGGAAAAACAGAGATATTGGAAGTATTTTGCAGGAGGTGCGATATATACAGAAAAAGTTCACATGCTGCTTCACGCACCAAAGGATCAGCTGGGCCAAGTGGAATGGAGACCGTTTTATACCGTAAAATAGTGTGCTCAAAATCGTTAAATGATTCGGGAGGAAATAGCTATCTTTGCCAAATATAGTGCAACGAAATCGTAGTACCCAGATCTAGTGGAACCGTAAGTACCATGTAGACTGATTGCTCTTGACAAGATCCCGAGAGGACGCTCGATAGGTGTAGGGGAAGTGCTTCGTCAGATAGTGGGCAAAGCTATCAGCCAACACTGTTGTGTAGAAATCAAAGAGTCCGCCGGTCCACTACAAACCTGTGCCGGTCATGGAGCAGGTTCTGAGGCAGACATACACGTAATGAGATCGATATTCAATCAGGACGAAACCAACGCTGTGTTATTAATCGAATAACGTAATTGTCTCAATTGAACGGTAGCACTACATAACATTCAAATAATATGCCCCATGTTATCATTATGTTTAGTGAATACTTACCGAAAACCAGCCAAGTTGTTTATATCTGGAGGAGAAATCATCTATTCTAAAGAAGGAACGACCCAAGTTGATCCCCTGGCGATCCCCTGATATGCTTTCAGCATAGTGTTAATTATAGACTCCTTGCAATTATTCGAACCATGTGTGAAGCAAGTTTGGCTCACATGCTGGGAGACTACAGTTCCTACATAGATAGTATACGAAGTTAGTGATATCAGTAAAAATTATGGATATTATGTAAACCAATCTAAATGCTGGCTAATTGTTAAATCGAAAAATCTAGCTACCAATGCAGAATACATATTTGGTGACTCCGTCAATATAACCGAAGAAGGCAAGGGGCAGAGAGCTATAAAAGCGCGTATTGCAAGAACCTGGTAAACAATTGGACCGAGCAACAAGAAAACCTCTGGGAGATTGCTGACTCTCAACCACAAGCAGAATATGCCGCATATACAAAAGGTTTCAGATCTAAATGTTTCGTATTTCTTGAGGACAATAGAAGGTTTCGAATATTTCACATCAACAATCGATACCATGCTTACAGACAAATTCGTACCTACTCTTTTCGGAGGATATTGCGATATTATCAACAACCGGAAAGACCTACTTTCATTGAACCCGTCTGAAGGAGGGCTGGGAATAAGTGCCATCTCAACCGAAGCTCCTACAGAGCACCAAGCATCCGTACACATGACAACACATGACAACACATGACAACACATGACAACACATGACAACACATGACAACACATGACAACACATGACAACACATGACAACACATGACAACACATGACAACAGTGCACGCGAAGGCGATAATACATCAAGTGTGCTACCAACAACCGACACCAATGGAAAATCCGTTAATGAGATCAAAAAGGAGATACGTACCACAACACTTCGTGACAAAAATGAGGTGATTAAAACCCTGCACGAAAATCTTCCGAACAGCCTAGCTCCATTGGTAAAGCAAGCGTGTGATAAGGGTGCGAGTTCTTGGCTTAAAACATTACCGCTTATTGATCAAAAGTTGAATTTGAATAAAGAGGAGTTCCGAGACGCCCTACGGTTACGTTACAATAAACCGCTCAAGAACTTACCAATGCATTGCCCATGAGGAGAAACATTTAACGAAATTCACGCAATGAACCGCAAGGATTTGTTGCGAAAAGGCATGATAACATATCCGTGACTTCTTTACCACGTGCCTAAACAAAACTTGCAACAATGTTTAATTCGAACCACATTTAATCCCCATTACAACGGAGAAGTTTAATCTGCAATCTACAAATGCTAATGATGAGGCTAGATTGGGCATCAGGGTTTTTGGAAGAAAGGATAAACAGCATTTTTCGATGTTAGAGTCACGCATGTTTACTCCAAATCCTCCAAAAAGCCCAGTCTTTTTTCGCAGACATGAAGAAGCTAAAAAACGGGAGTATTTATAACGAATCTTAGAGATTGAACACGCAAGCTTGGAATGGGAGTTGAATGTACATTTGTTTTTGTCACACTTAGCAGGCAAAATTTATGCGACACCAGTCCATCCATATTTGTCGCCTGTGCTTCAAGTATATTGGTACTGTTCTATATATTTGGATTTCTGTTTTACTTCATTTCCAAGAGACATTCACTTTCACATTTGTTTTTAATGTATGATACGCAATTGTAATTTTATGGTTTTTAATATGAATAAATTCTTTTAAATCTTAATAAAAACAAAAAAACTCAGAGAAGCTAACACTTTTGAAAGAAAACTTTGATCACTATTTGGAGCTGTTCTTAGTAATTTTTCATAGGACCAAAAATGGACTACAAGAATAATGTAAAAAAAGCTTATTTTGTTCATCTTTATTTTGCTTCTTCCACATTATTCCACTTTGAAATATCTTTCTAACAAGAGTAAAATTGTTGAAATTCATGAAGACAGCGCTGAGAAGCTTACCTCCCACTGATGACATATGGCAACAATTGGACCGGGTGCACAAAAAACACAACAGGGCAAAAACAGCTTTGAATCAAGTCTTGGCCTGGAGTCGTTTTTAAAGAAGAGTAAATGCTGCATTTGAAAATTCACATTTCACGACGAATGAACGGCAGGAGCAGTTTGTGTGATTGCTCAAACATGGAAGAATTTCCACCACCTTTTGGAAAAACCCGGAAAGAAAGGGGTAAAAAATATGCCAAGTGGACAAACATAACGACATAATTTGCTGACGTAGAAAAAACGGAAATGATGAGAAAATTGTTTCCTATCACGATCTATTTGGTGCGGAAAAAAAATAGCACCAATGGGCTTCCACATTAAGAAAAATACATTATGTATGTCATAATTAGCTATATTTAAACATTTTAGTCAACAAAATCACAACGTATTAAAGTACGCGGATACATAAGAATGGTGAGTAGATTTCGATATTTTTTAACAAAAATGTCAATAGTTAAAGGAAAATATTGAATTATCACTGTTAAAGAAAACGAATTATGATTAAGATCTGTTGTGTTGATTTCATTCCAGAAATGGCAGAATGAATTGCTGAACTGGAATGCAACAGTCGAAGGAAACGTTTATTCAATTAATCTAGACCCGTCATTGGCATGGACTCCAGAAATTGTGGCTTACAAAAGGTTAGAGCATTATTGTTGTTGGCTACTGTATGCTCATTTGAAAGGTTTATGCAATTTTTTTTTATGCAATTTGTTTTTTACTCGTTAGAATGACCATTTCGGAGATATTTAGGACAATTTAGACATCCGATTTAAACGCAAAATTGCCTTGAAATTGTTTTATCTTTTTAAATGTTCTGATTATTTCCATTTTATTTTATTTGTCAATAGCGTTAGACAAGTTCCAGCAACGGACGAAGCTTCCAATGATGACGACGACGATGATGAAGATGACGAGAGAGAAGATTGGACAACTAAAACTATAAAAACACAATTGAAAATTGACAGCAATGGAACGACTACGTGGTTATCACCAATATATTTAGAATCTGCTTGTCATATACATTTACCTGATTTCCCCTACGATGAACAAGTGTGTGTAATGGTTTTCGGACCTTGGGTTGATACAGTTGAAAGGGTGAAATTGGAGGACATGAAGTTGCCAGCTGTAAAAAATGGTTTTCATAATAATGTGGAATGGGAACTAAAAAATGTAACCAGTGTAGCCGCTGAGGTTTATTACAAATGCTGCAAACGACCAATATCGAATTTTATAATTAAGATTCATTTAAAAAGAAAATCAAAATATTACATTGTTCAATACGTATTGCCAGTGGTGTTCCTAATATTGACCCTTTTGATGGGTAATTTTGTACCTTTAGAATCATCAGAAAGATTTAATTTATTGCTGGTGATTTTTCTAACTGCTGCATTCATGTTGAAGTTCACCGTAAAAGCCATCTTCCCACATACAGACGAAATTTCTTCCATGTCCACATTTTATGTACTGCTGCTTTTCGATATATTTCTATCAATCATGGCAACATCGTTTGTTGCTGTCTTCTATTTCAACACATCCAAGCTCCTGTGGTTTCCAAAATGGTTAGAAAAGAGAATTCTTCCAAAACATTTATGGAGAGATGAAATAAGAAAAGTAACAGAAGATGATAAATTTATTGATCAGTGGACTGAAATTCTAGAATCACAGAACGCAAAAAAGGTAATCAAAGGAAACGAGGAAGCTTTGCGGGAGGTGTTAAGATTGCTGTGTAAATACAATAACAGTCAGTATGATGAGGCGAAAAATGAAAGAGTTGAAATGCGTTCTAGAATGATTGCTGCATTTTTAGACAAAATCATATTTTGCATTTTGATTATCTTTTCGTTCATGGTTTTAGCTGTAATTACCATCCTGTGATAAGCTTTCAATATTTCTGCCAATTTGAAACTGTTTATTGATGAAAACGCACAAGAAATACTTAGAACAACGAATTACTGGTGCATAAACGACGTTAAGAATATTTATTAGATCGTTTTTTTTGTATCGAGATGTATTTACGAGTGACTACGAGGAGAACTACTATATGTGTATATGTGTTTATTGTTGATAACCAGGCTTTGGCAATTTTGATGGTGTTTGATGGTATATAATATTTAAAATTATAAATTATTGATGAACATATACTTTACAGCGCCGTACAACGTTTGTCAGCAAGAAGTTCGCGCATACAGACAAGCAACATGAAAAGCGAAATTGTGATTTCCATTTTCCATTTATTAATTTATTTTATTGTGACTCTTTTTATAAAATTGACCATGGGAGCATCTACTTAGTACGCACGCAATAAAGTAGCAGGGTCGAATACATACGTACGCAAATCAAAACTTTCAAACATGTAGTATAATATTCAAAAATAGCCTATGGCGTCATCATGACCAACAATTGAACATCTAACTCAATGGGAATTTTGCGACATAAGGTGTTAATTTTGCATTTTTTGCGACATAAAGTGTTAATTTTGCATTTTTTGCGACATAAAGGGTCAATTTTGCATTTTTTGCGACATAAAGTGTCAATTTTGCGTTTTTTGCAACATATAGTGGGGTTTGCGACATAAAGTGTCACAACAAGCATTATGTTTATATATCTTTTATTTTTATATAAATAAAAAAAGTGTAGAATACAACAGGTTGAATCAATGAAAAGACATTCATTTTCAATGGTCAGAGTTGTATGCTTTTTTGAAAAGAAAAAACTATTACAGATTTTATTATTGAGTAAAATATAAAATAAATAAACATTACAATATGAAAAAGGACAATATTTATACACTCAGGAAACCAAAATGAAGATATTGAAGGTTTTGTTGTATCTGAAAATTCATGAAATTATATATCTCTGAATGTTGATGGTACTACTATAAAACAGCAAAGGCCACCACTCGATGGGCTAGCTTTTGGAACTGTAGGTAATTTTACGCAGTGAGGTATTTTTGGTAATATCCACAATTATTTATAACTACACATACAAAAAACAGTCAGAGAGACGAAAGCTGTATATTATCAACTGGATTGTGCCAGGGGTAGTAATTATGTAATTTGGCTGTTTGAAGCTGTAACTTTTAAAATAGTGGCATGAATTGCAATTACTTGTAGTAACGGTTCGTCAATCTCATCTAGAGTAAGGGATAATTCTACCGGATCAACAATTTGAATGACATTTTCCACAAACTTGAAGTTTTTCTTAAGGCTTTCTAAATTCTTAAAAACTATGACGACTTTCCTGTCGTGATTATCTATGGTGGTAATTCTGGTTATGTTTTTCTTTCGGAACTCAATGATTCCTGAATCATTTAGATACATTTGTAGTAAGGTTGGAAAATTTGTAGGAAACTTCTGTTCCGTAGGATTATCTATGGATATGCTTTCTACACTGACACTTTGAAGTAACCTAAGATTTTCGATGAAATAAAGTACATTTCTCAAATCCACGTTGATAAGGATGTTCTGGATGGAAATTGACCTTAATTCCCATACACTGTTACCTATAATTCCCATACACTGTTAACTATAATTCCCATACACTGTTACCTATAATGGGTTCCAAATGTCCTTGATTTTCAAATATTGCTGAGAACACCGGAAAAATATCTTCCGAAATTAAAATTAAATGTAAAGCCACAAAGTGCATTTTTTGTTGTATTTTTGAGATAGAATCGTTGTTCCAGAGTCCGGCATTCAACGGGCCTTCCGGTCACAATCATTTTGGATCCACTTAGTAGATCGTCTTTGTGATTTATCAAGTCAACAACAGCACGAACTATCTGTGAACATCGTTTTGAAAGATGCTTTTCAAAATCTGGGAGTTTGTCCAACCCATCAATGATGATTAGAACTCGATCTGATAATTCCTTTAAATCATCTGCAGAAATCAATCTAAAGATTGAAGGGAAACAATTTTCCAATAGTTCTTTTCCGGTGTAAGTGCCTGACATATAACTGATATCTTTGCAGGAAAGCTTAAACAATAAGTCGATATTTGTTCCGTCTTTGTTGTCCTGAAAAAGCGACTCGTTTGCCCATTTTAGTGACAATGCATTGACCATTGCACTTTTTCTAACATCAGCAATGCCTCTTACAATGGATAAGTCATGATCCTTTCCTATAAGCTGTTGTAGGTTGATAGATTTTTGTCTAACCAAAGTTTCTTGCATATCCGTGGTTTCGCATGAATTTTGCAAACATTCATCAGTTATCATTGCATCGAGCACCACCAACTGTACATATACTTCTTCACCAGAAACTTTTCTATGTTTACTATTGCCAAAACTATCAAGAGGGCTTATAAGGATTTATTCCGAGTGTTCTCTACAATAACTTTGCCGTAACTTCAGTATAGCTTTCTTCATCCCTAAATAAACACGTATAGTAATTATATGAATCGTGAATTGATCACATGGGAACCTACAACAGAAAATAAGAAAATAAAGGAAATTAAATTTTAGAGGAACAAAATAATGCTTTAAAATGAAAATCCTAAGATTTTTTATAAACGCCTCCCTCTTTTTGACCCCTCTCTCTAATCTTCTTTCTCATTGGCTATTAATACATAATATTCTTTCTGAAGGCTGGCTATCTTCTTATACTAATACTAAATCTTGCTTTTTTCTTACCTAACTTTGAAAGAAAGAACTTTCGGAAAATTTTCTCGGGAAGTTCGTCAATGGATATTTGTTTATGTTTTTTCCGTATTAGTATAAGGCACTCCGGTTCAGTGCTTATAATTGTTTTATGACATGAAATACGTTAGGGAAGACATGATATAGCATCTCAGGCGGAGACTTCGAATTACAATCGAACGTAGCAGCTATTGACAACGAATGATAAATAGTCGTTTGAAGAAAAAAGAAGCGTTTGTTTACATTTTTTAAGACAAAGTAATAATAAGAAACATGCATAAAAAAAACAAGTTTTTATTACGAAGAATAGTTTTTACACATTTACGACTTATGTTGTGTAATGTTGAAGGTTGAAGACGTATCAAACGGCATTTTATCCTATCTCGGTTTGTTTCTTTAGATTTCCAAAGAAAAAAAAGAAAATTTAGTAAAAACTGTGTTGAGCATGGTATTTTTTAGTACAATGTTAGAAAGAAGAAAGTCAAGAAGGAATAAAAGATTAGAGATTTGATTAATCTGTTGGTTTCGGCCGTGAGTAATATTAGTTAATACCGATGGCGTTTTTCTAATTGGAGATCTCTCTGTTCCTGGAATTTATAAAGAAAGAACTTTGAAGAAACTTCAGCTTTGAAGAAAGAAACATTATTTGGAGGTATGATTCTTTTTAGGATTTAGTTAATACCTTATATCGTATATATGTAAATCTGTATACACTCCAAAAATTAATTTTGCGTGGGTAGTTCAGTGTGTGAGTGAGATATTTCACAATTTGTGAATAATTTTTCTGAGATTTAGCATTGATAATTATGAATATGTTTACCACAAAGACTGAAAGAATTTTTGGTTGACAATAAAGTTAGAAAGTGGAAAGAATTAAGAATTGGTTAGGATTCAGAAGTCGAAAAAATACAGCCTTTTATTTAAATTTTCTTATTTTCTTAATTTTTTTTGTAGCAAGTTGTTTGAGGGACTTGGAACTATGACGTCATTATCATGACGTTAAAATATATTGCCGACTACATGTCGGTCACAATTGAATTTGTGTGCAATTTTTCGCTGGGCTTAATATATATGACATTAAACGCATAATTATTGCGTTAACTGTTGCCGTTTGGGGCCCATATTGGCTTTGAGTTATGGCTCAAATTGATTTCTTCAGTAAAACTTTACATTAAATATGATTCGACGTAAACATGTAATAACATTTTTAACAAACAAACTTCTTCCGTGTTCCGTGAATTCTATTTTTGGCGACAAACAAAGGAGAAATTAATAGATTTACATCGGGTAAAAAAATCATGAATCGATGAAAGATTTTAGGGCAGTGTTTTAGACTGCGTTTTTGTATTACATAGAGTTATTATCAAATATGTAAAAACATTTTGTCGAGAAAGATGTAAAAAAAATTTACACAGTATACTAGTCTATATACTAATAACGAGTTGTGCATCTACTTTTTAGTTTGGTCAGTGTAAATAAAAGGACTGGGAACGAAATGTTCGTATGGACTGTGATATAGTGACATTTTAGGTCGTGCGTAACTGAGTTGTCGAGATACAGGCGATATTAGTATTATAGGAGTAGCGCGACGTCAGTGGGCACATTGCATTGCACCCTAAATAGAACGCGATATTTAAGGGCAAATATCTCGAGAACCAATAGAAATAATTGACGTCACTTTGGGCGCGCGATATTGGCGATGGGGTGTCGAAAAATTTGGGTCTAAAACTTTTTGGGGACGGGTGTGACGTCATTAAAATCTTTGATCGACGATATCTCAGTAACGGCACGTCGTACACAGGCAATCCCATACATTTTCTTGATCAGGTTTTCGAGCTCTACAACTTAGTGATACCTATTCTTCCCCTTTCTATGATTTTATTTTTTGTCACCCTTATATTTTGAAAGAGGTAGAGCACGGGTGGTGTGAACTCATGGGGAAAGTGAACCGGTAAAATGTTTTTACCCGGGATACTAGTAAATACATAATATTCTTTCTGAAGGCTGGCTATTAATACATAACATTCTTTCTGAAGGCTGGCTATTAATACATAATATTTCCTCTGCAAATGTGACCACGAGCAAACGTATGTGATTAAACTAACTACACATAATTGTGTAACATACCCTTTAAATTCTAAACTTACCTTGCGTAAGGATAGTTTCAGCACTCAATATATCGATAATGTGGTAACGATTTACAACTTTTAGTTCGCTTTTATATCTTGGCCATAGCACATCACCTTTTTTTTTTATTCAAACCATTGTCGCATCTGTTCAGAGGTAATAGCACCAAAAAGGGTTTGCGAATACTGTAAATCAAATCCGTTTGAAAGATGGATCCAATCATCACCAATATGCTGACAGGTTAAAGAAATTACTTCCGGAACAATTAACTGATGTTCTTTACCTAATAATTATAACGAATAAATCAAAAACAAAAAATGAAACCACCCACACAAACCAAAAGTTCTGATAACATTGGGTATTGCGTCTACAATTTTTATTTCATATTGACCTATATATGTTCAACCTCGAACCCAGGGCCTTTTGCCATCGCAGGACAAAATTGATTCAAATATTGAGTTAAACCAGGTAATTGCTAAAAACCTTTTGCAAATAGAAGTGTGTGTTAAACCAGGTTATTGCTAAAAACCTTTTGCAAATAGAAGTGTGTGTTCAACCAGGTAATTGCTAAACAACATTTTGCAAATAGAAGTGTGTGTTAAACCAGGTAATTGCTAAAGAAACATTTGCAAATAGAAGTGTGTGTTAAACCAGGTTATTGCTAAAAAACCTTTTGCAAATAGCAGTGTGTGTTAAACCAGGTTATTGCTAAAAAACCTTTTGCAAATAGAAGTGTGTGTTAAACCAGGTAATTGCTAAAGAAACTTTTGCAAATAGGAGTGTGTGTTAAACCAGGTTATTGCTAAAAAACCTTTTGCAAATAGAAGTGTGTGTTAAACCAGGTAATTGCTAAAAAACCTTTTGCAAATTCTTCTTTTATCACTAATTCTTTATTATCATTAATGGTCTCGTTGTTACTAAAGGCACAAAAGCTTGGATGTAGTGTGGTTAAACTAACGTTGGCAGTAAAGCGTGCAGAACTAGTTGGTCTTGATAATAGAAGATTTTAATTTGGTAGGTGTTCCTTGACAAATGAAATTCTTAAGCTGCGTTTACACTATTCGATTAATCTAATATTATTTTTCATACATACAAATTAATTAGTGAAAACAGCAAAATCGCAAGACTTTATCTTACGATTAATCTTAGCCACTTATCCACAAATCTTTAAGCTTGGTTCACATGCAATTCAAAATTGTCTCAAGAGAGCCTGAGACTAAAATAAAACGGTCATTTTGTATTTCTATTATTTTTGTATGTGACCTTTTATGTTTACATGCTGTTCAAAATAGTCTTATGGATCTATAAAGCTACGGGGCCATCTTTCATTCGCACGCAGCATAAACATGTTGAACTGTGTGTGAATGAAAATTGTTGCAAGTTGCACATACTTAAAACATGACGTAATTTTTAATTTTCCAATAAAAAAATGCTGCCAAATTTCTGCAACCAAAATCAAATCGATTTTGCAGCATTATTTCTTCGTGGCCCAGGTGTTGAACTTGGTTAGATACTCTCTCTCTCATGACAGTGTTTTCTTTGACGTAAACTGAGCCTATTTCGACCTGAGATACTGGGGCCATTTCGTCTCGTCAAGTTGTCTGCATATCAAAAAGAGAAAACAGCCCTGGATTGGAGGCTGTATATATGTTTAGTTTCTCTTTCACATAACAATGATAGAACATCAGTCATTGACTGACTTTACCAAAAGACAAGTGACTCTCAGACACATGAGAATTTTAAAAGATTTAAAATAGAAGTGAGACAGACAAATAAGTAGAAAACATTAAACATATGTCGAATAGAAACATATAGATAATGTTTGGGTTTCAGAAGAAAACTATGTATACACATACTTAAGTGTGGAAGGTAGTCATCGCTTGATGATGAAATATAGAGCTTGTTCAAAAGATTATACATAGATATTAGAAAATTCTGTGTTATGGAAACCTATTATAACAATTTATTGCTCATTTTTTTGTTTGATTTTGGTTCGATGTGCACATAATTTTTGTATAATGATTTTATGATATAAATGGTAGCTCAAGAACCTTTAAATGGTTTCCAAAAGGCTTTTTAAAAAATAACAGAAAATTAAATCAGAAGAGGAGAATCGGTCATAAAACGAAAAAAGACATCTGATCTTACTGAAATTCAATTAAAAGCAAAAAAACTCAATAAATAACTGCTGCAAAAATGTTGAAGAATGTTTTTAAGGCGAATCTCTACTAGGCGGAAAATGTAGCAGCTAGCAATTTTTATCGTTGTAGCGAAAAGTAAGGGTTTCTACTTTACGTTCAATCTACATCACCCGCCGCTCGCTGGTGTTCTGTTTACATTTTCATTTCTTGTTGCTTCAGCACTCATGTAGGGTTGTTGAGACTACACGTTTTGTTGAGTTTTTTTATTTTTCTTATTAGAAACCACTTTATAAAGACCATCAAAATTTGAGAAACTTTTGGAACTACGATTTAGTAATGCCAATTTCCAAATAAGTATTTTTTTGGCAAACCTTGAACATTGATAATACTGTAATGAATGATACAATTATATCACAAATATATATAAACAGTAGAATCCCGTTAACTCTGACCCTCATGGAAGACAGTCGAAGTCTCGATACATCGATAACTCTGACTTTCTTGAAAAGTACGACTTATCAAGATTTTATTGATTTTAAAAATTTTAAAAATTGTAATTTCTGTTTTTCTCCACTGCGTGACGCCATGTTGAAGTTAGAGAATAAACGCTCTCAGGAAATCATGTGATTTTCATAAAATTTCCAAGAATTCGAATTCAAATCATTTGTTTGGTTTTCTTGCAAGAATTCGATTTTAAATTCGAATCATTTGACCCACGATTTTCAGAAAGTCCGAGTTATATGAGGTTTTATTTGCTAAAGGGACTGAGAAAAATGGCTTGACTTTGCGAATGTCCGATAAAAATCGAATTTCATAACATTTCAAACGTTTATTGGAATGTTGGAAAATTAAAAATAAACATGTCAATTACAGCCTGAAAGAAACTTTGCAAGTCAAGGGTAAGATTAGCTTTCACGAAGAGACAGTGCCTTTAGAAGTTAAGAGCTTTAAAAAATATTTGTTAATAATTGTTATTACGGAGAAGGTTCCACCTGTCTGCAAACAAACAAACAAACAAAAACAAGGGCGATTTAAATACTAACTTGAACTATCTAACTGTAGTTTGTTTTGCATTCACTTTGATCACATGATCGAAAATAATTACTGTGTATTGGTTGTAATTTGTCATGTGATCAAAGTGAGTGCATGACTAACTACAGCTAGATAGTTTAAGTTAAAAATTCGGACAATAAAACTTAACATTAAATTTCCAGACCAGAGAATTTTATAATGACTATGGATTCTATAAGAAATTATGAAGGTCAAATGAATCATTTCCAATATGGTACTGCCTAAACAGAAAGTTACATGAAAATAGAATTATATAAAAACAGTATAAAATCACATAGATGAGAACACCGAACCATTTTCGCAGTATATCACGAGGACTAAAACACACACAGATTATCAGCCAAATAACACAGAAATAACACCAAATAACACAGAAATAACACCAAATAACACAGAAATAACACAGAACACAAATTCAGGTCACTCTAAAACGTAACTTTGCCAACTATGTTTAAGGCTATGTTCAGAGTGGTTTAATGATATCCCCTATAGACTCATCAAGACTAAGTCCCCACCACCACCACCACTCAGGACAGTGATCAGTTGTCCTTTGCTTAATAGAAAACCCGTTAACATATGTAACATTTGTATTCTAGTGAAAGTCAATAAAAGTTTGTAAAGATAAGGTAAAGTTTGCATGTATTTCACTGAAATGAAATTGATCTAATTTGTTCTATATTTTGTCGACATCTATAAGAGAATATTTTTTTCAAATGTTTAATTTCTCCACTGTTGATAATAAATGTATAAACTTTTACATGATCACAACCTTGTTGAAATCCAATCACAATTTTTCTGGTATCTTCTGCCCGTTGGAGCATAAGATTTATGTTTGTCATCTGTGACTCCATGAATTGCAGTTTATCTGTACTTCTCTCATCAAATTCTTCAA
Organism: Turritopsis rubra; assembly: GCA_039566895.2. Classification (NCBI taxonomy): domain Eukaryota; kingdom Metazoa; phylum Cnidaria; class Hydrozoa; order Anthoathecata; family Oceaniidae; genus Turritopsis; species Turritopsis rubra. Next base: position 14,821,334 of record CM077627.1, read on the forward strand.
ATTGTTTCTTGATATAGGTTAACTCATTTGCTCAATTCTTTAACAGCTTTTTAAAAGACAATCTCGTTGGTTCACTTGTTTCTGCAATTGAAAAATTTGGTTATCTAAATACGATACAACTGACTTCAATACTCCAAACTTTCCTGGATCTAATAGGCCGGATTTTAGATCTGATACGTCTTTTGTGTACCCTAGCGATTTGACAATACGGACACCTTCATCCTATTTTATGTCGAATGTATTGTCATCAATAGACACTGCATCCTTATGATGCAGAAAGTTTCTCCACTCTCTTTCTCGGATCAAATTAGTTCCCATAGATCGATCATTTGGATTGAATTGAATGCGAAAACCTTTGATGACAGAGTAACCATAGCAACCAGTTTATATTGGTGTTTTGACAGTTTTTCGTCATTTTTGAAGCTCTTTCATAAAAGAATTAAATCAATGTTGATTTTTGTGTTGAGTGTCCTTTTAATTGAAAAACATCATACATAGAAGAATAGATGGCTTAGTAGGATAAAGAAAGATTTTTTAGTTCTGTAAGGAAGCAGAATATGTGAAACAAAGGCATGAGGTCAAGAAAGGCAGTAAGAGACTGGAAAGAGTTAGAGTATGTGAATCTTAAAATCATCAAGTAACAGCACAGTTTCATTCTCAGTTCCAGCTGTTTCCACCATATAGGACCAAAAATCGTTTTGAAATAATGTACAGGCATATAAAAATGTCTATAGATGCACCAAAGTAGCAAATTTTTCTTTGGTGTAGTTATATTTCAATGGATATTAATTCAGGCAAGTTTCATTGGTACCTGATTACCCCAGAGATATAAGTGCAAAGTTCAAATGAAAAACAAACTAAAATATAAAGAAGGAAACCACCAGCTCAAAGTGTACAGCAGAGTAATTCGGAGTAGAATATGTATGCTAGGAGAAAAGCGTTTAGATAACCTGGTTTCAGTGATAGTAATTATCCAAAACTGATGGTCTAGCAGAATCAATATTGTACACAACTCATCACAATGTTTAAATGCTGATAGGCATTCCTGTTTGTCTTGAATTTCCCTAAAATATTGTAACTCATAGTACCTGCAATTAACAGTGTTGACAAGAAAGTTAGATTTATTGTCAACTTTATGATCAGCTGCATCAGGGATAACTGCTGATGACTTGTGGTTGAGATCAGATAAAAGAATATAAGAAATAAAATCAAAAAACCCCTATGAATAACCTTAACAAATGTAAAATAATTTCAGTGTTACTTCTGCTAATGGCTCTCAAATATTATCATTTCTTTTGTTGTATCGACTACACGTTGCCTGATCATTTTACAACAAGTGGCTGACGAAATCTCTTTTGCTATAACATACAAAAATTAGTTAAAAATATTACAAACATTCGTTTTGATTTTTTATGAAAATTTGCATGCAAAGCAATTCAATGATTCTAATTTCAAATTTATGAATCATTTTTTCAGCCAAAAAAGGTCAATTTGGGCACAATTTGGACCAAATTTCGAAAGTTTTCAATTTTTAATTTTCATAAAAATTTTCAATCAAAAAATCAAGGGCAAGGTTTACCCTTACTTTTGCACTTACAATAACTCTAGATCATTATATATTGTCGTCAAAATTGAAGCCATGTTTAGAGTGATTTTGACCCGCAAGAGGTAGTAAAAAAGGCTCCTTAAATTCGTAACAATGACGCAGGAAACACTGTTGAAAGAGGTACTGTAAAATAACGATCTTTAATGTGAATCAAAGTGAACCCAAAAACAAACTACACATTTTCAAATGAATGTGGATAAGGAAATATTTCAAGTGTCGTTGTTTTGCTTTCCATAAATTTTAATAATAACATTAATAATAATAATAACGAATATTTTTCAGCTACATATTTGCTATTCTTCTGAATATTACGTAGGTGTATGTAATGTAACTTCTGTCAATATAAAATTCAAATATTAAAAAATTATATTAAATTAAGTAATATTGCCAATATCTAAAGAAGTGACTTACATAATATACATCAAGAAGACATCGACATCGATATTCAAAGAACAGGAGAAGACAAGTACACTACATTTTTTTTTTTTTTTATGTATTTAAGTTGCTCGTACGCTTGAACGTACGTTGGTTCATCGACTATTAAATATTGTTTTACCGATGTTTATATCTTACCTGCTAATGCCATTGTATTGTATATCTGAATCCATTACAGAGCATAGGCGTATTCAAGGTCAGTCAAAAAAAGTGGAGGAGTCCAACGTTATGATATTTCTTTTCAATTTTAAGTGTAGATTAGGTTACTTGCACGTTTTCCTTTCCTACTTTAAATGACTTAAACTCTCCTCCACAAATTTTAACTGAGCTCTAGCTACGCTTCTGCAGAGAGACCTTCCTGATTATATTAAATTGAAAGTAATTGATAATTCGAATTCTCTAATGACAATTATGGTGATGAACGATTATTTTTATGTGTCTTGCTGCTGTTAAAGTTATTTGCCTCAAAAGGACAATAATCTATATATGCTATTGTTGTTTCATTAGTTCACTTAAAGATGTGAAAATGTGATTTCGTGTGTCATATCAACGTCTTGTAAATATCTGCTCTCTCTAATATAAGGATTTAGTTTTTGTAGTCACATAATTACAATGAGTTCTTGGATGTTTGTAATTAATTATTTTATTATCCAAAGTGTCAATTCAATATATGGTAAGTTTTATTATTACTTTCTGTTATTTTCATTGGTTTTTGAGAATAGTCAGCTGTCGGCAACTAAAAATTCCACTAAAAGGTTGTTTATGTTGAGTCTTTATTTCACAAATAAAACAGCTCTGAGCAGGATAAGCAGGAAGTCTTTCACAACACAATACAAAAACCTCTGTATATATTTCTGTACATTATGCCTCTTCTCCCCGGTCCCCCCTTTTATCTAGAACCCGCCTATATTCGACTCTTTATCTTCTAGCAATTAAATCCTCTGCTGAAAGTGACGTCATATCAAAATATGTACCAATTCATGAATTTGGATATGCAAGACCAATAATAGATCCAAACCGTGCAGTAACTGTGTATATGAACTTTGAACTTAGAGATATATTGGAAGTGGTAAGCTCGTCAACCATTGCTTTTATAATTATTCGATGTGCCGAATAATACGAGTGTGTTCAGCTAACAAGATGCAATCATAAGTCACTCTTTCTTGTTTGAAAGAAAAATATGTTTCTAAAAGATCTCTACTTACCTCAAAGATTGTGTTATAGCTCCTATTTGAATTCGAATTGAAGAAAAACAAATCGTGTCGGTCTAGGGCTGGACTTTCTTTCATGCGAAAATGGGTATCTCGTGGTTTCTCTGAAAAAACTTAAAATGATCAACATTACCTTTAATTTGATACCTCATTTTCTAAAATCGGATAGCAGGTAGCTAGATTAGAAATGACATTCATTGATGTAATAAGTGCAAATATTATTGGCAGACTATAATACGATCACATTCTGTTAGCGTAAGTTATAGATGTCATTTCAAATTATTTTTCGAACTAGAATCCATCTGCATCTTTAAAAACTTGATGATTGGGTTGTAATTAATTTACAAGTTTGATTTTCACTTTATCATTGAAATAATTTTTATATTTTAATATTTTTTATTTTTTTATTATAGTTTGTATGTTTCTATTTCACATGACTGTCAGTACTGAAAAGATGGTCTCGCTAAACAAACAAACTTAACGTATTCAAAATAAAAACAGCGATAATATATACAATGTTATAATTAAAAGAAAAACTAGCATGGGATCCCAAGAAATAGTGCTTTATTGTTAAATTTAAAATGAGAGTATATTCATTTATTTAAAAATAAGCAAAAGCTTTTCGATTGAAAAATCATCATCAGTGCATATATACAAGTGTTAAAAAGTATTCACAAGAAGGTTTTTAAAAGAAATTTTCAGAAATCGGATCAATTGTCACGGGACAACGAAATGTGACAACTGAAACGATTTCTTTATTGTTATATAGTAATTATGTAATTCCATTTCTAGATAGGTGTAAAATTTTTGTCTCTAGTTGATTTATCACGGGCATCTATTACATCGTGGTGTTCAGATAGTTATATATCAATATGAACGTAAGAAATAAAAAGAAACAAAAACTGGTCAGTTTCATAGTTTACAGAAGCCTTAAAATCTTTAGTTTACAATGCTAAACGTTACACCAAAATAACAATAGAAATATTTACAGCAGGCAATAATTCAGTCAGTCTCTTTATAAATTAGTTCACTTTAATTCAGTTCAACCCTCATAGGCGTATTCAGGGTCAGTCAAAAAAAGTGGAGGTGTCCAAGATTATGATATTTCTTTCCAGTCTTAAGTGTAGATTAGGTTAATTGCACGTTTTTATTTTCTACTTTGAATGACTAAAATCTCCTCCACAAATTTTGACGGACCTCTACCTACGCCTCTGACTCTTGTTTCCTTTGAAATAGCTAATTTAAAATTCGAGTAATGCATTGTCTTCCATAAAAATTAATGATCACCAATATCATAATATAAGAACATCATTATCATTTTGATATTTTCATGTCATTAACTCCTTTTTGAACTTTATAGTCCACAACAACACAACGTATAAAAGTACGTGGATACATCAGAATGGTGAGTAGATTTTATTCATTTATGAAAAGCTAAATGTTGTATTCACATTTGGAACGTGTCTGTCTAACGGATTACATCATAAAACTTTTCGGTTGAAAGTCTCTTTTTTTACTTTGAAGTTTTCACCACATTCTATTGAGATACCAATCCAATAGGTAGACATATAGTTAAGACTTACAAAAGGATTTATAAAAATCTCAAAGCTCAAAACTATGGAAATTTCGCCAAAAAGTCGTACTCGCGCTGGCTCTGCTCTGGAAGAAAAATGTTGCTTGAAGGACACTGTTTTGGAACGAAATGGAGCCCAAGAGGCGGAATGATGTTGTAAACCTCGAAAATTTGCACAAAAATTCATTTAAAGAGAATTCTGACCATTCCAAATATAATTTTGTACAGATTTGATGACCCTGGATAATCGAGTCCAAGGAAAATCGCTGCTTTAGGGACATGGAGGCAAGTGTTAATAACAACTCTTTAAAATAGTAACTTAATTGATTTAACATTTCATGAGCCACCAAGGCAGAAATACCACTTTGAGAAAGTTTAGTTTAAAAAAAAATCACAGAATTTCCGAATGTTTTTCAATTTTCGAAGCACATCTTCTGACATGAAATTCGGATTGCACGTAAAGACGCCCCTATGCCACCATAACATCAATTAAGATGTGAGATTTTATGTTTAAATTAAGATGTGAGATTTTATGTTTAAAGGCAATTCAAGGTTTTGAGATAATTTTCCAATTGATTTTTATGTTTTGTTAGCCCTCTGTTCGTCACAAGCTTTCCGAAAGCAAACATGCATAAATATAACTAGGGTTTATATACGGGTTGACCGGCGCCTTTTGGCTACCATCTTTGAGAGCAATAGTTGCACCGAATCGGAATCTTTGTGTCAGAAGGTGTGCACGTGCTTTATATCGCGAAAACCATTCGAAAATTCAGTTATACTTTTTTAAGTCTAGTTTTCTCAAAAGTCAAGATATCTCAAGAAATGTTGATGGAATTGAGTTGGTACTTTATAGAGGTGCAATGAGTGTTAAGCTCTACTATCCAGCCTCACAGTGGGTCGTCAAAGCTGGCCCAAGTTGAGTAATTTTAAGAAAATTCGGGGTTTGATAGAACTTTACGTAAGTTACGTCAGAGTAGGTTTCTCCTCGTTTCTAATTTTAATAATAATTACTGATTTAAGCACGATTAAAGAAATTCATAACATAATGTTTCTCTGAGGTGTCGTTTCCTCTTTTAAACAAAGCAATCGTAATTATTTATTCAACTTGAAAACGAGGCGAAACCTGCTCTGACGTAATTTACGAAAAGGTCTATCGTCTATTTTCTAAAAAAAAATTTCGCCACTCACTCCACGTTTCATTTACTTCAAAAGCAGTGTCATTGCAACAAACCTCCCTTCCAGAAAATAGCCAGCGTGAGTGCAGCTTTTTGGTAAACTTGTCATAGTTTGGAGCTAATTAATTATTCATAAGTTGCCAAAAACACTTTTTTCTTTATCTAATTTTGTCACAATCTGTTATATGCGTATAATTACCAATTTAAGAGGAAAATTCCATCTTAAATCAATATATTATATTAATATATTTAATTAATTTTGAAGGTTATATTTCATGGTGGGAGAGAGGGAGTATTAATGGACTTTCAATGACTGAAATACTTTAATTATGCCTTACCTTGTCGGCCACGTTGGTTACACATATTTTGGATTCTGTCTGTTCAAACCTTTCGGTGAAAACAAAATGTACATTGAAATATATTATCATCATAGCAAAGAATTACTTTACTGTTGATTGAATTCCAGGAATGGCAGAATGAATGGCTGAATTGGAACTCAACAAACGAAAAAAATATTCAATCAATAAACTTAGACCCATCTTCGGCATGGACTCCAGAAATAGTTGCCTATACAAGGTAACAAAATTGTTGATTCCCTTACGCTCAACAAAAGAGAAGAATTTCCAGTTTCGTTTTTTTAAATTGTACGCCATTTTGTTTAACCTATTTTTAAAATTTCCCTATAGCGCCAGAAGCACTCCAGTGGGTGAAGAAGATGATGATGACGATAAAGAAAACTGGACAAGCAAAAGTATAAAAACCAAATTGAAAATTGACAGCAATGGAACGACTACGTGGTTGTCACCTATATATTTAGAATCTACTTGTAAGTTTCGTTTATCAAAGTTCCCTAACGATGAACAAGTGTGTGAAATGGTTTTTGGAACTTGGGCTGATACAATTGAAACTGTGAAGTTGGAAGACCTGAAGTTGCCAGTCTTAAAAGATGGTTTCCGTCAAAATGCGGAATGGGAACTAAAAGATGCCACTAGTGGAGTGACTGAAGTTCATTACCAATGCTGCAAACTACCGATATCAAGATACGAAATCAAACTTCGGTTGAGAAGAAAATCAAAATATTACATTTTTCACTATATCTTACCAGTGGTGTTCATGATTTTGACACTTTTAATGGCTAATTTTGTACCGTTAGAATCGTCAGAACGATTCACTTTACTTCTACTTATTTTTCTGACAGCGGCATTAATGTTGCTACTCACAGTGAAAACAATCTTGCCACACACAGATGAAATTTCATTGATGTCCAAGTTATATGTATTATTGCTTTTCGATATATTTCTATCAATCATGGCAACATCATTTGTGGCAATTTTCCATTTTAACACTGCAAATCTGCTGTGGTTTCCAAAATGGTTGGAAACGAGATATCTACCAAAACATTTATGGCGTGATGAAATACGAAAGGCAACAGAAAATAATGATTCTATCGATCAGTTATCTAGTCTTCTAAAATCACAGAACGCGAATGAACGATTTTTAAAAAAGGAGGAAGGTTTGCAGGAGGTTTTAAGATTGCTGTGTGAATACAATAACAGTCAGTATGACGAGGCTAAAACTGAAAGAGTTGAAATGCGTTCTAGAATGCTTGCTGCATTTTTGGATAAAATTTCTTTTGGCCTTTTGTTCATCTTTTCGCTTATAGTTTTGTCGGTCATTGTCTTCTGAGTAACCGATTACAAATTGATTTCCACACGAAGTAGATATTAATGTAGGAAGAAGGACTCACAATGAACAGACATGTACAAGTCTATTCCATGGTGTCCTCCAATATCTAAACTGCTTTTGTGAACCTGAAGCCCCATTCAGCTTTTCTTCCGACTTCAATTTCCCAACGTATATATTTAATATACATTCTCCGTTCCGTCAGTGGCTTTTATTATTATTATTCATCTTTATACATGTTAGCCTCTTCAGTAAATATGTAAAATATAATTATCTGGTATCAATGAGGGACCTGTAGGTCAATTTTCCGTCCATTTTGTCCCTTGCCCGTGAAAGATTAGTCGCCCCAATTTCTACAAAGTATTTTAATGCCTATCGGATACATTTTCACGAAGAGTGATAGCAATTGAGTTCAAAGAACTTCGGTAAAGAATAATGCTTGATGTTGATCCATGTTAATTGAGCTATGTACTTATATGGACATTTATTACAGAAACGTTTCTATCACAACTAATATTTATATGAAATAACTTGTATGAAATAATTCAATTTCCGATCACGAAGCGTGGGAGAAATCTGTCTATTTATGTCACAGTTTTATTAATTTTCGGAAAGATTGAGAAAAGCGAGAAACACTTAATTGAGTAGCATATTTTTTCAATTACGAAGTCGTTATTAGTGTTTATACAGTGTATATATTATAAAATAAGAATTGTAATCAAAAGGGATCAAGTTCAAGACAATCTTTCAGGTTTTCATGACATAGAATTTCAATCAGTATTTTTAAAGCTAACATAAATTGGCTATATTTTCTATTGTCTATATCTTGTGTTATGTGAAGAATTGAGCCACTTTATACTCTCATAATTTACAGATCTAAAGAATATTTATAAATAATACATTAATTCAACGGATATTTATAAACAATACATCAATTGGAAAGTCATCTAAATGAACTACAAAAATGTTTGAATTGAATAATGCACTGCCACTGTTCTGAAATAATCGATAGCTGTTCTGTTTCCCATCTAATAGGCAAATACGGAGTTAAAATATAAAACACTCCTTACAAGAGTGAAAGAACAAAATCAGGGATTTATTATTTTTAAACAAATTATGAAATAAAACAAAAAAAATACTTACTTATTTTACTTATTTTTTAATAAAAAACCCACTGTTGAAAACGAAACAAAATATTAGAAACAAAGAAATTATTGTGTAAATTTAAGGTAAAAGGCTATTAAAAGGCACTTATGAAATTAACAGCAATGGTATCATGGAAAATAAGAGTTTTTGGAACACAATTAAACATTCCGTTACAAACAAAATACAATAATACTTAAAAAAGAAGATTCTATTGTAACAGAAGAAAAAGAAATAACAGAAATATTAACAATTACTACATTAATATTGTAGAAAAATTAGCAAGGTTGAAACCTAGTGTTCTGAAAGAGAAAAAAACGGGCTCTCCTAAATATATGAAATTATAAAGAAGTATGAAAAGCATCCTAGTATTGTGGAAATAAAAAAAACATGGCACATCTGACGTTTTTCGTTTCAAAGAGGTTAGTGAAAAAGAAGTCGATGTGTTAATGCGAGTGGAAAAGTAACCTAGACAAAGGTTATTTTGTTGGAGCTGTTCTACTCGATTTATCGAAGGCCTTATCTTTTTTAGCTAAACTACATGCTTATGTTTTTTGTATTGATGTTCTTGAATACTCTCACCTTTACGCATTACGGTATGTATGATAAATGAAGATTTTAGCTACTTAGATTTCTAGTCACTGGTGTACCACAGGGTTCATACTGGGTCCGATTTGATTCAATTTATTTTTTCCTTATTTGTTTTACTTTATAACAACATGGAATGTATATAATTATGCCGATGACACCACCTTGTCAGCTTTCCCAAAAGTTGATTGAATTATTAGAAATAGATACAGAAGTAACTTTAACTTAGTTAAAAACTAATAACATGATAACAAATCCTGGGAACTTCATTCTGTTATAATATCAAGAGATAAGAGCCCTGAAACTGTTGTAATAACTATCTAAATTTGGAATAAGGTGATAGAAATAGAGCCTCAAGTGAAACATCTTCGCATAATGATTGACAATAACTTGAAATTTGATTTTTATGTGAGCAAAATAGTTCAGCGTACGCAATTAAACGCAATTTTTACGCAATTAAGCGCAATTTTTAGATTACGAAACTATGTGAATAAGAAAGTAAAGTATCAGTTCTGATAAAAAGTTTTGTTTTGAGAAATTTCAATTATTGTCCTCTTATATGGTACGTTTGCTCTTCAAAGTCTATAAGAAAGATAGTCTATTCAAAAAATGAGCTCTACTCCTTTTTACTAGATGATCATAAAAGCTCCTACTCTGAACTCTTGTTCAAATCCGGGAAATCATCTATGAATGTAGGCAGGCTCAAAACACTTTGCACAGAAATTTTTAAGACATTAAATGGATTGAACCCGGTTTACCTATACGATATATACTTCAAAAGTCATTACATGGAAGACCAACAGGAAACACAAATCAAAATAAAGGTCGTTGAAAACACAGTAATATATGGCATCAAAACATAATCTTACCTGGTAGAGTTTGGATTAAATTATAAGGTCATATTAAAACTTCTGAAACGCTTTTAGCTTTTAAAGGTGATTTAAAATTCTGGAATGGGGGAAAATGTCTTTGCAAAATTTGCGATAACACATTGGAGTATTTTCTTATTGTAACATATGCAAGATTGTACAAAATATATGTGGGTTTAGATTAGTATTCATATATTGTACCATAAACATTATGTATCAATATACCGACGTTAAATAAAGTCAAATAAACAATAATATGCCAGGTACCGGTTACACAAAGTCTCAACGATGGCTTCTGTTTTGCTTCATTTGAGTGGGTGATTGCCAAGTTGGTTCTGTACACTGACGAGATCTTCGACGTTGAGTTTGTCAAGATCTTTTGGGGGCATATACTTCATCCGTGAGATGTGTTGATTTCTTAGAGCTGTTTCACGTTAGACAGTCGTAAGAAGGTGCATTACGGTATTTATTGGATTTCTGCGTAAGAAAAGAAAAATTCATTTTAAGCGGAATTTCTAATTTTAAGAGGTAATCGGTAGTCCGTGTATTACTTTTTATGTTTGCCTTAATGTTACTGTAAAGTGTCAAGCATGAAAAAACCCCAAAAATTTTGATTTTTGGACATGATATTTATTAGATTAACTTTTATCTTTTAAATGTAATAATTACTTTTTTGAAATAAGTTCTTATTTCCTGGAAAATAATTATAATGTATAAAATTTCCTCTTTTTTTCTATGGGAGCTCTTGCAGTAATTTTCACACTGCGAGTTGATCTGTCAATCTGAATAATAAGCGAAGCTAATTAATTATTCATAACACAAAAATCCTCATAAAGAAATGGAGAAACAGCATAACAATAAAACACCTGAAAAGAAACATCCATTGATTTTAATTACAATAGGTGAAATCATTTCTATGACAACAAATGCTTCAAACATCTGTTATTTTGTCATTATTTTAAATGCCCTTTTCTTATTATAAAATTTTGATTTTCAGCGAGATATCCTCCGGAAAAGTGTCCTGTGACGCAAATTTTCATAGTAACGGAAAATAAATTATGCAGTCGTGTTCCTTTAATGTTGAACTCAAAAAATATGTCTGCGTTTAGCGAATAATTATACAGACTTTAAATAACAGTTGAGCAAGAGGAACATTATGCAATATTTTTGAGAATGTAAATATTAACCGTTGTGTCACAGGACACTCTTTGATAAGTACGGGGTAATTTTTCTTTTGAGGTCAGATTTCCAAAAACACAAACTTTTTGGAAATTTTCATTAATTCATTAAGAGCAGGCTTAGAGCTTTTCCAAAATATATATCTTTATTACATAATTATTTTTAGTTGTGAAAATATTACGCATCAAAGAAAAAGTGCGTTGACCCTTTACAGTAACCATAAGGTCAGTTCCGACCAGTTGGAAATTTAATTTCTCACTGAGTAAGAAAATTTTTGAAAATGGTGTTGTGATTTAATTAACGTTCTTATCAGTGAGAAAATAACACATTTATTATAATTTATTCGACTTTCTCATCGTGTTTTGGCAATGGTTGACCTTAATATGACTTTTTCCAGCCCAAAGTGAGTTTAACGTATTAGGCCATTTCTCGAGGTAAAAACAGTCTGCAAATTTTAAATTTCATAATGAGGTAGTTCATCATAATCTGAAAAATGAAAATGTACATTTGAAATGATCGAGACACTTCAAAATCCTGAGGTCAGCAAAAAATCCACTTTTTAGCTATATATGCACTTGATTCTAGATTTCCAATCTCCTCCATTATTCCATTATTTGATACTTGAGTAGTTTAAGTGATTACAATATATTTGTAAAATATTCGTTGAAAATAGTTGCAACCTCTTTGTATCACTTATTAGAATGTTGTTTCCAAGAAGAATTACTTTTTTACCATAAAGGCTTCCATTTTTTGTGAAAAAGGGTTTGCAAATATTCCAGAAAGATTTTCTTTTGGACGTCCAGACAAACCTTCGGTCTTGTTTTCAGTCCAATAATCCTACTCGCAGCAAATAGTCGTATGATAATCACGATGACGATCTCTATCTCCTAGGTCATAAGCACTAGGGTATATAAATATATGTACAAAGCAAAGTAGACATACAGTGATATTCTACAGTCTTGCATTTTATATAGACTAAACGCTTGCTCGTTCACTCACCGCCCATGAAAACTTTCAGTGTGCTATCCCAGCAGATCAGACAAAATAAAATTTCGGAAGAGCTATTAGAAACTAGTATCATCTGATAGAGCTCGAAAGTCTGATCAAAAAATGCTAGGGAACGTCTATCTACGGCAAAGTGTTGCCGAGAATCAAATATTTTAATGACGTGACGTCATGAATCCTTTCCGAACAACCTCTGTCTTCAAATTTTGTTCAATTTTTTTGCCAATGTCGCGGACCCCAAAAAACGTCAGTTATTAAATTTCATACAAATAAAATGAAATGTCTAAAATACATTATGCGATTAAACATATATGATTTGTCATATGTGAAAAATCAGGCTGAAAAATCAGACAGTGTATTTTTAAAAATCATATGATCTTACCTTCTGTGGTTAATCATGTATGATTTTAAAAAGTTGGATGTGGTCTACGTTCTATGATTAATCAAAAGGTTTCAACCAATCAGATTTAGAAAATACAAATAGTACATGTTTTCATTGTTATATTTCATGTAGCAAGCGATTAATGAGAAATCATAAATGATAAATCGCATAGTGTATTTAAGAACATGTGAGAGTTTTTAAATGCACCAAGTGAGTCTGTCAAATCATAAATTATTAACCACACGGTGTATACGTTTCATACTTTTAAAAAAACAATCTATCTAAAAATCTCCACGCTTTATAATAATAATAATAATAATAATCTGGCATATCCATGTTTTACAATGGCTCTTCGTCCCTGACAATAAATGGTATAGTTATTTTTTTATTGTTTTTGTTGGAAAATTATTTAGTTCCAAATAAATGTTTTTTCCATTAATTGATCGTGATTTCTTAGATTAATCTTCAAAACTTTTTGAATAAACATAATTTAAATGCACATGTTTTTTTTATCTTCCTATACTAATACGAAAGAAAGAAAGCCAGGAAAATTTTATCTGGAAGTTCGTCAATGGATGTTTATTCCGCATTAGTATAGGCGGAATCTCCCATCAGTAAGGGAATCTCTCTAGCTCCATCTTACGGGTTTCATTACTTCGTGGAGTGTTGTATCTTAAGGAAGACAATCATAAGGCTCCCCGGAGGAGAATGCAATGCAATGTTTTTTCGTTCCGTAAGTTCATCAAATATTTTCAAAGTTCATTTTTTAACCAGAAATGAAGACGCTGTGTGTATTTTGGTTTTTATTTTCATATTCAACATTTAAATTCAGTACTAAAGAATAATGATATTGATAGGTATCAGTAAGTATTCCATGTAATAGGGTAGTCGATGTGGGCCTGTTATATGTTCGTGTTATCAGTTCATCATTTTCTACCGTGTCTATTTTATTAATGTGTTTGAACGCAGCTTTTTTGTATCAGTTAGTTACTACTCCTATGTCGAAGTATGGAGCGGTTTATTTGGTATTAACGGTATACTGACTGTTTTGTGCATCTGTACTGAAAATTAATGCCCGAGGTCGATAGTAGAAGTCGAGCTTGAGAGAGCTTTATATTGACCGATTCAAATTGCACAACAATTTTGTGTTAAATATGGTGTAATTCCAACATGGAGAAACACAACGTTTTTATATATACACAGAATTAACATGGCAGTATAGCGTATAAAAACATTTTATAGAGCCAAACTGTATGATGCTTGTACACGCTAAGTCTTATCTCTTGTATACCAGTCTTATTTATTAATACGATAAGAGTTTTAACCCTGGTTCTAAGCGAAAAAACGGGAAAAAACGTCAAATTTGTTTAAGAGACGAATGTGGCAACGGTTTTTCATCCGTATGCGTAGTAGGGGCCGTTAATATGGATAAAAAATTACCTCGGTAAGCGGGAAAACTTTTCGACACCTCTCGCCCACGTACAATTGTGGACGTCCTCTTTAATTCCCTGTTGGACATTCTATTCAAGCGGACAGATTAGACTTCACTTTCGACGTCCCTGGGTCGTCTCCAGGACATCCTTACTGAACGTCCATGGCACGTCCCTGTGCCCAATTTTTGGTAACGTAGTCATCATGGCAAGGCTCGTTTCTGTATTCTTTCGATTTTTTCCAAGGAGCGTGATGACGTTAGATGCCATATTAACGGGCATTAATTAAAATTTGCTAAAACAAAACTTTGTAACAGAACTGATCTTGCTTTGGTAGACAAGAACGTTTTTAACCTACATATGGCATATGGCGTTAAGCTGTGATGCCACTTTTCGACATATCTCACTGACATATAAATTAAAATTCAATTTGCAGCCAATCTGTACTCCTAGTATTTTCACACTTGCTTCAAATTTTTACCATTATGTTCAAGTTTTCAGATTTGTTGTTTGTTAAAATTATGGAAATTGTTGGGGTTTGCAGTCATTTTATTCTTACATAGCCACTCAAGATTAGTTCCAGTTTCTTGATCTATAACTTTCACTAGATGTGGAATGCTATTTGAAAAACTGTAGATGGTGTTATCATTTGCAAAGTTATGGAAATTAGTATTTTCTATGAATAACAAGAATCGCATAAGATCGCGACTATATTTCTTAATTTTTATCCTCTTTTTTCGAAATATCTGATCAGTTAATTTTAGCTACCGCAAATTGGAATTGCAAGATGAAGTAAAATATATCCATAATTATTTAGCATAGAAAACAGATAAAAATACAATTTATTTTGAAAATATTTTCAATATGGGAATGATTTTACATATATAAATAAATAAAATTGGCTTAGGACAGTTCTTCTAGCATTTTTTAAAAAACCTAACAATGACCACAGAATAAACTGAAAGATAGAAAAAATAAGGTGTTTGTATGATTCGAGTAGTTTTTATATTCACATGTAGTTAGATCAACACCAAATTAGAGACTGTTTATATGGATGATGGGATGGGACGTTTCCAGTGACGGAATGAAAAACGAGATGATTATATCTTTCCTTTACATGAAAAATACAGCCGGGACGGGACAACATGTTTTAAACTTTTAATTGTTTAAAAAAAATTCATTCTTTTAAATTCAGTTTGCAGCTGTTTCAATTTTGTTTTTAGAAATCAGAAGTAATTTTAACAATTGTCCCCGCAATTTGTCTTACACGGTTTTGTCCAATAAGGTATTTCACAAAAATAAATCCGTGCAAAATACGAGAAACTCTGAATCATTTTCCCTGAGAAAAAAACAGTCGCTTCTTGCATGAAGTATATATATACCCATCTCCTCAAATAAACACAAACCTCCTATAAATGTCCCCACTTGGCTCTTCTTTTAATGCAACCCAGTAAACACAAGACGTCTCTAAGACGTCTTCTACTGGTCTCCAGGTGTAACACCAAAAAACGACTTTTTGAGATTGGAAAAAGACGTCTTTAGAGGTCTTCTTGTGCACGTCTTTTAGACGTGTTCTCAAGACGTCTTTCTCCTTTCTCTGAAAGACGTCTTTCAGTGTTTCACCTAGAGACCAGTATAGGAAGTGTTAGAGACCTCTTTTGTTGTTCACTTGGAGACCAGTTGAGAACTTGTTAGAGACGTCTGACATTAAAACAACAGAAAATCAAAATGGAGACGCAAGATTAGAAATCATATGGAATTCTATACACTGAAACATTATTTTCAAAATACGATATAATATATACTAGGACGATTAAAATAAAAAAATTTCATGTTTATTAAAATATTGGATATAGCTAGGCAACTTGATTCAAACCCATTCATTCTTTTTTTGATTAGTTGATATGAACTTCTAGATGCTATTTCTCTGAAAGTAAACTCTGCAGCCTCAACATTTTGGTCTTAAAATATATGTTTTATTAATGAAAACATTTTAACTTTCCATCCATCCACTAGTGTGTGTATTAATAAGCTTGCTATGATAAACAGTTCGACAAGATCAAAAAACAACACTTTGTTTTGTTGGCAAGCATTGGGTTTAATACAAGCTATCTGTTGCTAGTATCTTTATGAAAAACCAGTAAACAGATGAAAAATCAAAACTAAATTCAGTAAAAAACACAGAAATCAATAGAAAGATTTTAAAAATGGTGTAGCTATACCACACACGCTACTTCACTGAACACTAGCCCCTGCTCCAACTTCTAAGCCTTAATGGACATGTTCTATTGCGGAAGTCCGGCTATAAAAGTGAACGGAGAAGGTGAAGAGGGAGAAGGAGAAAACGCTGGTTTTAAAAAATAAGTCATTTGAGGAAGGCTTGTGGTACTCCTGAAATTTTGAATAAATTAACCTTATACGTTATACGTGTGGATTGTTTCCTTCCAGTGAAATATGAAAAGATATATCTCAGTGAATCCATATTAAAACCTTAAGCATGCAATTTGGCTAGTAATAGGTCATGGAGAATGGAATCAAAAGCTTTTTGACAAGTCCATTAGTATTGACCCAACGACATAAACTCTATCTAGCTTGCTTTTCCAATCCCCATTAACCTCATTAGAACATGCTGAGTACTATATAATTTCCTGTATGCAGATAAAAATATAGACAGTCTACTATTGATGAAATCTATAATTTGATTTTTGGATTTCTGCGTAAGCATAGAAATCCTTTAAAACCATCCGTATTATTTTTTTCTTCTTACTGTCCAAACCTAGACGTTTTTTTAGCAACAGTTATGAACTAGCTCATATCGGTAATTTCACAATTCTGATTAGTTGTTGATTGTGAATTTTGTCGCATATGCAAAAAAAATGGATTTAAAAATGCTGGCGCAAACAGCTATGAAGTCGCTCATATTGACATTTCAATAAATGTGACTGGTTGTTGATTTGTCCTGTAAGTAAATAAATGGTTTTAAAATGGCGTGTATGTTGTGTATTTTTGGGAAACGTTTTGAAAGGTCGTATTTGTAAACGTAAAAAAAAGATGAAAGGAAGCTTAAGACTTTCTTAGTGTTTATTTATTTTTAAAGAATTATAATATGGCAAAGCAAATTTAAAAGAAGAGTTTTTTTCAGGAAAGGAAAAGTTAAGTTTTATTTCTGCAATTTGTGTGGTGTGGATATAGCCTTATGGAACGTCGTTTTGGACTTTAATACTTTACGCAAAATAATACTTTCTCTCCACGAAATTATACTTTCTCTTCACCAAATAATACTTTCTCTTTACCAAATAATACTTGCTCTCCACCAAATAATACTTTCTCTCCACCAAATAATACTTTCTCTCCACCAAATAATACTTTCTCTCCACCAAATAATACTTTCTCTTCACGAAATAATTCTTTCCCTTTCCCTACTTTCTTTTCACAAAATTGTACTTTCTACGCAAAATAATACTTTATGCATGTAAAATAATACTTTTCCAGTAAGACTTTTTTGTTTGAGGTCTTGGAGTCTGATTCTGGTTTCGACTACTCAAACATGCTTTTAGACTGCGTCGCATGGCCACATCAAAATGATAACTCAAAATAATGTCTTTCACATCAAGAAATAATAAAGATCTTGTTAAATCGTTGACAAACCTTGTCAACGCTGCAAATGAAGTTGCTGCTGCCTCACCTCTACCTGTAACTGCTGTTGAAACACATGAAGGTGGGGTAGACGAGAAATTAAGGCAACCTTTCCCCAGTATCAGAGAAGGGGGTTAAAGATCATCATCATTCATCATCATCTGGAAGTTCCTTTTCTGCTGGTGTGATGAATCCAAAAACAGTTTCAAAGAAACAGTTTTTTAAAACATCATCGCAAAGAAGACAACAATCTAAGAAGAAAGCTTTTATGGATACCATCAAATACGTGTTTCTTATACCAGAACCAAATATTTCGAAAATACCTCGAAGAAAAGGAAGGAAGTTCTATTATCGTAACAACTTAGTTGCTTCAGCAGTGAAATTTAATAAGGAGTTTACGCAAATACGACGACAGCGAGGACGGCGACGTGAATGAAACAAATACGACGACAGCGAGGACGGCGATGTGAATGAAACAAATACGACGACAGCGAGGACGGCGACGTGAATGAAACAAAGGATTCGTTTTCCTTGTGGATTTCGTTTAGAAAGAAGGTCTATTTCATACTATACCATAGGGATAATTTTGTCAGTTAATTACATCATTAGCACATTTTCACGTTCCACACACAACGTGAAAAATTATGTTTTGAAGTGGTACTGAAAACAAAGACGCATGAATAGTAGTATCTTGTATTGTTTTTATCCTGTTCCGATCGCAGTTCTTTCTTTCGTAGTCCATTAATCAAACTTTTAGTTATAACAGACCACATCTTTAAACATTCGTTGCTTTGTGATTCATTATTTTCCGAATATTCATGATCACTCTCACGTCACCGTCCCTAATAACACAATGTCGGAAACAGACTTGAGATTACAAATTTTATGCCGATACGAGAACTATGGACTTTGTCTTCTTAAAAGATGATACCTTGGATGATCCTAATATTGAGACATGGAATATTTCTATTTTGAAACATGTGACTGGGCAAGGCCCACTATATATACGCAGTGTTAACAAAATTGAAGTAGTTGACAAACTAAAGTCAAAATACGAATATATCAGTGATGATGATCATGATGATGACTGGGGGAAAGCAGAAGAAAATATAATTTAATGTCCTTCATCCAAGGAAAAAGTATCCCCACCAAATGAAAATGAGGTAAAGGAGGATTTAGTTGGGCCTAAACCTGTTCCCTATGTATCCCAACCTAGACCAAGTCCTGCTAAGAATATCTTTTGTCTTGTATGCTTCAAAGCATTTGGTGCAGATATGATAGAAGCCCATTCAAGCTTGTGTGCACCTAGATTTGATGCTGTTTTCAGTATTGATGAGTGCCACTTCACCAGTAATAACATTCATGCAAATCCTGCCAAGGCCACATGGATTGACTGTAACTCTATTGTACATATACTGACTTATACTTTAATACTTTCAGGTCATTGCAGGAATTTTGGAATAAATTCTAGTGAAAATTTTTTTAATTAGTGAAAGGGGACAGCAAAGAAGTTATGGCAGATTGTTTTCTAATGGTTTTCAGAAAAGCTGGAACTTGAAGATTTCAACAAATTGTTATCAATTGAGTTCTCTGAATGTCTACAAATACTTTACTGATTTCTTGAGGATTGCTTTTTCAATGGTAATGTTGATTATTTTTTTCAATTTTAGTCATGTACTAGAAAATGTCGAGCTGAATATTCTTACTTAATCAAACTTGAGTAACCACGACTTAAAATTGGAGAAATTCTTTTCTTGGAAAAGATCTTTTGTTGCATTACAGAAGATTCTGTTTTAAAGTTAACAGATGTATTGGCATGGTTGACTGGTTCACCAACAGTACCGCCTCTGGGGTTTGAGAAACAGATATCTGTAAACTTCTTGCATGATTGTGTTCCTGTACGTGGTAGAGCGTGTAAATGTTTACCAGTTGTTCCGACCTGTGCACTTGAGCTTACCTTACCTGTACATTTTGGAGATGCTAATGAGTTGTTATGGTGTTGGTAGAGTTTATTGAACTTTATTAAACTTTATTATACTATATATTATCATATCTATTTTTGAAAGGTTCATGCTTCAGACAACTTTGTCCTGGGATACAAAAACTTCGGTTCTGTTCATATGTTTTTTTTACTTTGTTCAATGTATACAAGTAAAAAAGTGAACATCTCGTCTTAGTGTTAGTACTTATTTACAGGCTGTCTAGAAAAGTTAATACATTTGTAAATACGGTTATGCCATGATTGTTATCATTTGTGATTGGATCGAATGTATTCACGATGTATTGTTCCTCTTCTTCAGAAAGATTTATGTTAACTTATACAGGTTATTTTTACAAAAACTGGTGCAACAATTATGTACAATTCTTGCGTAAACGTTTTTAGAATAATCAAACATACCATTGAACCATCATTTTTTCTCCATGATTTCGATGTCTATTAAGGATATCGCCAACTCCTTTGTCTAGATCAGCGTTTCCCATATTTGAATATTTGGGTAGTTCAGAACTAAAACCGGTTCTTTTTCGCTAAAGTGTTTTCGTGCTGATCACTAGCAACTTAGCGATTTTTGTCCAACTCATTCCCAGTGACTTGAGACTTGATACTTGTTCTTCTGAAATCAACAACCTTGGTTTTCCAGGTGTATTTCTAATTTCTTTGTCAACTTCAACGTTCATTTGGTTGATCGCCATTGTGGATGTCAATCCACTCCAACTTCCCTTTGAACATATTCCTATGCTCTTCAATTACAAAAAGTAATTCACCCAACATATTCAAAATTTCATCAGTGCTGTAGTGTATTTGCTTCTTGAACAGCTGTTTAGAAACCAGCTGTTTCCTCCAGAACTTCCTCACATTCGAAGATGTATCCTTTCAATAAAATTCCGTCGTTGGAAAACTTACTGCCAATATATTTATCCAAAGTACTGGGTAATGCTTCCCGGAATCGGACAGATTACCAAATAATTAAGCAGCCTGTTGGGTGCACAATATCTTTTTAGAGATCTGAACAGCACAGCTTTATACAGACATGTGGATATTTCATTTATTGCTTATTATTCTTTTTCCTTTTAACTTTTCAACTTCTGATACAAGAATTCAAGTTTTTAATCTGCATGTTCTATTTGTTTCGATTAAAATTTAAGAATAGCATAAAGCTAATTTGTTTTTTTAAGTCAGCTATTATGATATGTACATAACTGGATATAAACATTTTGAAACTCATTCAAATTTTATCTTTTGGTATCTTTGATACTTCTTTGCTAGAGCATCCTAAAAATATTATTGTTTCACAACATATCAAACTTGGAATGTTGTGTTGGTCGTTGGTCAGTGTTTTCTTTGTCAGTATTTTTAGATTTAGTTGAGATATATATATGACGGAACCGGTTCAACTTTTGTTTTCTATATTTTTATGTTTTTCAAGTTCAATTTTTAATTTGACTATTATCTGTTGCATACTGACAAACTGACAAAAGTCTTAAAAAATTTCTTATGTGCTTCTAAGGTGTACATGTTTTTTTATATACTTCGAAAGCCATTCAAATTTATTGTTATGTATGTTAATTCAACATTTTTTATACCGCATGAAACCGAATTATGTGTTTACCCTAAATCGTTAACCTTAATTTGTTTCATTTGTGGTTTTACTTGTCACTTTCAATTTTTAGAAATTATTAAAATGAAAACCTCTAAACTTATTTTTTGAGTCTTCAAAGAGAATCGAGGAAAGCTTAATGTTTGGAATAACCGTTTTATTGCTGAGACGCCAATTCTATCTGACCGTAATGTACTTCTAAAACGTAAGAAGAAAGAAACATCTGCTGTGTTCCTGATAATGTGTCGCTGGATGTTTCTCTCAGCTTGTTTCTTTACTCCGAATTTCGAAGCCGTCTTTTGTAAGTAATATTTTTACTTTGTTGACTATATACTTTGTTTATAAATTCTACAAATTCGGAGAGAAAGTGAAGAAATGAAACAACAATACAGTATACATCTACGGAGTTTCAGATCTGCCAATTTATACTGCACACCTCTACTACGACGTCCTGAATATTTCTTGGTCATATTGTAAAGCACTTTTAGGACGTCGTAGAATATTCTAGGCATGCCAGGTAGAGTGGAACTGAAATATGGTCTTTAACAACTGTTATCAAAGAAGACATTTTGCAACCAGGCATTGGGATCGATTAATAACGTATTTAAAACTGACAAGAAGCTCGGAATTTCTAGGAATTTCCCCGCATCTTGGGTTAAAGCTATTCTATCAATAAAAGATTCAAAAATTAAAAATAATCCATGCGAATAATGAGATTCCTAAGGCTTTCGTTTGGAATTATACGCTAGCTTTCATTCAACATCGGGATCCAGGAAACGAAAATGTTTCTTGTTGTTGAGTGGAGTGCTAATTTATACAGTTTTCTCTACATGCCAAAGACACAAACAGCACAAACTTCTGTCACAGTTTTAATTTTTTATATAGTTCATTGTCAAAATTGTTTTTCGCGCGGATATCTTCAAAAGATTTTAGGTGCTCCATATGAAGACCACACAAGCTTTCCTTTTGAGAAAACTTGAAACGAATCTCTATTTCTATGTTCAGAAGAGATCGAAATGTCAATATCCCTATATTCGGATTCATTTCCCTGTCAAAGTGAGTTTGTTTCATTAGCAAACCTACTTTCAACTATATCGACAATTGAACATTTGTAGCATCGACAATCAATTTTCTAAATGTTTGTATAATGTTAAAGACTTATAACATGTTGTTATAAATACCGCTGGAGGTACCACCTCATGCTGACATCATCATTACCGATGCAGACCTTTCAGTTACTTCTATGAAATTCTTCATTAAAACCAACAACACAATTTTTTAACACTTTTGTCAATCTTTGTAATCTTTGTAAAAACACGAACTCTAAATATAAAACAAAAAGCAACAAAATCTGACTTTTAAATTTTAATAAATTAGTCGTAAATAAACAAAAAACCTTCCTCATGGGAAGTAGCAAAGTTCAATTCTAACTTCACACATTTCTTGTAAAGATAAATTAATGAGATTCCATTTATTCGACAATTTGCTTGGTGGAGGTTCATTTCAATTAAATTAGACAATACAGTTTTTAAAAGAAACATTTCATGGCTATAACAAGTGGGTTATAATGATGTACTGTAAATACAGGAGAGATATGTGCAGATATAAACTATGCATTCATAAGTTGTGTTTGTAAATATGTGTAATTATTACCATACTTCTTTCCAACTACCTAAATCATCAAATGAGGCAGCGACTCAATAAAAACTGACGAAAACTTACTTCTACGTTACCTTAAAAGGGGACTTATTGTTTTATTTGCCGGTTAGATTCCATACGTTGGTTTGCAATATTTCATTTCATAAAGCTTTTTCATTCTATATTTGAGAATTCGTAAATTTATCTTAGTCATTTAAAGATAAATGAATTGTTATAAGTTATAAGTAGAACTGAGGGCTGCAGTATGGTGATGTCAGCAGTTGGAATCCCTCATTTGAACCATAAGAAATGGGTCTGGAAGGAGCAGCTGAGGCGACTGTAAAACTATTTTCAAAATTTCGACAAACCATTTTTTTGGTCAACTTATACAATTTTATATGGAAATATATTATTTAGTATTTTCAATAAAAAAAAAATTAAAATAAAAATTACATAAGAAGACCCGTGGAAAATTCATTTTCCCACATTTTGGAACAAAAGTTAGTTTTTATCCTCAAAACAACATTTCCTCTATTTAATCTTAAATTACTATGCCGTAAATAAACAGCTCATTTTCCGTACATATAGCTCATTTTCCGTACATATAGCTCATTTTCCGTACATATAGAATTGAAAAATGTCGCCATTGAAGCATGGAGGTAAAAAAAAATTAACAGGAGATTGAACTCTTTTGTTTCTATTCAAATCATTCGTAATGCGCTGAAGTGGGTGGGTTATTCAAATTTCTCTCTTTTAATTTACCTGCGTTTAGAAATAGTCTTCCTTCTTGAATTTAATTGGTTAAAATAACAATTGAAAATTTTGCGTTACCTAAGGTTATAAAGTCGCAGCGGGCCGTAGTTTTCATTTTAAAATGGCTTCCCACAAGGAAGCAAAGCAAACACTACGACGATGATTTAAATCTTTTTCATCATTTTTCATCATACGGCACATTTTTCTTGATCTTTTTAAAAAACTTTAAAAAGATTTTACTAGCTTACTCACCTATACGTTTGCAGTCCCATTTACAAAACTAAAAGACTTCAGAAATAGGGTGTTTTCCAAAACAACCGACCACCGCCCACTTACCACCGACCGCCGAACAACCGACCAGAAAAACATGACCACCGACCAACCGACCATTAAAGGTTCGACGCGGTCATGTGCCGTGACTAATTGGGCTTTATGAAACAACAAAATAAATTTCCTTTTAATCCAATAAATGCAACATTATTGGAGACTATCAATTTTGTCAAGACAGCAATCGCATAAGATATGCCAATGCAAGGGAATCCTGCATAACCAAAAAACAACGTATAAAACGATCACATGACCAAAAAACAACGTACAAAACGATCACATGACCAAAAAACAACGTACAAAACTATCACTTTTTTATTCAAATTTAGGAGGAATAAATAAAATAATAAAATAGATAATTTTGTTCTATGGCTCTGAGGAAGAGAAGCATTACAAGCTATTCCGTAAGTTGCGGAAATAACAAGCTTCCACGCAAACTTTTGAATATCCCATCGATAATCGGCTTTCTACATGAAACATATTTCATATTTACAGAAGCTTTGAAATAAAGTTTGTGTTTGCCTTTTGATTCTCGTGGGAGTTGTAAAGAATTAGAACATTGGCTCAAAAACATGCGCATTTGTATGTTTTGCAACACATATGCTCTACCCCGTGGCTTTCTCTTCTTTTTTATCAATTCTTTATTGTATCGCATGCCATGTCGACACATATAAAACCATGATCAATACGCACTGCGAAATTCCTTTTACGAAACTATATAAATTGCAAGAATGAACGCAGGCTAGGAATTTTCAAAAACTTATCGACAGTTTTTTTGGTATTTTACCAGTTATTCACGAAAATTATGGATCTTATTGCCATGAAATACGAAAAGGAGGATTTCAGTTACTTTTAATGCGTAGTATCACTTGAAATTAAGTACTGTTTTGTTACTAAGGCATTCGAAGCTCACCAGGTTGGTCCTGCTAATTATAGTTCTTCCAATGAGTTCAATTTTTGGAATGAAGAAGTAAAAGTGGAGTGAAAACATTACTTTAAAGTATTAATATTTCCAAGCACTAATTACTGCAGAAATAATTTTGGCAATTTTGCGTCAAATCCCATAAAATCCGAAAAGAAATAAATAAACTTTATAAAGTTTAATAAATAAATAAATATTACACATTTTGCCTATTTTTCTTCATAAAAAAATCTGAATACCTTCAAATGTGAAAAAAATTCCACTTCACCCAGAATTTGCAAAAATTAATTCCAAAAAAATAAAAAAGTTTTTAGAATAACAAAATATAGTTACATAAGCAAACGTTATTGTCCGCAAATATTTATACCCTGTCAGTAAAAGTTTGGAAAGGGTCAACTTAGTAATCAACAAAATCTTTGACAGCTGTAAAGATAAGCTAGAGGATTAAGCTTTGGAAAAAGATGCACATTTTGTTACAATAGCTTTGATTAAAAAGAATTAAAAAATCATTCATAAAACTGAGTCTCCACGTCGTAGAGATTGATCAAAGAAATTCATATTATAAAAGCAGAAAATGTAGGGGTAAGCTATATTTTCTGCCTTGTGGAGATTCAGAGTAATAATACTGTATAATCTAATCCGAAAAAATAAATTATACAAAATGTTTATCGAACAGGTATTCGCACACATAAATTCCACCATATAAAAGACTTCTTGATGGACACAATAAAACAAAGGTGGCAACAATTCTTTTATATAATAGTTGAATAGATGGTGGATTTTGTGTGGATGATTGTACTTAAGTCAGGGATGTGCCACTTTTCGAAACAGACACAATATCACTGAGGCAGATAGTTTGACACTCTTCACATTTATATTTCTTCAAGAAATGAACTGAATGACCGTCAATTGCAAATCTCTTATACCACAGTCATCAGAATATTCCGTGGTCTAGAAGTCTATACATCAATTCAACAGCCCGCGTTAAGTTTGCTGAAAAGAGTCTGGTACTAGTTTAGTGTAGTCAGATCGCATTTGTAAACACGAAGAGCAGTCAGAAAAGAAGAGAAAAATATTGTTTTAAACCGTGCTTTGGCATTAGAAAATGGATTATGATACCATAAGTAAGATGAAAGTTCCAGAATTAAAGTCGTATTTAGCTCGTAGAGGCTTAAAAGTAACTGGAAGAAAATGTGAGCTGGTTTCACGTGTTTTTTCTGCTGCAGAGAACGATGTCCCAGTCATTATGGATGCCAAAGAGAAGGACAACTGGTAAGGGAATATCAAGACAAATTAAAATATAATGGCAAAACATTACCTGATCCATTTAAACTTACGACAGGATGGAGAGATGAAGATGAAGGTATTTGTTTTTGGCCCCTTGTACCAACACTGTACATTATAAACTTTCTGATGAGAAACAGTCAAGTAGAGGACTTAAATGACTACAAAGCTTCCAAAGCTTATAGCTATTTTCAGCAAGGTTGGCTTGGATTTATTTCATACCACTCGTTGGGAAATAGCCCTTACTGCTTCATGAAAACCGACTGCAGACCTTCCCAAAGATTATCTGATACGAAACATAAACTTTGGCTGCTTATATCAAAGTCTGAAGGAAATGTCTTGCAAACACATTGTACATGTATGGCAGGAATGGGGTCAACCTGTAACCATATTGCTGCTGCTCTTTTTCGGATTGAAGCAGCTATGCGTTTGGGCCTCATAAATCCTGCATGCACATCAAAATCATGTGAATGGTTGCCGAACAGGAAAGAAATCGTACCTTGTGAAGTGAGGGACATGAATTTAAATAGAGACAATTTTTCAAAATGTGGGAAAAAACCCAAAAAGTTGATGAGTACACCAAAGAAAAACTATAACCCTTTAATGAGAAGTAGTTTAAAACCTTTGAGTTTCATAAAAATGGTTGAAACACTTGACGATGTTTTGAAAGGCACTACTTTGGAAACAGCTATTCCAAAGCCTGAAATTGATTTTGCTAGGGAGGTCATTGATATACCAGAAGCACAGACAAAGATCATTCCAAGTGTTGATGATATGGTCTTAATGTCTTCTTCTGTTGAACAATTTCTGCAAAACTTATTCATGAATTTTTCAGACGAAAATTTTTGAAAATGGTTGAGAAAACAACACGTGGTCAAAGCACAAATGAGTGTTGGTTTAAATACCGGAAAGGGGTTATTACTGCCTCCAAAGTTCATGAAGTATTAACAAAAAATGAGGAAAATTGTGAATAGGATTGGTGGTGGTTGTGTTAATATGTGGAGCTTGATACAAAAAATATCTGGTCTCACATTTGTCAATCCGAACATTCCTGCTTTAAAATATGGAAGAGATATGGAACCTCATGCTGCAAATAAACTATTTGAACTTTTAAAAACATCACATAAAAATGTTAAGTTAGAAGAATGTGGTTTATATCTACTAAAAAGCAGCCCATATATTGGAGCCAGTCCGGATCGTATATTTAGTTGCTCTTGTCATGGAAAATCATGCGTAGAAATAAAATGTCCGTATTCTGTTTAAACTGGACTATTTAGAAAATGACAATGGTACAATTCAACTGAAAAAAAAACACATCAATATTAGAGTCAGTGTCAGTTACAGATGGGAACTACTAGACTAAAAAAGTGTGTTTTTTGTATATACAGCTCATGGTACATTAATTGATGAAATCTTATTTGATAAAGAGTTCTTTGATGAGTTAGTGAAGATGTGTAGTAAATGTTACAGAGAATTTTACTTAAAATCTGTGTACGATTAGTATATATTTTGTAAAACGTATTTATTCATTTGGATGTATTAAAAAAAAGCCATTGTGTTCTTAAAAGAATACCAAAATAAGTTTTGCCCCTTTTGTGTGACCTAAATTAAGCGTGCAAGCTTGGAATTTTTTTTTTTTTTTTTCATAAAGTTTTTCTAATTCAAAAAAACTTCCAATATTGCAGGATTTCTTTCCAGATAATTTCATGAAAAGATGTTTCCCGCCTTTTGTCAAATCAATACAAAAATTGTTAACGGAGGCTTTTTGTTTACATTTTTCTTGATCATTCCGATGTAATTCCCTGAAGTGTGATCAGAAAATATCAAAGAGATTGGGAACGCGAGACAAACTGAAATAAAAATGGCCGAAACTTAAGCCGGGTGATAATTTTTCATGCGGTACTTTGTTTGAAAGATGAGGAAAATAATTCGGCTTTCTTTGCGTCAATATTTATAGAGTATCATAAAAAAACCCCGGGGAAATGAAGGAAATTTCACAAAATACCAAGACCAAGTTATCCTTGATTTTGTATTAACATATACTTTCAAATAAATTACACATTTGTTAACATAAAAGCATAACAGATATACCAAAAAAATTTTAAAATGTTTGGCAGATTGATATACTAATAAAGCTACCATTAAATGCCAATTAACTAAAAATCTTTAAGTTCTTCATCATTAACACAGAAAACTGGAAACAAACAACTGAAAACACACTTTTTTGTAACACTTCATTTTCCAAAACACAAAAAGATAAAAAAACAGGTCATAAAAATATATACATATCATACATAAAAAATATATACAATATATACATAACAGGCAGTGACAAACACTGATGTGGACCTACTGTTGAAAGCAAACTAAAAATTAAAAACAGTTTCACAAAGGAACAAGAATGGGGAGCAAAAATTCAAGAAACTAAAGAAATTTAAGATTTGATTTGTTAATAAATATAATCAGTATTATGAAGTGCTCTACCAGTAGGTTAAAACTAATTTTATCAAGAATATCTGACTTTTTTAAGGTGGTTTTGAAACAATCATACGATATCTTCCGAATTTTGGAGTGAATAAACTGCAGACACCTCATAATCAGTAGGTAATCATCATTTTTAAGTCACTAAATTGTTAACAAGATATATATAAATGTCACTTGAGTCATATATCAATCACATTTCACAATCATACAGTCTTTGTGGATTCCTTATAAAGCAATGGCTTTAAGTTACAAAGGGCTGAACAAGTTACAATAATATCATCACAATGATGCAACATAGTAATAGGCAAAACCGACTTCAAAATACGGAATGTTTTAATTCGATTTATGGCTCGTTCAACGTGAATTCTTAAATTTGCCACATCTTGAATCTTTTTAACTTCAGCTTTTGTCACTTGTGATTTTAATCTGGCACAAGGTGGTACTGTCAAAGTACAAAAATTCAATAATAATTCTTCTTGAATCTGAAAGCCCCTATCAGCCATGACTTCATCATACCAGTCTAAGCAGTCATAAAAGCCACTGTCTTTACATATAAACTTATCACTCGCTCGGCCTCCATAACAATTTGATAGAAATGTTATGTATCCAGTGGGTGAAATTCCAATTAAAAACT
The DNA here is from genome assembly GCA_039566895.2 of Turritopsis rubra. NCBI lineage: Eukaryota > Metazoa > Cnidaria > Hydrozoa > Anthoathecata > Oceaniidae > Turritopsis > Turritopsis rubra. Next base: position 14,850,887 of record CM077627.1, read on the forward strand.
TTATTGTATTATGCGACTTGTAACCGGACCATGTGACTGCTTGTGTCTGCAAGGACTTTGGCCGTTCAATAAATACCTCACTAAAGTCAATGATGACACGAACTTTTCTATAGCCAGCATTCTTAAAAATTCTTGGCATATTTTCTTGAATCGATTCATGAGGAAGCCAATTCACAAGCTTCCCTAATGTCCCAGACAAAAATCGAATCCACGTTTTAAAAATATTGGAACAGGTAGCTGGTGATGTGCAAAATCTGTCAGCAAGATCTTCATTTAATAATCCCAGACGTAATCTAATGAGTGTTAGAAGGAACTAATTTTTAGGTGTCAGTTTTCTGCCTTGATTTGTAATGAGGTTTTTTGGGGCCATGCCAATAGGTAATCGCTGAAACATATGGTGCCAGCATTTTAAATATAGTTTCAAACATAGAAACTGAAGTAATACCAGTGTAAAAGTTCATTTTATCATCCGTCACAATATCTAATATAGAGAAAGGTTTTCTCCTCTTGTTTGACATCTTCTCCTTCTGATACGCTGCTCTAACTTGTTTAAGTTGACCGCTCAAATTATTGATTTTTCTTTGGTACGACAAAATTAATGCTTGCTTAACACAGCAGCTATCACATTTTTGTTGATTGGTTGATTTCACGGAATAATTATGTTCCGATAATGGTGATGCTAGGTGAAAATGTGGTGAATGTGGTGGTGAATGTGGAGGTGACATCAGAATGGAACTGCTGGTAGCTGTCTCAAGACTACGCGAGCTCCATTTTTCCAAAGCATGTTTAAAAATTTCTCGTCTCTTGGGTTTTCCTTCGTACTTGTAACCCAGCTTTAACGTTGGATCAGGATTTTCAACAGAAGGAAATCCATCAACAAAATGTTCGCTACAAACTCTATCACTGCCTCATGGAGTCCAAGGAGTTTTCTTGGATGTCTCTCGTTTTAATAGTGTTATCCATCGTTTCCTTTCTTCAGCGAATCGTTTAGGACCAGGAAACATATACAAAGTGAAAGGTTGTCTACAGGAACAGTCCTTTTTTAACATGTTTTTGTGACCTGGCTCGACACACATAGAGTTCTGCCACTTTTTTAACTTTGCAGTGCTGTTATAACACCCAACAACAGCACAATTAGCTGGACCCATGTTTTGTAATGAAAATTACAGTTTTTAGAATAAATACTACAGTATTAATGCTGTGAATTAATTTGATTTTGGTTTATCATCCTCTACTTGCGACTGCTACTTTATTTTCTGACTACACTAAACTAGTTCCAGACTCCTTTCGGTAAACATAACGTGGACTGTTGAATTGGTGTATTGTGATGTTCGGTTGTCGGTATATTTACCTTGAACTACCTAACTGTAGTTTGTTTTGCACACTTTTGATCACATGGTGGTAAAACACTACTGTGGATTGGTTGGAATCTGAAAGATATATGACGTGAATATGTTTTATTATCATCTGATAATGAAACTGTGATAAAAAAAATTATTACCTAGCATATCTTTGGAGGTGGCACATTCCAATTTTTTTTTTAAACTTATAACACGTAACACGGTCGCTGAGTAATATGGGAGAATAATTGGAATTATGGAAAATGCGAAATATCTTCATAACTACGTTAATAAAAGATATAAATAAAAATCTGGTTTTAGATAAACATGTCCTGATTACGGCAGTACAAAAATCATGCGGAAGTTCCTTACTTCTGTAAATGGCCTTCGATTTTAAATTGGAATCTTGAAAATTTCAAAGATTTCTAAAACTTGAGTTGCTAAATTTTTTCCTAATATTTTTTATATCAGTCGATGTAGAATATTAAGATCTCCAAGCGGAGAGATAACCTATCAAAGAATTTCGAAATGTTTATATGAAAAATGATATGGTGACACTTTAGATTGGACGTGACTGGTAATATTAATAGCGATTAGTATTATATAATGGCACATTGCATTGCACCCGAAATGAAACGTGATTTTCAAGGGCAAATATCTCGGGAACCAATAGAAATATCCGCCGTCCACGATATTGGCCAAGGAAAGGCAAAAAAAAATTTGCTACGGCCAAAGATGACGTCACCACCCATGACGTCAATAAAATCTTTCATCGACGATTTGCCATCACCCCTACTTTGCGAGTCGGTAAGCACGGATGGGGGCAGTAAAACCTGCAAAAAAAATTTACACGCTATACTCGTAACATTTATTCTTCTAGCAATTCAATCTTCTGCTGAATATGACGTCATATCAAAATATGTACGAGTTCATGAATTTGGACATGAAAAACCTGTAACAGATCCAAACCGTGCAGTAATTGTGTATATGAACTTAGAAATTCTTGATATCTTGGAAGTAGTAAGTTCTTTTAACGATACCATAAGCAATGAGAAATTTTGATGGGCATTTTGATCAAAATTAGCCGCAATAGGAATATTTTATATATTTTAAACATTATAGTCAACAACAACACAACGTCTGAAACTGCGTGGATTCATCAGATTGGTAAGCAGATTTATTCATTTCAGAAACATTTCATCTTAATGTCAGAAGTAATAGAAAGTTTTTGTTTCCTTGATCATCCAAACGCATAGACAAACAAATGCAATTCTGTGCTTCTGACATCGAGAAACCCGCGATGTCCAATTGTTTTAATTTTAATAAAAAATTAAGTGTTATTTCCAATAGTTAGCCAACATCTACTTTCTCAGAAAAACAAGGATTTAATCATGTTTTGATGTCACTTCAGAGATGGTTGAATGAATGGCTGAACTGGAATTCAACAGAAGAAAGAAACGTCAACTCAATAAACTTGGATTCGTCTATGGCGTGGACTCCAGAAATAATCGCCTACACAAGGTTGGAGATTGATTATTTTATAGGTCGCCCATGGGCGGATCCAGGGTGTATTTCAAAGATTTTAACATTATCTTTCTTATTTGTAGTATCAGAAACGCTCGGACTGAAGAAAATTCTGAAAATGAAGATGATGCCGATGATGACGACAAAGAAGATTGGTCAACAAAAACTATAAAAACTAAATTGAAAATTGACAGCAATGGAACGACTACGTGGTTATCACCATTATATTTAGAATCAGCTTGTTATTTTCATTTCTCAGAGTTCCCTTTCGATGAGCAAGATTGTGTAATTGTTTTCGGACCTTGGTCTGATACAATTGAAAAGGTAAAGCTAGAGGACATGAACTTGCCAACATTAAATGATGGTTTCCGCCATAACGCGGAATGGGAATTGACAAGTGCAATAAGTAGAGTAAAAGAAGTTTATTATGAATGCTGCAATAAACCGATCTCAAAATTGGAAGTCGCAGTTCGGTTGAGAAGAAAATCAAAATATTACTATTTTCACTTTGTCATCCCAGTGGCGCTCCTGATTTTGACACTTTTGATGGCTAATTTTGTATCCTTTGAATCATCAGAACGATTAAAGCTGCAACTGTTAATTGCCGTAACTGCTATGTTTTTGTTGCTAAACATGGTAAAAACAATCTTACCACCTACAGAGGTCATCTCCGCCATGTCCAAGTTATATTTCCTGCTGATTGTTTGCGTATCCTTATCAATCGTTTTTACAACAATTCTTGCTGTCTTATATTTCAACACCTCCAAGCTGCTGTGGTTTCCAAAATGGTTGGAAAGGAAAATACTTCCTAAATATTTATGGAGAGATGAAATACAAAGTGCAACAAAAGATGATTTTATTGATCAGTTGACTGGATTTCTAGAATCAGAGGGCGCAGAAGAAGAAATCAAAGGAAACGATAAAGCTTTGCGGGAAGTTTTAAGATTGCTCTGTGAATACAATAACAGTCAGTATGATGAGGCTAAAAATGAAAGAGTTGAAATGCGTTCTAGAATGCTTGCTGCATTTATGAATAAAATTTCTTGTGGCCTTTTGTTCATCTTATCGCTTATAGTTTTGTCGGTCATTCTCTTCTAAGTAACCGTTACAAATTAACATTCTGTTCTTCTATTTGTAATGGCAAAAATTGACTGAGTTGTAAGTTGTAAATTGTAAATAAACAAATAAAAAAACCCAGATGTTTACGGCTTGTTATTTTATGGCTCATCTTTAGAAATTAATTCTTAAAATGAAAACCTCGGAAAAGTATTTTTGGGGGTTTCCAAAGAGAATCAAGGAAAGCTTAACGTCAGGAATAGCCGTTTTATTACTGACACACAAAACAAGTTACTGAAGACCCAGATCACCTTAACGTCCATTTCAACAAAGTATCCGAAAAACTAACTTACAGAAAGCCAGGGACAATGAAAGAACTTGATAAAGCAATCCATGATCTAGCTGAACCTAGCGAAAACGCCTTCAAAATTAGAACGGATGATGAGATCAAACAAACCATTTAGAAAATACATAACGATTGTTCTACACGTCCAGACAAGTTACCAATTAATCTTCTAAACACATCATGTCACTATTGTCTCAAATCATTTCATCTGAAGCAACAAATTTCCTGACGTTAAAATCAAACCGATTCAAAAAGTCACATACCCTTCGTTACCAAGAGATTATCGTTCAATTTCAGTCCTTTCCGTATTATTCGGTGTTCAGTAAATGGTTCAAAATCCTTAGAGGCATCCCACAGGGGTGAATATTAGATCCTCTCTTATTTAACATTTTTAAATGATCTCCTGCTGGTACTACAAAAGACATACATCTGCAACTTTGCAGATGATAACTCTATATTTTCTTGTGCAAATTCCACAGAGGAGGAGAGAGAGGAGGTGGTTTCAAACTTAAACTAAAATCCTTATTTTATGCAAACTCTTTTTGTTCCGAAAAACTTGACATACTCTATGCGCAATCCAAATTTGATTTCTCTTCCTCCCAGCGTTACCATTTCTTTTGGAACACAGTCCTTTTTATTTCTTGGTAGCCTCTTATGGAACTTCATTCCTGACAGTGCAAAAGAAAGGTCAACTCTAAACTCCTTCAAGAGAGCACTAAAAATGCTAAAACTTACAAACATATGTAACTGTAAAATATGTAAATAAAAAATATTTTGTTGGTGTAAAGTAGTATTTTTTTCTTGCTATATAAAACCACCAACAAGTTAGAAATAGAAATAGAAATAAACTCGACTATGGCGACCTACCCGACGTACTCAGCATACCATAGCTGCCAATAGAGGAACGTTCCAAGATTCAATTTCTGCCCTCGCTTTCTAAGCTTTCTAAAAATAGATGCACGCGAACACATCCACATTATTGAAAACGATATGTATCATTCTATATTACTGAGGATTTCATTATCCAGTCTAGCGCAAAGATCCTCTGTTTCAATTGACCCCATCGTCAGTTGTCAAATATTTTTATTAATAAGTATTTATGGTGTATCCAAAAAACAATTACTCTGAAATTGTATTTGGATTTTACTGATGTGTTTACCCATGATAACATGAGATAACATTCCCAATCCAACGCTAGTGTTTTACAAGCTAACCTGGAGTAACCATCCGAGTCTTCTCCCATGCAGTTTGCAAACCTAAGTATTTCGATGCATAATTAGCCATGCATATAACTCTTCTAAGTTCACTTTCTGTTTTTCACAACTCTGGTTCGAGCGCTCGCTTTTTAAATAAAGAAATTGGGCGTCAGCCCATGTCTCCTGAGGTTCTTTCTTCTCCACAATCGCTAACACCATGTCAAATAATTAAACGGAAGACGAAACAAATAAACACACATGTGCATCATTATGGAGTACAGAACCACACTGATAACATTCCTTCACCCAAGTGGATCGATTAAAATTCAAAGCAAGGTTTTGATTAATTGCTTTACCTGGTGGACTCGAAAACAACATGGAAACACGATAGGCGATTGATTGATAATTCTTTTTATAATTAAGAATTGCGTAATATAAAAATATGATAGTAATATAAAATTGAAACCTAAATGTTTATTGAAACACTCAAGAGAACTATTCTTGCGTGTATCAAGTGATCAGTTAACAAAGAGCTAATGGACTCAAGGCCTTTCCCTCGAATAAGGGGCGTGCTTCACCTATTAACGCTTTTCCCTCGAATAAGGGGCGTGCTCCACCTATTAATGTTTCTTCATCTTGATCCCACGGTTCTTCTAAAAATACGTCATCTTCTAAAAATACATCTTCAACATTAATATCAGTATATTTGGAATACAACAGGTCTACTCGTTGCATCTGACAGCATAGAGGGCACATCTGTTTCTTTTTCAGCCATTTTAAAATGCATTGTTTATGGAAAGAGTGCTGGCAATCCAGTTTTGATATTTTAACTCCATCAACAAGATCTTGAAGGCAAATGCTGCACGTATGCATGGAATCTTCTGGCTTGACAACAAACTTCGTTTGAATATGCTGTGGCATTCCATAAACTTCTTTGTTGCACTCTGTCCAAAAACAATAACATACGATATTGGAACATGCGTAGCCAATACCTGAACTAACATTTACTTGACGGCATTTACGTACTAAAGATCCTGTCGAACTTCCGTCTTCTTGATGGAAGTTCCTGATAGTAAAATGGCAACGATTCAAACATTCAAGTGTGACAGTTATAAGCACAATTATAAAAAATATGATAACAAATATTATTCCAGCTAATTGTATTGTGGTTATCATCTCTAGATGGGGTCATCTAATACATTCTCTTTACTGTACTTTTTAACATCCGGAAGTCATCGTGTCTAAAAGAGTGATACATCAGAATAAAGTGAGAAAATTCCCAGTCAAAGGAGCAGCGAGAAAACCATTAAACACCAGTATTTGTACTTTTCCACAGTATTTAGTTAAACTAGGAAAAATCGACCAGGCTGATTGGTGCTTACTTTGGTGCTTAAATGGTGCTTATTTTGATATATCCAGCTTATATATCCTCAAAACTTCAAAAAGCACATACTACCTATGTCTTAACTTAAGAGAGAAGGACTACCTGTCTTAACTTAAGAGAGAAGGACTGCCTGTCTTTTTGAGACAGAGAGAGTGTAAGAGACAAAGAAAATTTCTTTTCCACACAATAATTTTGAACCTAGTATAGTGCTTAGTTGGTACTTATCTTTTGAGTGAATTTTGTGGTATTTATAAAGGTAGTGCTTTAAAAGCGTGAAAATTATAAATACATCTACTTGATAAAAAAATCTTTGAGAAGATGATTCCCAATACTAAAAAAAAAATAACAGATAGGAAAACAAACAAATTGATACAAACCTTTCAAACGCTTCTAAGAAACAATAAATGCTGCATCATATCAAAATAGTGTTGCTCATTGACAAGTTTCCAACCACTGTGTTTATTTGCCTTAGTTTTTTGTTCTGTTCAGAAAACAAACGAATTGTCAATAAAAACTTACTGCTTCGGCTGTTGGCAAATAAGTAAATAACAAACACAATGAGTTACTTTTTTTTATACAAGGTTTCACATTTCCTAGAAGGCCGGAAAAACGTAAAGTTTCGTTATAATATCTGTCGTTCTGAGTCAAAACATTTTTGAAGAAACACGTCCTTTACAGAATTGCTTTCAATGGAGTATTATCACTAAATAGTATTTTTCAAATGTGATTTTGTTAATTATTGCCGTCTGTTGTTTTGAAGGAAATTATTGAAAATATTGACTTCCTGCAGTTGTTTGAACAAATGTCATCCATGAAAATAGTTAAACCTTTCACCAGAACTCTTAATTCTTTTGTTTTTTAAATATTTTTATTTATTCTTAAGTTATAACAATGCTCTCTTTTTGTTGATAAATCTGCTGACGAGAAAAACATTATAAGGACCACAAGGCTTTGCAACAGTTTTAAACGTGTTAATCTGATGAATTTCATCAATATTCAATTGAATCAATGACTTTTTATTTGATAATGTCCATATAATCTGTAGAAAGAACAATAGTCGTAGTCTGGAAGTCAATTATGAAGTTCTATTGTCGGTATTTTTAACTCCCCACCTACCTAACTAGTTTGTTTTGCTCACCTTTTGATCACATGATGTTAAATAACTACCGTGGATTGGTTGGAATTTTGTGAAGTTCTATTGTCGGTATTTTTAACTCTTAGCTACCTAACTGTAATTTGTTTTGCATTCACTTTGATAACATATGTGCATTGGTTGTAATATGATATGTGATCAAAAAGTGCGTGCATATGTGCCCATTGAAAAGATCAAATAAACAATAAATTCGTATAGTAGGCTTCCAGATCTTAGAATTTTGTAATGACTGTCATAGAACGGTGGTGATTTTTGGCTAACATTAACTAGCATTAAGAGAGTAGCCCCTAAAATCTTTAAAATTGATACAAATGCATAAGAGGTTAGAGCGTGAAATGAGCTTTGCCAGGAATTCAGAAATACAGAACTTCTGCGAAATTTAAGTATTAAAAAAAAGTAAACAAAATTTCTAGAGGTTTTCAATCCCGTCCACGACTTCTGAAACGAAAAAATGATTTGGTGCATCGTATTGCACCCAAAGACGCCCCTACGCCATCTTAAAGGGCAAAGGGCACCGATCAACGCGCGCGATCAATGCGTATAGAAACCCTGCTCATATTTATGCTAATTTATTTTTTTATTTATTTGATTTGCCAGCAAGACATAGAAATCAAGGGGAAAACTTTCTCAAAACTTTTTACCGAAAACACATTAGTATTAGAAGAAAATGCTTCCATTCGTGTCTTTTACAACATGTAGTGCGGATGATTTGTTTCTCAAACCAGTCTGCTGTTTGTATTTAAAGGCGGTTTTCCACTAGGCGAATGTATTCGCGCGAAGCGACGTTTTACTGCAATTTGATTGGCTTGCGTCAAAATTCTATTTCAAAAAAAGTTGAAACCATTCCTACTTTTTTCTTGCGCTGCTCGAAATAAAACAATAATTGATAAAATAATAAGTAAGGTTAGATCTAAATCTCTTTCAAAAGTGACAAAAATCCATAAACGTGCTATGTGCTTTATAAAAGAATGAAAATCAAACCTACAAGCATCTACAAAATATTATGAGACAAGGTCATTTTACAATGAAAATGCATTTTAAAGCTAATTCTTTCACGAAAATACGTTTTAAAGCCGTCTCCCCCCCCCCCCCCCCCCACCCCCATCCCCACCCCATATACAATGTTGTTTCTACATTCAAGGCCACCAGTCGGTGTTATTATGTTACATAATATGTTACATAATAATGTTGTAAAAATTTCGTCGGCCTTGATTAGTTTTTTATAATTAGTTTTATTTAAAGCTACCCACTTTAAATAATAATAATAATAAAAATATACAAATGAAGAGACACTTTGCACGAAAATATTGCTTAGTGGAAATCCGCCTCTTTAGACAAATATTTTGAGTATGTCATTTCCTTTGGCAAGTAAGAACAGAAATAATTACGTCTTAAAATAGCACATAACATAATGTAATTACACGACGTCATCAGTGACATCATAGTCTCCTCTTAATGATTATTGTGTTAGATTTGTGACATAAAGTGTTAGGTTTGCCATTTTTTTCGAAAATGCGTGATATGTTCTTCTAAAATGCCAGACGCGTTCTTCGAAATGCGTAACATCTTTTTCGAAATGCGTACTAAGTTTTTCGAAATGCGTAACTTCTCTCTCGAAAATGCGTAGCATCTTTCTCAAAACCGCATGTGTACGATGCCATTATGTTCTGCTATTCTGCAAAGTAGGTCTTGTACTCTTGTTTTCTTTTTTTAGCGTTACATGTTTACTAAGTGCATACTTTAGACATGTACTTATTTAACCGATACCTGTTTACTGCTCACGCTTTCTTTTAGAATTTAATTGAATTAAAAGTTTCGTATTTATGAAGGAAAAAAAATTGTCCGTTGTGCGGCAATAGCGCACTATGCTCCACGCTCCTTTTGGATCGGAAGAATAGACCTTTTCATAAATTACTTCGTTACATCCATCGCCACGTTTTCATCCTCAACATTAACGATGCTTGGGTGGTTTACAAAGAGAAACGACAACTTTACCTTGTTCATTTCTTAAGCGGAGTAATTATAAAGATTAGAAACGAGGCGATGGATGTTGAGACGTAATAAGACGATAAAAATGTTTATGTTCTCGCATAACCAACCATTTGGTGGCCCCTCATTGCTAGGGCAATGAAACTTGGTATGAATGTAGCTCAACCTTTTCTGCATTTATTCTAATAATAATTGTAACCATGGTTACCATTGAATTTGGCTGACGTCAGCACATTTCTAACTGGTTAAGCAAAGCACGATTTTCACATCAACAGAGGAACAAAATAATGCCTACGTAAGCATAAAAAACCATTTGAAAACAAAACGCATCTAATAATCTAACACATCTAATCGTTTCACAAAAGTTTTCATATCATAAATGGGGCGAAAAAAAGGTTTGAAATATTGGACAAATAAGAGATATTTCGGAATATTGTGAGACCTCACAACTTCTATTGATGACGTCATAGTTACAGATGATGCATATATAAGAGGGTTATAATCACGTTATAATCAGGCTCAAAAAAGTGCTGACGTTAGCAAAATTTCTAGAGAAAAAAAAAGTTTTATTGTTAAAATTCTAATCCCTACTAAATTTTAGGAATAGTCAATACCATTAACGGATCCGCAGATACCGATTTGATAGAATGCCGCGGACCGGAGGAGGCCACAGTTGTTGTTTCTGATCTTTTCATTTTCTCAATCTCAAAATATTTCTAAAGGAAATTGAAAGCTGATACCTACGGAAGCCGAGAAGGGACAATCTCGGAAAAAAAATGAAATCCTTAAAAAACTTAAAAATCTGTAAAAATATTTCAAATCCGGAAATATTTTTCAAATCCGCATTTTAAATCCACATTTCAAATCCACATTTCAAATCTGAATTTCAAATCCACATTTCAAATCCGAATTTCAAATCCGAACGGTTAATATCACTTCGCTTGCTTCCAAAGCAAATATGGTGGACAACCCATGTCGTTTTTGTCGAAAGTGTGGTGGAAAGGTTGAAAGAGACGATGTATTTTGTTTTCAATGTGGAACAAAACAGCAAAACGAAATGTCTAAATGCAGCAATAACTCTGAAAAGATCGACACACTTGATAGCTATTTGAAAAAGAAATCACATGAAAGAACAGACAGATTTGTAAAAAAAGCAAAGTCACAGAAAAGGGAGTTTGATGATGATGACGAAGCAACAACAGGATCACCAAAGAAAATCAGTTTTGTTGACAATAAGTTGAAGAAACCTACGCCTAACAGTGTTATCATAAACATTGGAGTGACAAAAGAGTCAGAAAAGCACTCTGAACTTCAAAATGTCAGAGAGGCAGCAAACTTCCCATCTCTGTACCAAAGCAGGCAGATGCAAAGTATATCCTTAGAAAAGGTGTTGAAAAACATAGTAACCATGATCAGTTCTTTTGCAGCGAAGAAGACTGGGTTTTATTGTATCCTGACTATAAGGAGGTAAAACATATACCAGGGTCAGAAGTTCCTTTCACTGTGGAAGGGTATAAAAAAGAATTGTGCAAACCCTACAGTAAAGTTGACCTTTTTCTTTGCTTAAAAACACATTTTGATTCAGTCAAAATAGAATATCTGAAGGAACAGCTACTTAAACCATTGGATGACTTAGAAAACGTTTCCAATAATGACAGTTTAGAAGAATCTAAAATTTATGAAGGACTTGATTATGTATTTAACCCAGATGACTTTTTGAATAATTTAACTTCCCAAGATCATTCTAGTAGTTCAAAGAAAGATGTTGCTATTGAACCAATACATTCTTTTACTTCTGAAGTAAATGGTATTTTTGGTGTTTGTCCAGTCTGTAATATAAAGATATCATTTTCATTAATTGAAAAACACACAAATAATTAAGAAAAAAAGAAGTACGACAAAAACTTCAGAAACTACATGACAATGGTTTTATCGATCAACAAACATATTTCAGATTAAAACCAAGCGATTTTCCACCACCTCGATTCTATGGTCTGCCGAAGATACACAAAATTGGAATACCTATACGACCAATAGTCTCATGCACCGGTACGCCGTTGTACGACTTATCAAAATACGTAGCAAAGATATTATCATCATATACACAAACTAACCAATGCAAGAATTCAAAAGAGTTTTCCGACTTTGTTAGAACAAAAACTGTCAATGTTGATGAAGAAATGGTATCATTCGATGTTACATCACTTTACACAAATGTACCGATAAATGACACGATCAATATAATTAGAGATTTAATCTCTAATGACTCAAACTTTTCATCCAAAACGAAAATTCCACCAACAGAATTTTTGGAATTGATAACGCTTGTATTAACAAAAACGTGGTTTCTATTCGATGAAACTTATTACACTCAAACAGATGGAGTTGCAATGGGAGGTCCGGCATCTTCTGTAGTTGCTGAAATCTTCATGCAAGCGTTTGAGTCCACAGCCACAACAACCGCTGACAAACCCCCAAAAGTATGGAAACGTTTTGTTGACGATGTTTACGCTATAGTGACACGAGATTCATTGAATAATTTTCATCAACATCTAAATGGATTGCACCCGAAAATAAAATTTACAATCGAGCAGGAATCGAATAATTGCATCCCATTCTTGGATACTCTTGTAAAAAGAAATCAAGTCGGAAGCATTTCAGTGAACGTATATCGTAAACCAACACATACAGACCAATATCTAAACTGTAACTCAAACCATCAACAAAGTTGCAAAGAAAGTGTTGTTGCATCGTTAATAAATCGGGCGAAAGATATTGTTAGTAATGACGATGATCGTGTTGAAGAAATGAAACATATCAAATCGGTTCTCCAAGCAAATGGATATGACAGGACGATTGTTAGAAGAGTTGAAAATAGAATAAACAATACTCGAACTTCAAACACCGAAGAATCAACAGAACAAGAACCGGTGACCACTATTAGTATTCCTTATGTATCTGGTATCAGTAATGCTTTACAAAGAATATTCCGTGCACACAACATCAAATGCAGATTTCGATCAACGGAAACTCTTCGTAACATATTATCTCATCCGAAAGACAAGATCTCAATGAACGACACAAATAACGTGATATACCAAATTCCATGTAGTGATTGTGAATCAGTTTATATAGGAGAAACAAAAAGAACATTTGAGCAACGCATCAAAGAACATATGCGAGCCGTACGGAATGGCGATGTAACCAAAAACGAAATTGCTGACCACTGTTGGACTAATGACCACAAGTTTGATTGGGAGAATAGAAAGATCCTTGACAAGGAAAAAGGATGGACTACTCGAAAAGTCAAAGAGACTATATACAGTGTCAAAAACAATTCCAGTATTAATAGTACATCGTATAATGTTCCTGCGATATGGTTTCCAGCTCTACGCAAAACAAATTATTGACATTGCTTCCTTCCAGGTCCGAAATATTGACATTGCTTCCTTCCAGGTCCGAAATAATTTCGATCCTAATTTCGATCCTACTGAAAACATATATAAACTTTACATCATTCATTTACAAACGCCCCATGATGACAGTAGTAACTGTCGAAACGTCGCAAACAAAAACAACCGGTCTATGACATGATAAACTCTAATTATATAACACAAATAATTGCTTGAATGAAAAAAGCAAACCAATCATTTATTCAATTGACAGTGACCATAGTGACGATAATAATGATAATAATATCAACCAAACGATTGACGAGAACCAAGGAAAAAAGGAAACTAAAGTTGATCTTAATGAAATACAGGTACTATTGAGAAATAATATTCAGATAACAAAGGAGGAACCTTTATTTATTTATATCAGAAGACACAATGAATTTGAAGATTTTATGAAATTCTTCAGTAAAAAATGGAACAGAATCAAACTCAACAGACCTTACAAGTTTACGTTTGTTGGGGAGCCAGCAGTGGACACAGGCGGAGTGTCAAGAGAGTTCTATACAGGTTTCTTTATTAACTCGTTTCTATCCAGGGATAGAAACACTGCATCTTAATGAAATGTAAAGAATAATTCTGTAGAAATTTTACATTAGAATCACTAGCATTCCTTCTTTATTAATTTTTAGCTTGAAAATTGCAATGTATTACATTAAATATTTTTCTATAATGTTATAATCATCTTTATTATATTTTTTCTAGAAGCTTTGAAGGCCATCAAAGCTAAATATTTCTTTGGTGATGAACAGAATGGTTGAGAACCTTTATGTGGCATAGCAAGTGTTGCAGATGGAACTATAAGATCAATGGGTCACTTGATGTCAGCTTCAATTGTGAATGGTGGTCCTGCACCAGCCTTTCTTGCCCCTTGGGTCTACGAATATGTTTCAAATGGTCTAAGAAGTGCAATAAAAGTTGTCTTGCCAAAAATTAATGAATCATCACCATACAAAGATTTTTATGATAAAATACTTATTTCTGTTGGAATATTTCAATGCATGAATTTTTGAAACTATATACAACAATAATTTGGAATACATCTATCTATTTTAGCTTATTGAAACAAACACAAATGAAGAATTGTCTGAGTTGGTTTCAACGGATGAGGGCTTTAACATGATGGATGCCATTGGCTACAAAGGGAATCCAAGAAAGGCTTTATTAGATGATAAAACTTCTATTTTAGAGTAAGGTTAACTATAACAATTTTCTTGAATGTTAAAAATATATAATATTATAATATGCATGTCGAGTTTCAGATTTTAGTTATATGTCAAATCATATTAGATCAAAATAATAGTTAGTTATGCATAAATCATGCTAAACTTGCTTATTACAAACACTTAAATGTAATTGAAAATAAGATAAATGATCCACACATGATGTTCTTTTTTCCAGATGCATCCTCATAAAGGCGAAGTTAGAACCATGTTTGCCTATCATCACTGAACTCTCTGAAGGCCTCAGATGCTACGGTGTTCTGAATGTTGTTAAACAGAATCCTGAAGTGATGCGACCTGTTTTCTGTACCAGCCAATACTATACGTGGAGATTTCCAGAATTCACAAAAGCATTAAAACCTGAATTTTCAGAAGGCAATAAAAAGCAAGTTGAAATTCAAGTCTACAAAGCTTTTATCGATTTTGCAGAATACTGTTTTGAAGATGGTAATTTTTATTCAATGTCATATTTTCTACAGGTAATAGCTGTATCAACCTTTGCTTCTTGATGATTTTATATTTTCACTTCATTTCAATGTAGATCAAGCAATGTCAACATCAAAAGAATTACTACAATTCTTAACTGGATCATCATCGTTGCCAGTATTAGGTTTATTTAATGAAATTGTTGTAAATTTCATTCACGATTGCCAAATAGTCAGAGGTCGTCGGTGCTCATGCTTGCCAACTGTGAGCACATGTGATTTACGAATAAATATCCCTGTTCATATAAATACGGAAGAGGATATGAGAAATTCATTTTATTCAGCCATACATGATGGTTGCTATTTTGGCCAACTTTGATTTATGAACAAGACATCTTATTATACCAATTTTGTTCATTGTTGCATAGTTTTGTTTTTGTTTTGCTATTTTTTATTTTGACTTTTTAATGATGGCGCAACGTTGTCTCTGTGTCCAAATTGGCAGGAGGATTCAAGATGTTACATATTTGCAGTTTTGTTAAAATATTTTGTCCAAGGTTGTAGATTGAAGGTGTACCGAACTACCCAGGGTATTTTTAAATTTATTGGATCTCACGACATTCAAAATTAAAGCGGGAAATCCACCAAATTCAAGAATACCCCGGGTAGTTCGGTACACCTTTAAAGATCGTGATATATACGATAGTATATCTACGATGTCTACAGTTTATGATGTTAATGTTATTTATTAGTTGCCCAAATGTTCGTTTTTAAGAAAAATAAAACAGTCAACTTGAAGCCGAAATGATTATGTCGTAAATTTCCTTGGCTTCCATCCAATCTTTCGGAGGCATCTTGATACCTGCTCTGAATCTCAGACTCTATAATACGTCTAACACAAACACTTGGTGCTGTCCTTCCTTTTCTTTTAAGCCCCAATTTCTTCAACCAACGTTTAAGAATTCTGACAGTTATAAAAATGTCGTGGTACTCACAAAGTAGTGCAACAATTTTTATGTATTCAGTGCCTCTGTAAAAGTGTGCTTTGATAAAGCTTTCAACATCTCCACTCATCCACTCATTAATGAATTTTCGCTGAATTCCACAACCACGGCAAAATCTATCCATAAAAAAAAACTCTCTTCCGCATCTATGGCAAAACTTAGCCTTCATTGTTAGCGAAGTCATAAAGCTTCAGAGTAGCTTCAAGCAATGTTTTATCAGGATTTTAGGTTTGATTTGAAATACAGATTTTAAATCCAGATTTATAAAATATTTTGGGATTTGAAATGTGGATTTATAAAATCATTTTGGATTTGAAATGTGGATTTATAAAATAATTTTGGATTTGAAATATTTTTACAGATTTTTAAGTTTTTTAAGGATTTCATTTTTTTTTCGAGATTGTCCCTTCTCGGCTTCCGTAGATACCTGCCATGCGTTACGTTTTTAATGAATTCACTCTAATGAATTTTTTGATGGGTGTTGTTATTATAAAAAAAACGGATTAAGGTCAAAATTCACGACACGATTTTTAATACTATGTTTTATTCTGTGTATACATCATTGTGTCGTACATAATATCGTGTGCAATAAAAAAATGTTGAACATCTTGACAAAAGGCGTAACAAGTTATAAAGAATTAAACCTTGTGCCTCAAGTGTGCAGCAAGAAGTCGTATGATAAAAGCAGTTTCGTGTGTATTGATGTAATTAGTTAGTTAGAAAATCATTTCTTATTCCCTTTGTGAAACCTCTGATGATGACGGCATCACTGAAATTTGAAGGTAGTAGATGACGTGAACGTGCCGGATTGTGTAGAGGAGCGCTGGGAGAAGAGAACGGAAAGGTGTTGGTGAGGAATGATACAAAGAGGTTGCGTGTTGAGATAAGGACAGCATTATGACAGTCTATATTAAAGCAAAGATGCGGTGAGTGGTTTTATGAAGCAAAATGGTGTTTGACGGAGGAGAGCGTTTATGTCGATGTGTTTTGTGACGTGGATGGTTTGGTTTGGTGAGTGCCAGGTGGTTATGGAGCAGATTGTGTGAGTATGGATCGGAGAGATGTTGGGTTTCTGTATGGAAATAGTAAAAAAAGTAAAAATAGAAAAAGTAAAAATATTTTAATGAAACAAAATGGTATGTGACGGTGGAGGAGGGTGCTTTAAATAGACGTGTCTTGTGACGATGGTGTTTGGTCCTTTGTTGATAGATGGATTGTGTGACGCCCATTGTATTTGGATTTGACGTGCTATTTTTCCGCGGGTAATTGCGTGTGGTTTTTCATATTAGCATTAGTTTAACAACCTCGTCACCAACCTCGTTTAAAATTTCGAAATGAAGTAATACAGCGTTTTTGTATGTGGACAGACTTAACTGTTAGCACAGGGAGCAATCATAGAAATTTTTAAGAAAAACGGTTAGGGAAAACAATAAATAAATCTTTCATGTCCGTTGCATGGATCATTCAAATTATTCTAAAATTAATTGAAAGTTTACAATAACAAATGATTTAATTAACATTAATTAACATTTAAATTTGTACATAACTTATTCGTATAATTCATAATTTTGTGCATTATTTTCATGACACATAAGTATCCAAATATTCCTAAAAATTATCCAATATTTTAATTATTATGATCAAAAAGTGAATCTGTACTTACAAAAGAAGCCAGGTTTTTAATCACATCACGCTTTTGGAATGAAACTGATCTGAACAAATGTCCGAAAAGTTAATAGATTACCCAAGAGCAGACTTAAAGGCATAGTCTTCTGTTTTTTGAATAGCCAAGAAAAAAGCTTACTGATATGAAAGACTTTATATTAGAAATCTCCCAGCGCTCAATTATTTTCCTAGCAGTTCTTGTTTTTGATATAACAACTTCTGGTAAATTTAAAGTGGAAAGCTGGTTACCAAATCTTTTATGGGCACGTTGGATGATTTTATGCCAACCATTCGGAGAAAGTTGGGTACTGCGAATGATACCTTCCTTTCACCTTGCATGAAATGAAGATTCAGCTAGTTCTTGTAACGTGAACTCCTTCGATAGTGTTCTTTTTTAATGAACATTCGTTGCGATGGCGTCTTTTAACTTTTCTTTCATCATTTACGTTATCAGCACGAACATTATCACCATTAACAACTTTATTGATACTGGCATTCCAGAATTCAGAACTTTATCATCATTGCCAACACAATCACCACCAAATCTTTATCATTTCCAACTACATTATTTACACTGGACATCACAGGACTCATTATGAACTTCATCCGCATTACCAACAATGATGCCTTTATTATTATCAACTACAATATCATATACACTTTCCTACACAATTAACTCCAACATTTAAGTCTCTTTGTCGTTGTTTTTTCTTGTAAACATTACTTTCAAGTTGGTTGACTTTCTTATATATTTGATCGATCATGGCGTTGAAATTGATGTTTTCTTGTACACTATTTGCAGCAATATCAGAATTCTGGAAGATTCTTTCTATTTTCCTTGATCACAATCATTTCAATAAGAACGGGGGTTTGCATGTGCATCTTTTATTGTGTATGTCTGACAGGTACATTCTTTCAAATAAAAATGAAATCCCCGTCAAAGACGAAAATGAACATTGAAAATCGAACATTGAAAGAACGAAGTAATCTGTCCAGTATTAAAATATCTTTTTTAAAAAAACCAGATTTTTAGACAAACTGAATTCTCTGGAGGTTGAAGTGATCCCTAAGACTTTGAATGGAGTCAATTGTAAATATTACGATACAACTGATTTCAATAATCTTGCTCTTGATTCTTCTAATCAGCTCTTCTCACTGTTTCACTTTGATGAACTTCAGATGTTAATGGAACTGCTTGGGCATAGTTTCAGTATCATTGGCATCACTGATACAGGATTCCAAAATAGTAACCCTCGTGTTAATTGTAGTCTCCCTGGTTATAACTTTGTGCATACTCCAGCAAAAGTTGTAAAAGGTGGTGCTCTACTTTATGTCTCAGAGGTTTTGCATTTCTCTGAACGATTGGACCTTGATAGCTTGGCATATAAAGACGGTCAACTTGAATCTAAATTCATTGAAATTATTCGCCTTAATGATAAAAATGTTATTGTTGGATGAATTTACAGGCATCCTACCATGCCTGTGAATGAGTTCAACAGTGAAATTTTAGGTCCACTTCTAGACAAAGCCTCTTCTGAAAATAAATTGATTCTGCTTATTGATGATTTTAACATTAATCTTCTGAAAGCCAACTCACAAAATGGTTCTGGTGACTTTCTAGATATGCTTTATTGATATCTCTCATATAATTCTCCCAACAAGAATCACTGATACCTCTAGTACAGTTATTGACAATATATTTTTTTATTCTGTTAAATATAACACCATTTTGGGTAACTTTAAAAAGAGTATTTCAGATCACTTCCCGCAGTTCCTGGTTCTGCAAAATGCCCCTAAAACTACCATGTCAACGCATATTATAAATAACTCTGTCCATGACTGGAGTAAATTCTCCCTTAACAAGTTCCTTGAGGAAACTAGAGAAATGAGCTGGGATACCATTTTGGAATTATACAAAGAAAACCCTAGCATTTCTTTTGACACTTTCTTCGACAGTGTCGGGTGCCTTTTGGAGAAACATGCACCCCTAAAAATATTAAGAAACCACAAAAAGAGGAAAAAATCCAACCCCTGGACACCAAAGGAATTCTTACATCTGTTATTAAAAGAGACCAGTGGCATAAATGCTTCATTAAAGAAAAAGAACCTTTATTAAAAACTTTTTACCTTGAGTTTTTTAAAAAATATTACAATAAGATTGTCTCTCTTTGCAAACTAAGCGAAATCAATTTTTTCAATAAGTTCTTCAATGAAAACCAGAAACATATTAGCAATGTTTGGGAGGGTGTTAAATCTTTGATTTTCCTTCGCCCTTCTGATTCTTCCTCACCTATGTGCATCAATATTGACAATACCCTTGTCACAGACCCTACAGTTATCTCTAACACTTTTAACAATTACTATACCTCAATAGCAGAATCTATACGAGAAAATATTCCACAATCATCTAAATATTTTTCAGCTTATTTAAATAATCCTGAGCCTAATTCTATATTTCTTTATCCTACCAACCAAATGGAAGTTATGGATTATTTATCTTCTCTAAATCTTAAGAAATCAACTGGTCCATTTAGTATCATCCTCTCTTCTGCAAAGACTGAACTATCTGTTCCACTCGCTAAAATTATTAACCTTTCTTAAATTCACTTTCTAAATAAAACGACCTAATTTGTGTGCACCGACTAACAGCAGGATTTCCGACTTCCGCCTTGTTTTTGTTATCTATCGATAAAGATAAAGTTCCATCTGAACACAATGTCGCCATTTAATTTACTAAATTTACTTGAGAGCAAGTGTATTGAAAATCTTGATGAACTTTTCTTTCACTGCTATTTCTTTTTGGAGGAATTTTTGCATTAATTAGCGACTTGTACCGTTTGCTAGCAGTGGTTCCACTCCATTTGGGTTTTAACAATCGATGTACGGTATGAACACTCACATTTACACCTAGCGTTTTTTGTAACATGAATAGTTATATCTTTAAGTGATACTCCATAAATAATAATTATTACCGGAAAATAAATAAATTATCAATTGTTTTTCTTTCACATCATCATTCACCATTGGTACCAATAAGTAAATGTAAATAAATATAGTAAGCTTTTTTCGCTTGCGTTGAAGTTGGTCAATTTTCCCGGGTCAGTGAAAAAAAAAAAATAGAAATTTCCAGTAACATGACATGAAAATTCTAACCTCATGTTAAGACGACACTGAATAATTGTAATAACAGTAACAAACAGTACCCGTATACTTTTGATGAAGCCATTCGACGACTTGTAAATCCCATTCGACGACTTGACTACAATCGAAAGGGTATACTTCTCTGAAACCATTTGACGTTTTTTAATAACCCTATACTAACTGGTTAATAGGGCATTACCGGAGAATAATGACTGACATTATAGTAAATATTCGAAGGTAATGCCCGAAATAAACAGTTAGTATATGGGTTATTACCCGTGTTTGTGTTTCTTTAAAATTATACTTCGCTTCGTACACACAAAAAAATTGTAAGCAAACTTTTCTTTCTCATTTTTGTGTGACATTCGATTTTTATTAAAAATAGAAAAAATGCAATGCAATGAGTTCCTTAACTCTTTCAGTTATTATTTGTCCCTACAATATCTTTTCTATCTTGTTTGTTTATATTCAAGTCTCTTATTTTATAAAAACTATTGTTGCCATGACACTTCAGCGGGTTGTACCGGTGAGTATAGACCGGAGTGACGTCACATTTAAGCGTAGTTGACCAACAGGATCGCGCGAATTTTTTTGTATCGAATACAGCCCTGCTACGCGGGTAATAAAACGGAATATTGGCAACGAATTGATACTTTATATTTTGAACACTTTTCATATAGGCGTTTAAAAGGTACTTCTTATAAAGTTTCAAAAATATTAGCCAAAATTAACAATATAGGAATCGAGGGTTCACTGGATGCGTATTCGAGAAGGGCGATGTTGAGCGCTTATTTTCGAATCAGTTTACAACAAAAACTCAAAAACAAGGCTGTTTCTTCGGAACCTTCCTTCAATTTAATTTCACTGATTTACAAAGTATATCCATAAAAATATCATTGCAGTGAAACTTCGTTATATCGAACCCACCGCCGGTTGTTAACCCCACCCTCTTAAAATTTCTCGATATTAAGAACATATTTCTTTTCGGGTTAGTTATACCAAGATTCCACAATCCACATGAATTGATGCATTCGAAAAGGGTTGTTAGTATTCAAAGTCGTTCAAGTTAAAAGGGAAGATATAATCGAAACTAGATTCGTTTCATATAGAAGGAGGGTCATATGGAGCTATAGAAGTAGTGAGGGAGAAGAGTGTCAGCAGTTTTGTCTGATCACCAAACCTACAAAAACACGAAGAAGGTTACCAAAAGATTTGCAAAGATATCGGATTGGGTGGAATTCTTAAAAACAGTTTCATCACTCCAGTTCAGACCCATACATGATCACAAATGCAAAAATAAATGAGTTTGAATTTTATAACGTACAATTTTTTAACCTACAACAATATATCAACTGAGTTTTTCCTTTGTGTACATGTTACCCAGTCATTAGTTGGTTCAAGCACGTTTATGAATTTTATTCCATCTTGTCATTCAGAGTGTAACATGGCAGTTAAATCTAATTCAGCCAATTCATTTCTTTAGATCAAATCATTGAATACTCTTGTTAGGTTTTCATTCACTATTTACTTTCTTCTTCATCTTCTTTCTTTTCAATTGTTCCGACATTCGTTTTACTGGTAGGATCTATTTGATCTTGTCCATCGTCGGATTGTTTTGCTTGTGGATTATCATTACTATCTTTTTCTTCTTTCACATTTAAACTGGATAATTCATCAGCAAGTTTATCACTTTCGGCAGCATTTTCTGTTTTGGAACTATTTTTAACAATGTTAATACATTCTTCAAATTTTGATTTGAAACTTTCAGCACCTAAACATCCAATGAGAAATTTCAAACTGAAAGAAAATCTGAACCACAATACCATGTCACTATGATAGTAAAGGATGATGGCACGAAACAAACAAACAGTTTTACTTTGTGAGGGGAGAGAAGCAGAGTTTCACACTGTAGACAGATACTACACGCGTAAAATGGTAATAATTCATTAATGAATTACTCACTCTCTGGTTTTCCGAAACGGATACAAAGTGTTTCTGAATTGGGTTCCCCATCGGCATAATCTGATAGTGTACTCCATACTAAAGCTTTTTCACTATTAGCATGTGGTTTGATTTCCATTTGTGGAGTCACTGTAATGAAATGAATTAGTCAGTCATACATTCATGCAAATGTCACACAATTATGTCCATAATGTCTGGTTGATATTACTTAGGGGGTCTTTTCAGGTTTTCTATGATTCAGTTAGGGGGTCATATAGGATACAAAGCAAAAATAAGCAAAAAATACAGCTATTTTAAGGGTTGGTGTAATTTGTGATGCACGATTCAAATCGAAAATCATATTTTCTGGACCTGTTGTTGCACCCATCTCCAGTTAGAAGAAATACAGCTAAAAATTTCTGATTTTAAACACCATCTTCTCTTCTCTCTCTTTAACAATGGAACATTTAGTGATTCAATAACCTAATTCATGAGAGATAGTTATCATAATCATCTTTGCATCAAGAATAACTGAATCTTTAAGTCTTTTAGTTCACTTAAGTAAAAATTTACAGAAACTGTGAGGGACAAGGTATAACTATTATAATGGTTATATATATGGTTACCATCAATATAATAGCCATTGAAAACACACAACACTGATAAATGTGTTCTGTGTAATTGTTAACAACTTATTTTAATATTGCAAATTTATGGTAATTCACATAATTATGCAATATTTCGAATTAAAATGATCAAAATTTGCATAACTATGCATGCTTCGTGCATCATTGAATTGTGTATCACAAATTAAACAAGGTAAAAAAAACTAATTCTGATAATTTTAAACATTATAATAATAAAAAGGAATACACAAAAAGTAATGGTTCTGAGAGATGTACAACGTTATTTTCCCAATGGTTTACATTATAATAACATACAATTTCATGTTTCAATTTAATTTTGTTAAATGATTAAAGACTGTCAGAACAGATAGAATACAATGAATAGTTCAATGGTAATGTTTTTGTCTCTGACATTTACCAAATTCCTGCTCACATATAATTAATTTACATTTGGGACATCAAGGCAAACGTAAATATCTTTTTCACATGACAAGAAACATTGCTATGATGATGTTCTGCAAAAAATAGTTTTCTACCTGCATTATACAGGTTTTTCATTTCTGATTGTTTTAAAGTAATCATATTGTACGTCTGCTCGTATTTTATTCATGATTACGTTCCAGGTTATTTTATTGAAAATGTTATGGTGTTGAAGATAAACATGGACGGCTAACTAGACCTTGATAAAAATTTCCGGTTGTGAAAATAACTCATAGACAGCATCCTGAAGCATTATGAATCACCAAAAAAAAATACTGTTGAGAAAAAAACTGTAGAAGAGATTATTTGTGACCTCTTCTGAGGGGAACATTGATAAGTCCAAAGAAAGTACTACTTCCAATGCTTGGGAATGCTTCAAATGCTACTGTATTTTTGAAAGTTAAAAATTTAATTGATCGACTATATTTCCTTATTTCAAACATTTTTAACTTCCTGATGATAAAGACTTAATGTAAAGGCAGTTTTTTTAATTTAACTATCTATTAATATGGAAATAAAGATATATGTGGTATTGGTAAATAAGTTGTTTTGCAGAAATAGTTTGAGTTGTTTTTTTTTGTTTTTTGTTTTGTTTTATGAGTATACCTGATTTTTTAAAAATGAAATTATTTCAAAGAGAAAAAGACACACTTGACTTGATTTATTTCGTTAGAAATCCCTATTTAGGACTAGCTGCTACACAGTATTACTTGGCCCATATGCCAATTGCTTTTCGATTGTGCATCATTCTCCCCTTTGATTCAGTTTGATAAAGGATAAACAAAAGTCTTCTTCCTGTAAATGCTTTGGAAATTATGAATGTTAAGGATACAATTTCAAATGAATTCATTTCTATCACTTTTTAATCACTGTTTTTTTCATTTCAATTCTATTCTATTCTTCACATTTTCCACATCTATTTTTCTCCTGAAACAATATGCCAAGTTTACGGATTAATGCCTTTTCACTTTCTAGTCATTGAAGAATGATTTATAAATTAAAAAACGCACAAGCTAGAAACCATGTTTGTTTTGATTTTATGTTGTTGTTTTTTTGTTCTTGTCAGGTGATCAAAATATTATGATTTTTATCTGTTCTGACAGTCTTTAAAGCCCCAGAAGTTCTTTCAAGTTATTTACTTATTCTCTATACAAAATTGCTTCTTCTTATTTACTTGTTAAACACCCCGGAAGCCAATTATATTTTGAATTCAGTTGTCGAGATTTCAGTGCCCAATAGCACTATGAATTATTTTCAAGAAAAATCGTAATACTTACAAAAATGATTAGCACATAACTTTAACGTTTTATCTCTTCGCATGAGTATACGATAAACCTCTTTTTCTTTATGTTTTAATATTTTCACATCGCCAACTCCACGTTCCTTCCATGTGGGTCCATCAGTTTCATCAATATGATAACGGTACAATTTTGCTCTCCTATTTAAAGTGTGTAACATAATGTTATACAGAATCAACAGACAAAAAAAACATCGTGTTGTCAGTTCAATTCAGGAAAGTTTCAAATCATAAAAAGACTCCAGACTTGACAGGCCTCGAAATTTCAGGTGATCCAATCATTCCGGTTCCCTGAAACTATCAGGAGCGGAACCTATTATTGGGTACCCTAGTCACTTTTTGAACGTTAAAATAATCAGTCGTAAAATCCCAACAATATATTTGTGTCCTTCTCGTCTATACGTCTTTTCTACCATCTTTAGAAGCTGAATGTTTTAGCTTGTTTACAGTATGTTATTTTATTAATTAGCATGAGGAATTATGAGATTGTGCTTACAAAGATTTCACAAGTGTAAACATAGTCTTGCAAAACAGTAAAATTATCCAATAAATAAAAATAAAAATGGCAGCAAAGGATTAAAAGATGTGATTGATATTAGACTGTATATAACAGTAAAAATAGTAGTAACAACCACATGATAAATCAGGGAACCTATTCATGTGTTCATGGTACTGATCATTTCAGTGTAACAATCTTGAAATCGGTACCCTAACGATTATTTGATAGGAACCGCTCAATAGCCAGAGAAGTTGAAATTTCGAGGCCTGCTTCATATTAGGTTTTTTTTTTTACAGAATTTCAACAATGGTGCTGAATACAAACATTTTAAACAATTCATTTTCATTATCTTCTAGTTTTGATACATCAATTTTCTCCAAATGGACAAGTGCTTGAACATGAATGTCTCTTTCTGGACTACCAACAACAACCTAAAATGGGAACTCTGGAATAATGTGCCTATAATACAAATATTATCCAAATAACACAAATTCACTACCCTTTTTTTGATATGCTGCGCTTTCATGATCATATTTTTTAGACAAAACAGATGAACAGAAATACCGGTTCACAGTTCACAAGTTGTTTTTCCCTTTCAGCGAGTAGAAGTTCCCTCAATTTCATGAAATTGCGAATCAACTCTTTCCATAATCTTCTTATACTAATTACGCAATCTTGTTTTTTTCTTACCTAACTTTAAAAGAACGAAAGTCAGGAAAACTTTCTCTGGAAGTCCATCAATGGATATCTATTATAATAATGTTTTTTCCGTATTAGTATAAGGCACTCCTGTTTAGTGCTTATAATTGTTTTATGAATAATTGTTTTTTAGATTTCCAAAGAAAAGAAAGAAAATTTAGTAAAAACTGTGTTGAGCATGGTATTTTTAAGTATAATGATAGAAAGAAGAAAGTCAAGAAGGAATAGCAGATTTTGGCATTGGCAATGAGTAGGAGTTAATACAGATGCCGTTTTTCTAAAGTGGTGATCTCTCTGCTCCTGGAATTCATAGCGAAAGAAAACTCAGCTTTGAAGAGAGAAACATTCGGCGATATGAGATTTTAGTTAATACATTAGGTATATTATCTTGTGTGATATACTCCAAAAGTTAATTTTGCGATAAGTGTAGCGTGTAAGTGTCAGGAGATATTTCACAATATGTGAATATTTTTATCTGAGATTTTAGTATTGAAAATTATCCATTTCCACAAGTATTTTGAAAGTATTGGGTCGACTATAAAGTTGGAAAGTGGAAATTGAATTTGCGTGCATTTTTTCGATGGGCTTTAATGACATTAAACAAATAATTATTGCATTAACTATCACCACTTAGGGCCCATATTGGATTCTAGTTATTTTTTATTTATAGGGTATAATGGGCGACTGCCATAATCATTCTGCCATGCTTATCGGAAATAGTGCGTTAAGATCTTTCACCCACCCACCCCCTAGCTTATTGGTAAGTGTGGCAAACTTTTACTCCTTAATGGGAATTACAGAGAAAAGAAGTTGAGTATAACACATAGGGACCTTCTCAAACAGGCCAGCTGAGTTTGGCCTATTGACATCAGGTGGCAGTTGGTGCCCAAATAAAAACAAAATCAGAAACAAACACAAGTGATTTCTCTCGTGTCTCATAACCATTTCTTCCTTTCTTCCAAAGTTTTATCAAATATATTTTGAACCCCTCAATTTTGCCACACTTTAACAGAAAAGTACTTTACCCACCCACCCAGTTCCAGAGTTATTCTGATAAGCATGGCAAAATGATTATGGACTTCGCCCCTAAAACAGGCTGTCCCATTCTAACCCCTTCATTTTAACTGTCCTGTTTTTACCCCACTTGACTATACAGTAGTGGTAGTGGGAATTGGGTACCAACTATTGGTACTCAAGTCATGGGTATCACATAGGGTATCAGGTCCCACTTTTCTCATAGATTCCTGATCAGGAAAATCATGTGTGTTTACACAGCACACTTCAGTGGTTATTCAAAATGATTCCTTCAAGGAGGTACTTCCAAATGTAGTGCTCCTAATCACCTTGCCAGCCCTCCCAATTAATAAACAATCAAAGAACTATAATTTTAATCAGGTAATTATATAGCTGGGATATTACATGTTGTTATTTAATTCTCCCTCCTGTATTTTACTAGACAAAGCCCTATACATAAACAAGAGTAATATGCTTAGCTACATATTTTTTTCATGCTATTACACATCTACATTTTTTAAAGCTTGAGGGAGTATTCTCCCGGTGAGAAATTATAAAATGTTGGTGTATATAGTATGTTGTTACCTCCAGCAGTTGGTTGATTAACTGGAGTATAACTCTCAGTACATCTGGCAGAGAAAATGTTGAAATACAGTGATATTTAACAAGAAGGAAGCAATGTCATTACCTGCTCATCCGACATATTTACAAAATATAGGAATGGGAAAGATAAATATAGATTGCAAAAATTCGTTATGCGATATGGATCGTATCGTGGATGGCAACTTCATTCAATTCTGTCGGATATATCAACATGATGTTTAGTTCGCGCCAAAAATCTCCATGATTTTTAATTGAAAACTGGTGTATTTTACTGTGGTAGTCTCTGCAACGGAGAGTTGTATCACAGAATTCTACTTGTACCATCTTCTCAAGCATCGCGATTGAACAAAAGATGGCGTATAATGTTTGGCTAAACGAGTAAGGATGATACTCCAGAGCATTACACCAGAAATGATAGAAAGAGATAGATAAGTTTCCTTTCCATGAAATTCTTCGCTACAATTTACAATAAGTCTCTTTTAATATAGTTTTTGCTGGTTTAAGTTTGGGGTAGCCATCATCATAACCATTATAATCAAAGTGTCACCCCCCAGCTGCAGCAGTTTTTTTCGTGTACCATCATCCAAATGTTTTTGTCGTTTTTTAAAAGAAAATTAAAAGAGTATAGCGAAACAAGTCAACTGCCGAACACCTAAGGTTAAGAAAACAAAAGAAACTGTCGGGCACCTATATATTATAAATACAGCACATTTTATTTTTATTTAATATTTTGTTTGTTTTTTGTGGACTCTCTTTCCTATTTGGTGGTGGGGTGGACAGTAGAGCACACATTCTTCTAAAGCAGCAATGTTTTCCACATGGAAACAATGGAGAGAGGAGTGTAAGGGATGACATCACATTTGGGGGGAAAACAACAGAACACTCACCTGAACATATATTCTATGACTTTTAGCTACGTAAAGAGTGTTTTTTGAAACGTTTGATCACAAGAGGATAACCACACTAAAGAACACCTATGTACTTGAACGTATGCATCAAGTGAATTCAGTGCAAAGAAAACATCCAATGTCAGCAAAGCTGGGAATTTTTTTGCCATTTTGC
This sequence comes from Turritopsis rubra, assembly GCA_039566895.2. Taxonomy (NCBI): domain Eukaryota; kingdom Metazoa; phylum Cnidaria; class Hydrozoa; order Anthoathecata; family Oceaniidae; genus Turritopsis; species Turritopsis rubra. The sequence goes on from CM077627.1 coordinate 14,880,006, forward strand.
TAAAATATTTTTTCTAGATAAATGAATAACAAACTACAAAAGAATGAGGCCGGACATCTTTTAAAAATTAAGTTGAATGAATTATTATTATATTATATTATATTTTTACCCAGCATAGTAGCCTCTTCAGTTGTGATGATAGAACTGTTATCAATGAGCGTCGTGCATAGGAGGTCCTAGAGCTCCCCCCCCATTTGGGCTACGTAAGGCACAAGTATGCTTCAACTGCTCAACCAGACAACCCCCTTAAATATCAATCCCACTCTCAAGCTGAGTACTTAGCTGAGTAGATAGATTCACACCGTTATAGTCACTGGCATGACTCGACCACGATTTGAACCCTGACCTCCCGCACTGGAGGCGAGCACTCCACCAAAAGGCCACCAGTCGGTGAAGATCAACACATTTTAATAGTTTCTTTTTAAAACTTCTATTATTTTTATAGAAAATATTTCTTTGAGAAAAAGAACTTTTGTAAACAAGGAAAACTTAAATTTCTGTAATAAAGAATTCGCCAAAAAATAATTTAATCCCAGATTTATCCTATTTCTTGACCAAAATATCATTCACATAAATACTTTTTGGAAAGAGCAAAAAAACTCTTGTATAATACTTTAACATCAGATTAAGTAACATCATTATTAGCTTTGTGATGGGTTCTTTTTCTAATTATTTTGAATTATTTTCACTCCTTTTTATTGTGAACCTTCCTTGCCTAAGTTGGGGAAAATAAGTGCCTTCATTGGTACAACTGTTGCTATCAATAACAACACTTATAATTGTAGTGTAAACCCAGGTATATCAGTGAATAACAAATCTGTTTTGATAAGTTCCATCTTCATTCCCAAAATTAAGGTCTTTAAATTGTTCCTCTTGGGAGCATGCTAAAAAATGAGGATCACCAAACTTTATAGAATATTCCTCACCACATAATACTCTGGAGATGAATATGTCAATTACAGTTTTAGTGTTTTGATTAGGATAAGTTTTCGCACATTTTGCAACTCTATGCAGCTGTAGATGACTCTTAGTTTTTCTGGATCATAATAATCTATGGCGATTAAAATTTTTGCAAAAGTCTCTTTGTCTTTCTTCATTAGAATTGGTTTCTAATCAACAGTCTGTGAAAATTATTATCAGAGCTCTCGATGACATCATCACTGAACTTTGGCACACAAACACCTTTACTTTCACCAATGCGACACCCACCCACCCACCCACCACTACCCTGACACTTTGTTTTTGCCTCAATCCTAGATCCACCTCAATATGGAATTTTTATGGGTTGAGTGTTTCTGCTTTGGTTTTCAAGTGGCCCAGAGTAAACATTGTAAACTATTATTATTATTATTTTTAGAGAGATTCACTTCTATACTAATGTCAGGTCTTCTTTCAATTGAGGACGATATAATATTTTCTGACGAAGAGAATGATCAGGATCTACAATGTGCCAATTCACTAATACATATAGCAAAGCCTGGCTTTACTAAAACTACTCACTGTAATGAAGATGTTTTATATAAACCAAAATCAATAAACACTGTTGATCAACCATGGATATCAGATAAAAGGGATTCAGTTTCCATCGTTCTTCCAGATTAGATGATTACGAAAAACCAAAGCAGAAATATTCTTGTTTCAAGTCTGCAGATATAAATGAATCTTTTTCTTCAAAAAAGCGTAAATTTGAATTTTGCAAAATTCTGAATTCACCAAAGAAGAAAAGCTTTTGCCAAACAGATAGAAAACTGAAAGATATTAAATTTCTTCAAAAAGAAAATTCAGAAGCAAAGTCAGTTTTTGAAGATTTAATTTTGGATGATGCGGATGATGATTTTCTTAGTCAAATACCGGATGAGTTGCCCAATCCAAGTTGTAATAATTCCAATTTGTCTAAAAATCGAGATATTCTATTGGCTGTAGCAACTGATTGTCAACTATTTACACCAGACTGTAATCAAAATTTTGACTTACAGAAAATGAATGACCCACGAACTTCTACAGAAGCCAATGTTGACCTAAACATAGGGCAGAATACGAAGCAAACTGGAAGAGTTAGTAATGTTAGAATGACAAAAAATAGATTAAGACAGCGTAGAAAGTTTCCAGGTCCAGCTGGTGTGCTACCTGATATAAAGCATATCGATGAACTTAAGTGTTTAAAATCACCAGAAATTCCAAAGCAGAAACGATGTATCACTCCCTTGACACCAAAAACGCCTGTTTGTGAAATTGCAAATCTTATACAAGATGATGATTTATATGCTTCCCAAGTATGGCATGATTTGCTGAATTATCAAAAGCAATACTTTCCACGATTACGCAGCATGAAAATTACCTCGATTCTTGACAAAGCAAATTCTAAAGAACTGCTTAAAGCGAAAGTTGAACTGTTTTGTGCTTTGATTAGAAGCTTTTCAATAATTGGTTCTGGAGGAAGAGTTGTATTAAAAGACACTTCAGGGGAAATTGTTGGCACGGTTACTAAGAACGTTCTTGAAGAGTTTGAACCATATTTAAGACGTGGCAACGGAATCATCTTAAGAGATATATCTGTGTTCAGTCCATCACCAAAGAAGCATTATCTAAACATTACACCATTGAATGTTGTGCAAGTTTTTGCGCCAAGTGGGAATGAAAAACTGAGTCAAACACTGATAGCTGATCATTCTATTTTTAGTAGTGAAGACAACCATGTTAAAATTTAGTTTAATGTGTAGTGGGTTATTATCTTTCATAGGATTTTTAATAAACCTTCATCAGATGAAGGGAGCAGATATGGATGAGTTTGCATGATCTTAACCCTGTTCTTATACCAGTTGTTCATATTACAATGCCATAGTGCTAAAACTCTTCAAAATCATATCATTTTAATTGCTCTAACTACTTTACTCAAAAATCGAAATTTCTAGATAATAGGATTTCAACAACGGTTTGTGTGGCTGTTTAAAAATTGAGAATTATGGAAAGAACTTAAGGGGGTAATGACAATGCTGTTTTTGCTTCACATTGGGAATCAATCAATTCTATCAATCAATGTACATTTTGTTTTAGTTGTATATCTATTCAACTTATTGGTGATCACATTTTGTAATAGAGAATATTAATGTTTTATGCCCACATTTTATAACAAAGATATTTTCCTTACCTTTTTGGGGTAGCTTGGAATCAGAATTCATTATTATAGAATCCAATAAATGTTCATTCCGTTCTCTCCATAATCCCAACTTCTGTCCTTAAATATTGAGCTTGAAAAAATGTGTGCATGTTCTGTGTACACAAAAGGGATTTATGATACATGAAAAAACGTGCACAGAATAAAAATACGTGTCAAACTTTCTTTGCTTTCAAAAGTTTATAATAATATATACATAACAGAAATGTTCCTTCAAAAGATAGTAACATGTTTTCACTTGTCCAACATTTTTTCTAAATTGGATGGCTTGAAATAGTAAACAATATTACTTTCTCAGACCTCATCACTTCTTATTGCCTCCATCATCGCATGAACCAAATTTTCACGTACACAAAATAATGTGCACTCAGATTTCCAATTTTTCAAGCCCTGTATTTAGTTATGTTAGCTATGTTATGTTATGTTACTATGGTGATGGTACTTATAATTGTGTAATATATTATAAAGATTTGGGCAAATTTGTTTCTATCCACTATAAAAATCATCTTCTATTTTCTCTGTTGGTATTGATAAACAGATAAAGATATAAAAAGACTATATATTATGGATATCCTTGGCAGACTTCTCTTATCAGTTGGCATCATATCGTTGATTCATGCAGGTTATTCAGCTATACAGTTCAGAACATACCTAAAATTAATTGATGAAGACTTTACTTCAATTCCCATAGATGTAAGTATTAGTTGTTGTGGAAAATGCTTTTCTTTCCTGCATTTTTCAATCGCCACCTTAGGAAGAAATCAACATAAAGGAGGTATCTTGGTTGATATATCTTGATCAGAATAAGTAAGTAAGTAACAGGGAGTTTTATGTTCTTTGAGCTTCCATCCGTAGTGGTTGCCTATTCTGTCCACCGACTTGCAACTTAGTTGACTTACTGCCAGAGATACATTATAGCATTGCTCTAACATGCCTGAAGGCTAGTGTGGAGTCAGTTGATGGCTTTAAATGGGCTGATACGCTGCTTTTTAAGCACAACAGAGTGAGGTATCGAAATGTGACATGAACACATGCCTTAGTGGTCACACTCAAAGGTATTATCCACTACACCATCGCTGCACTACACAATAAAAAATGTCAACCACCATTCTACAGCTTTTCATCTGTTATGCTGTTGTTTTCTATTTATTTTTTTCCCCATTATTATTTGTTTGATTTTTAGATAACTGTTCAAGTATTGGTCAGCATCCTGCTAGCTATTTTTGGAAGTGTGCAAGTTGCTGGGGAATTAAAAGATATACATGCTGCCGCTGAACTGGCTGGAAAATCATGGGAAACTCTTGGAAATCGTCCATCCTTTTATACCTTCAATCATCGTGGTCAAAAAATCTTCCAAGATCTATCTGATGAGTAAACTTTTCAGGAAAATGCTCCTGATACTAAGTGATGGAAGAGCGTCTCTCTGATACATTGTAGAGCTGTATTGTTAAAAGGGACACATGTTTTGGGATATGTTGTATTATATGCTTCATCTCACTGTTGGAAATTTAAAAGATTGTGAACTTGTGCAATGTAGTTGTATGATATTCGTGTTGGTATAAAATCAGGATATCTGTTGTTTGCTTAATCCAGATTTATCAAACAAAGATGATTATATCTTTTGAGTAAACACTCTGATCTTTGTATTTTTAATGTCTTTGAAAAATTGCAATATAATATTTTGTTTGGATGACATCTCTGGCATGTATAATACATAATATCTTTATAAAATTTGTACTCACATACTGGCAGGGCATTCCATGAGATGCGTGCGATCACATGTGCACGCGCCCACACACTCACAGATCTTTTGAGGTGTGTGTTTTATTGCACATGCAAATGTTACTTATCACACTCCTTAAAATCTATCTTAACTTCTTGATCATTTCATAGCATTTTCAAATGTTATCCAAGTATTGCAAAGTTTGAGTGTAACTTGTGCGCCATTTTAAAGATGAATTAACTCTCAGCCAATCTGTTTTTGCAAAATATTAAGGACTGGGTATTCGGAAGAAAGCCGCATTATAAACAATATGGTAGACGAGGGATAACGTGTGAACCTCTTGTTTACTGTTTAGTTTCAAATCTACATTCGCAAATAATAAAATTTATAAATCAAAGTGCAATTGGTTATTATTTCTTACATTGAGAACAAAACATAATATAGGTTAAATTTTTTCCCAGGAAAAATGTATTTACACGTGCGATATCAAGCACGTGTTGTTTTCTTCATGGAATACCCTGTACTAGCACTACCATATTTCTTCAATTAAACAGCGTTTATAAAATTTTGAAGGTTTTAGGTGCAGTGGTGTTAATTGGAGGGTGGCGTTTAAAAGAATACTGTGTTTGCTAGAGAAAATACAGTATATAAAATGTTTTTCTCTTAGGATGTAATAGAAACAATAAATTGTGCAGTGATGCCAACATTACAGGAATGAAGCTCTTTAAACCGGAGTGGGTCTGTCATGAAGGTTGCTATATTTTTCTGTAGTGTGAACTTTTTATTGGGATGAGAATATAAGAGTTTTCAATGATTTTATATATAATAATGTTCAGGAAAGGCGATATTTGCTATTGATATCCATCCAGATGGATCACGTTTTGCAACAGGTGGACAAGGTATGTTAACCCTATTTTTCAAGCTTATGTATTTCTAGCAAGCTGCAATAGTATTTATAAACATTATGTTCTACAAAAACTCCTTTTAGGTGATGATACTGGTTTAGTAATAATTTGGAACACAACACCTATCATTAACGAGCTTTACGAAAATGACGAAAATGTTCCTAGAAGGCTTTGTCAAATGGATGACCACATTGGTGAGACCTTCTTTTAAATAATAGTGACTCACTCTCACAGTTGCCATGATGGTTGCCAAGTGGCATCAAATCTTTAGATTTAACAGGAAAAGGGAGTGTTGAAAAATTAGGACATTTTTAACCATGAAACAAACATGATAACTGATAATCAGTTTAATGCTGCCTGGACTCTCTCAGTCTTTAGGTTAGTGCAAAGGAAAAATAGGAAAAACTCAAAATTCAACATAATGGTTTGTTTCTATACATTCCATTTTTCACCTTGTCAAAAGCAAAAATATTTCAAGAATATCGGTAAATAAAATACCTTTATAAAAACGTGTGAAAATCAGCATCAGCGTTTTTAAAATAATTATTCCATCAAAAATTATTATGCAATAAGGCAAAATGGTTGAAGAACTTTATGCAATAAATATATCTTTTGAATGACGGAATAATTTAAAAAACTGTTACACATGATTTTAGTTTAAAACACCAAAAAAATTTCAAAGCAAAAACATTAGTGGTTGTGTGGCAGGAACTCGTTGACTGAAAATGGTAGCCATATAAATTGAGCTCAATTTTCCAAAAAATGTGTACTTTTAGATGAAAATTTTTATTCCTTATTTAAAGAAGGAAATAAACTTTCCAAAGATATATACTTTTCAAAGATTAAATGAAATATTGAGTGATAAAGAAAAACACTGTTTTTCCTTTACAGTAAAGCTTAAAATTATTTTCTTGTATGGTTGAAATGGTTTAAATTTCTTTGTGAATTTTTATATTCATACTTTTCAGCTTGTGTAAATTGTTTACGTTGGTCTAACAGTGGAAAATATCTGGCCACTGGTGGAGACGACAAAATGGTCATGATTTGGGGTATGTCTCGGTAAGTTACACAGACAACTTACTCTTTCTTTTGAATCATGAGTATTTGGTGATTATACAATGATACAAATTAGCAATAATGTCCGATTAAGGGAAGAAATTTGAAAATAATCTCCCAATTTTTTTTGGGTTACATTTTGGTTTCCTCTATAGAAAGTTGCTACTCTTCTTTCCTGTAGGGCCAGTGCATCAACAGTTTTTGGTACTGGTGGTTCTGTTGTTAATATTGAAAACTGGAAATGTGCAAATATTCTAAGATCACATTCTGGAGGTGATTTTGTTTACTGGAACTACAGTTAAAATGTTATTTCACCTAACTTATTTTAACTTAAAGATGGTTTATTTTTATGTTACTATTTTTTATTAGATATTCTCGATCTGGCATGGTCTCCTGATGATTCCTATTTAGCAACCGGCAGTGTTGATAATACCATTCGGATTTGGAATGCCCAAAAGTTTCCAGAGGTCATTCACATAATAGATAAACATGAAGGATTAGTAAAAGGTGTTACATTTGATCCAGTAGGAAAATACTTTGCTTCACAGGTATTTCAGTTTTTGTTCTGGATCAGTGTTTGTTTTGAATTCTTGTAATTTCATTAATTATCTTGATATAAATTCCTTTCTTATTTGCTTCATGAAATTTAGTCAGATGATAAAAGTTTATGTATTTGGAACACAAGAGATTGGAGTTTAGAAACGAAAATCACTGAACCATTCATGGAATCTAGTGGTACAACACATGCATTGCGCTTGAATTGGTCACCTGATGGTCAATACTTAGTTTCTGCGCATGCCATGAATAACGGAGGTCCAGTTGCAAAGATTGTGGAAAGAAACGGTTGGAAAACAAAAATGGATTTTGTTGGACATCGGAAAGCAGTCACTTGTGTGGTATTTATTTTGTCTAATTTGTGTTCTTCAACTAGAAGTTGGCATGTTCTGAATGCGTGTTCAGAATAATGTGTGTTGCTCCAAACTGTAAAGCTTGCTGCATGTTGTCCTTGCTTTTTAGAGATTCAATGAAAGGTTGCTTACCACAACTGATGCCACGAAAGCGGTATGTATGTGACAATACTATTAGTAATTCTTTCACATCCATATTAATAATGATATTCATCTGACCAACAATGCTTGTACTAAAGCCATGTAAAAGGAAATTAATGTTATCTTTAGTATCCCTATTAATTTGCCACTTATATTTAACAGTCTTTAAAATTATTTTTTTGCAGTAAAAAAATTCTGCACATTAGGCTTTTATGATAAAAGTTTTGGATTTTGTTATCATTATGGTGTTATTTTACCTCAGCAATATGTTTGTTGTGCTGTTGGCAGCCGAGACCGATCACTTTCAGTATGGGTAAGTTTATATATTTCAATTTTCTTTCACAATGTCAGTTTAGTAATAAGTTGTAGAGAGATATAGGTAACAGTGTGGTGTACCAGTTATTATTACTTTGACCATGTGTACTGGATAATAAAATCTGGAATGTTCTCATTATTTTGGTAAAGTGTGAAGGTAGCTTTATTTCATATTTTGAAGTGGATTTCTACTAAATAACTTTTCTGACATTTTTTTCTTATGACAAAGCAACTTTACTTATAACACAAAATTTAAAAAAGTGTAAACAAATACGTCAGACAGGATCATGATGCAGGAATTCTCAAAATCTAATTAAAACGAGGGGTAGAAACAGTTGAAATTTCTTTGCAAATTGCATATTTAAGACAATTTTTTTTGCGCATGTGTAAAAATTGTTGGCAACAAATAAGTTAAGTGCTATGAATACTTCATTATTACAATATTCTTACCTATCAAGCTTACTTCATTGAAGAGACCATTGGTAGTCATAAATGAATTATTTGAAAATTCTGTCATGGACATTACCTGGTATGAAATGTTTATTTCTTTTGTCTTCTTTCTTCTTATTTAACTGAAAAATTTTCATGTTAGTCTTTGATATTATTTAACAAAAGGTAACAAAATACTAAAAAAAACACATAGCTGCAACTAATGGTGGTGAGGATAATGTCAGACACACCTTTCAAATGTCTGCTCTTATATCGTCTTAGTGTTTGTGAAGACACCCTGCCCCAAAATTAATGCACGTCAAAATTAAGTACAAAAAAGTAGAACTTTTTCATGCAAATAATATTAAGTTTAGCAGTGTTATTTTTAATATTGATTTTGTAATTTTTTATCCATAACACATGATTTTGAGATTTTGTTTAGCCTAGACCCATTTATTGTCATGTTAAAGTAATAGCAACTTAACTGATAGCAACTTAACAATTCCTTTTGTGAACACTATTACAGAACATTCTGGTTAAGTCTGAACAATGCATTTCGATAAACTGTTATTCTGATACGCTCGCCGCCCATCAGTATTAGGTTGCACAAGACATTTTGGGAAACTCTGAGTTTATTCGTAAAAATTTATTCAGCTAACATTCCAAGAAATAGTTTTTTATATTCCTATTTTTGATTCCATTCACACTAAGTAAATTCAAAAAAGCTAACCAGGTAAAAAAGTTTATTATTATTATTTTAACCTTTCTTAACCTTTTTCAAATAAAATTGAAAGAAACTTTTAAACTTTTAAAACATAAAAATAATTACCAAAGATCTTTGTACAGGTTTTTAGATGTTATTCAATTCTTTCATTATCCTGTACCACACCAGCAGCCACATAAGATCATCAGTTAATTCTTTGCCATATGTTTATGTCTCTTTCATTTCAATGCATTGATTTCATGTTACATGTTGTTTTTCAGGAGTCATTGTGGTTATTTTTTACTTGTGTGCTCTTTGGATGGAAGCGTAGCATACATGCACTTCAACAAAGAAGAGCTAGGGTCAACTATGTCTAAGGAAAATAAGGTATACTATTTATAGCAGCACATTTGTTAAATGTTGTTTTATTGATTTTGTTCTTATGGATTTTGAAGAAATTTATTTGATATTGATTGTACCTTAGTATATCTACCACAAGAAGACATATGGGACTAGCATCAAAGCATCAAAATCCTTGATACTATCATCAGTCCTGGAAAATCCAGATTTTTTAAAACAACAGCAAAAACAACAAGCCGAGATGGTTAAGAAAGCAAAATTATTGCAGCAAAATTATCTGTCATCCAGTAGTGGTATGGTGTCACCTGTTGGGAAGTTTGCAAGTACACCTTTTAAAGGAGGTTTGTTTCTTTTCAAAAGTACACCTTTTAAAGGGGGTTTGTTTGTTTTCAAAAGTGTACCTTTTAAAGGAGGTTTGTTCGTTTTCAAAAGTACACCTTTTAAAGCCAGTTTTGTTTGTTTGAAAAGTACATTTTTTAAAGGAGGTTTGTTTGTTTTCGAAAGTACACCTGTTAAAGGAGGTTTGTTTGTTTTCAAAAGTACACATTTTAAAGGCAGTATTGTTTGTTTGAAAAGTACATTTTATAAAGGTTTGTTCATTTTCGAAAGTACACCTTTTAAAAGAGGTTTGTTCGTTAAAGATAATGACCTGTTATAAATAGAACTGAGGATTGCAGTGTACTGATATTAGCAGTGGGAATCCCTCATCTATTTGAACAATAAGAAATGGGTCTGGAAGGAGCAGCTGACTTATCTCAAAATGGCAAACAAACGAGGTAAACAAATGATTGGCTCCCTCGTGGAGATTTCCTTGTAGAAAACTGCTGACTCAGTTTTCTCTTGACCTTTATAACAGTTCATTATCTTTAATCTTGAGAATTTGTTTGCAACAGTCTCCATCTATTGTGTTGCTATATACATCAGTCTGTGTTTAGATGTAAAACATGCTGGAGGTTTAGCAAGCAGTAGCAGCACTGAGAAACTAGAAGCTTCAGTGAGTATTGTTGAACTTCAATTGTGCAACATTCCTGATTTCCATTAGTCAATAAAATTGTATTTCTATATTTATTTCTATCAAAACATACTATCCTCTGATAGCTTTATCTTCATCATTGATTATCTGTGCTGATTCTTTTGACAATTTTATGAGGTTTTTTTTTCTGGATTTCTTAGGAAATACTAAAAAAGCAAAAAGAAGTAAAAACCAAAGAAGGTAAACGAAGGATTGTCCCGATGTTACTTGAACCGCCACCAGACCTAAGGTAAACTAAATTTAGTGTGGTGCTTGAATATTTTCAAAAACACGAATGAATAAATAATGGTGTTAGTTGAGGTATACAAATAAAAAAAGAAGGAATGTACTTGGATATTTAATCATCATCCGTTTATGAATATACAATGTATACCTGAAATAAACATGGGTCATTATTCATCTTTCAGTAATGATGCTGTATTCGTAGACTTCAATGCAGAACAAAAGAAAAGTGACCTGGCTGAATCATTTGTAAGGAATCCTTAGTTCTTGTTTATCATGCTGACACAAAGATATGACAAGGATGCTTTATCATTTAATTTTTCTTTATATAGGGTAGTAATTTCATGTCTGGGATAAGGTATAATAATCTACCAAAGAATATGGGTTTGTTAATGAATGTTTGTTTCCAGTTGAAATGAAATGATTTTTCATGTGAAATGCAGGAGTAGTTCATCTTTTAGCTTTGAAATCATTGAAAACTTTTTCTAGTAGCCACCAAAGCACAACTCCAAGGAAGTTATCTGTTTCTGAAAGTAAAACTGATGTTTCCATGGAAAATGGATCCACGACAACGATAACAAATATACCTATCAAACGAAAACTGGAGATTCCTGTCACTACTCCATCCAAGAAATCCAAGAAAAAGAAAGAAAAAGAAAAGGAGAAATCAACGAAGGAAGCAGGGCTTACCCCAGTATGTCTTCCATGATATTGTAGAATTCCACATAATGATCTCTGTCTTGGTTGATAGATCTATAAACATCTAACTCTAGGTAAAATCAACTTCACCACAACCAGAAAAATCACAATCTTTTAACGCAATACATTTGCCATATCCTGAACCTGCGGAAAGATTGTCCTTGCAAGTAAGTTGATGCCGTTTCAAATTTTAAGAAAAGATGTAGAACAGTCCATTGAAGTATTTCTCCGAATAATCAAACATAATGAAATAAGAAAAACATAAGTAAAAAAAAGTATCTTCCCTCAAATAGATATAACTACATTCAATTTTTCAAGCACAGTAATTATAGATATGATAGATGTTTGATTCCCGTGTGATTATGTCAATACTGTCGAAAATTGAGAACTAATTCTTGAATCTTTCAGTATTGATACAGAATGATTTCTTTTGAAATGTGTTCTTGCTTGACAGTGTAGCTGTATTCTATGATAGGTGAATTTGAAGTCATTTAAACAGAACGATGAGAAAGCAACTTTGGAAGTGGAGAATCATTTACAAGAACCTTGTAAGTAGTAAAATTTAATTTGTTTCCAAATCGGTAATGATGCATTTGTAAAAGGTGAATTGATCTGATTTGGTTATTGTCATTAATCTGATTGTCTATTATCTTTCTTTTTTCCAGTATCCATGGTCACCATTTATTACCGCTTGTAACATCTTGGTCTTTTTAAATATAGGGACCATATCTTTTTTTATCATAATACTTTTGTGATCTGGTAACTCCTATCAAATTATATTTACCAACAATTTTGATTTCCCACCTTCACAATATGGTTTTAACCAAGATTCTGGCAAAGTTTTGGGTCTGAAAGTGAAGTAGTAAAATGTTACATTATCAGACTGGAAAATTTATTGGTTCACTAGATAGAACAATAGAACAGAGTCCCCAAAACAGTGTTAGGCAGAAGTGTAGTTTTAAATCCTTTTTACCTGATCTATAGTAGGCATAGATCCTTAAGACCTAGGAATATGATAATAAGAATCCAGATTGCATTCCCCTAATATCAAAATGTATGATTTTAACCTTACACATTGTTTAATGTTAGTTACTTTGAAACACAGAAAACACTGTGAGCGTGTTACTTGAAAGAGAAAACACTGTGAGCGTATTACTTGAAAGAGAAAACACTGTGAGCGTATTACTTGAAAGAAAACACTGTGAGCGTATTACTTGAAAGAAAACACTGTGAGCGTATTACTTGAAAGAAAACACTGTGAGCGTATTACTTGAAAGAGAAAACACTGTGAGCGTATTACTTGAAAGAGAAAACACTGTGAGCGTATTACTTGAAAGAGGAGTGGGATCTTAAAAGGCACGCAGATTTCTTTTACTTGATATTTTAGGTGGATTTCATTATTTAAGATGCATTCTTAATGATACCATCTCATGGGAATGTTGTTTCACGCAATTGATTACAGCTATTGCTGCGAATGCGTGAGTGTTTAGATTTGTACATTTCATGATAAGCCAGGTTAAAAAAATCTTATTAGCTCTACTTTCTCTTTCCTCTTAATGCAACATACCTCCCACTCAGCAGAAAACAATTTTTAGCAGAGTTATTGGCAGGTATAATGTAACATTATGCAATGAGCGGGAGGAAGTATTATGCAACATGATGTTATTAGTGGGAGGTATGATGCAACATGATGCATGGTGAAGAAGGTAATCCTAATTATTTTGGCTGCATAGATGACATTATATATGTGCATCTGTGATTTGTTCTCATTATGATAGGCTGCTGGTATACACATGTTCCCCTATCTTTAAAATGGGATAAACTGGATATCTGTAATCCTGTTCTTTTTGTTATAAGTTGGTGTACGTCATGATTTTCGAGATTCTTTTATAGTGTGATGGTTTGCGTATCTTGCAAAGATCATTCGGTTCATATATTCTCAACAAAAGGGAGAAGGTAAACTAATACTACCTTCTGGTAGTTAAACTATGTTAACCATATTATCAAGGTTTTTTTCAGAAGTATATTTGGCTATCGGATCCCTGGTTGTAAATGCTGATATTTTATCTTCAAATAGTTCTTGTTTGTATGTACAGGTTACTACCCCCACTTGTTGTCGATGCATCTGTCTCCCAAATGCAATGTCACAAACAATTTCTGATGGTATTAACTTCGTCAGCAATCATCAACATGTGGTAAGTATACCGAACATACATATATGTTTCTCCTAGTATTTTATAATTTCTTTCTTTTGCTATTTGCCAGGGATATTAAAGAAAAAAAATGTTTGATGAAAGGTGAATCACTTCTACCACTATTCAAAGGTCAGCTTTTCTATTTTCAAGTACAGATTCTTAATCTAGGGGCGAAGGAAGGTAATTCATATTTTGGTGACGTGGAAATTTTGGGAAATTTGGAATTTGGGTCTTTTGAACTGATAGAAGTCTCGTTATTGGGTCTCGTAAGGTCAATGGTTTTTATAAAAAAAGTTAGGAAAATTATGTGACAGCTTGCTCACCTCATTACCTATTGTGCGATTGTTGAAATGAATGACTTTTAGGTAGCAGTCAATCGATCACTCAGTGTTTCATCAATGCATCTGGCTGTCCAGTAATCATTTTATCTGATCATACTGTGTATTCATATGATATTAACTTTTGTACTTGGTAAATCTTATTTTCTTTTCATCACTAAGGATTAGTTCAGTCTGCTTAAAATATAACACTGATATTCATAAAACTATTTTTTCTGGATGTAGGACACTACTAGCCAGTTCAAATGATCCGCTTCAGCTATCTGCTGATACCGGTTCTTGTATTGTTGGTACACAACCTAAAGGTTATCTTCACTCAATACAAGCTCCTCTTCAAAGGTATCCTGTATACTTGAATGTAAAAATCATAAAATGGTCGTCATAACCGTCCGATTATCAGTAAAAGTCACTGTTTATCGATTTTTTAACCTGTTGTTTGCAGTGACGATGTTGTTGTTTGCAGTGACGATGTTGTTTGTGTTTAAGGTCCATCTATCAGAGGGACGTTTTTTTGTTGTTGTAGACTATCGAAACACGTAACCCGTGGTTTACGACTGAATCAAACAAAACAACAGACGAATACCATCTCCTACTTGGATGTAAGGTTCTTTAAAATTCACGTTGATTGGATGTAAGGTTCTTTAAAATTCACGTTGATTGGATGTAAGATTCTTATAATTCACGTTGATTGGATGTAAGATTCTTATAATTCACGTTGATTGGATGTAAGATTCTTATAATTCAAATGGGTTGGGTAATAGAAACGTCCAATGGCAATCGTCAGTAGAAATTCTGGTTTCAGTTGGAACCAGAGGATGCTTGTTACTTTCCAGTTGTTTTGGTCTCGTACATTTCCACAACTTTTATATGTTGTCAGTAAGAACGTTCTTGAAAGATCTGCATTACTGTTTATAACATTCTTTAGGCTCAAGTCACCAAAAGTTTATCTATACATTCACCAGAAGAATATCATTTTTGGCTGATGACTTACACCAGATATATTGTCCAATCAGGTACCTAGTCTGATTTTTAGGACAATGAATTTCTGACGAAAAAACTACTTAGATAAGGCATATTTTCTGATGATTCAGCAGTTTTCCTTATTTTGTAGAAAACATAATTTTGATGGATATCTTTTTTTGCCATTATGTATGGATGGTTTCTGTTTGAAGTTTGAAAACTGTTTTTTAGATGACGAAAGCAAATTACGAGAACTATGCGAAGACTTGTTAGGGCCTGTTCATACTGCCAAGAAATGTGATTGGAAGAGTAAAATTTTGGTAATAAGCATATAACACATCACAGAATTTCTTTTTCTTTCATGTAGAAATTTTGCAATTTAATTAATTTAATATTACTGGCTGCATATGCTCTTCCTTTGTCTTTTTAAATTTCTCAATTTTTGTTTACTACACAGTGTTACGAGAAACGAGAACTATTGAAGGATATTTTACCGATCATAGGTAAGGCATTCTATACTCCCAATGATAGACAATTACCTTATTGGCCCTTTTTTTACAGAGTAGTAGCCAACCTGGTGAATATGATCTTAATTTCCTACATGCAGGTTTCATCACATAATGAAATGATCACTATCATTTTATACTATTCTTAGCATCCAATTTGAGATTTCAACGATTTTACACCGAAATACAACAACAACTGGAAGTTGTTACGAAGAGGTGACATTATCACGTGATTATAAGCTGCTAAAGAACCGTGACCGAAATGTTCATATTGGTTTGCTGGAAAAGAACATTTCTTCCTCCAGTGGACCGTACATGCCTGTTTCGATTGTATGTATGAATGTGGAATTTTTGATGAAAGGAAGATGAAGCTGTTAGTGGGGTGGAGAGATAGAGCATATTGAAAGTACTGAAGTCACTGGTGCAGTCGAACTGGAGTAGATCAATTGAATTGATATCATAAACAAATCTTCTATGGAACAGACTTGACTGCTATCTTTCAACTGCTTTGTAGTATATTGGATGTACAGGTAAATTATAGGTTTGAATGAAAAGGATAGCAAGTTCAAGTAGGAATAACTGCGTTATGAAAAGTTTGGAAACCAACCTTTCTTAATTATTTATACTGAATAGACAAACGCTTTTATGTCTGGTGATACAAAGAGTCAGTAGTCAGTAGTGCATAAAGCCTGCTTTTGATAAAGCGGAAAATCTATGCATTCTGGTCGGCTGTTGGTTAAAATTAGACAAACGCTTTTATGTCTGGTGATACAAAGAGTGAGTAGTCAGTAGTGCATAAAGCCTGGTTTTGATAAAGCGGAAAATCTATGCATTCTGGTTGGCTGTTGGTTAAAATTGAGCAGAAATAGTAGAATGATATTAAACTTTTTTTCTGTCCTCGCGGAGAAAAACAAATGAAAGGAATCTCCATTTTGCATGTGCGGTATTTTACGTTTTAGCGAAACCAGCCTTAAATTTCCCAAAAAGTACGTTTCTGTAAGTGCACTTAATTCTAGAAGTATGTTTCTGTAAGTGCAGGGGCGGATCCAGGATTTTTTTGGCAGGCGGCTCAAAACCTTGTGGTCTTAATGGTAAATTCCGATTATCCCGATTTTTTACCGGAACATTCCGATCAGGGGTGGATCCAAGCAAATTCAGAATAGTAAACCTTGTGACCAATCTGGGTGATCCGTATGTGCTACAGAAACGATAATTTCGGGTTGGGAAGATGTTATGCGTAACATTTAGTTAACTGCGTATACATCCAATAGATCATCCAATTGTATGCAGACGGGGGACGTTGTACTGGCCAGGTACTTCCGAGCATTAAAGCTCACAGTTTTACTTCCTATTCCGTATAGGTTGTCTGCAGTATAGAAAAGCTATGAAAAGCTATTTATTAGGGGTGCCCAACAATTATAGTGATGGAAAGGTGAAACTATAAAGCGGCATGTTCTCATTATTCAATAATTCAAACTTACGTTCATTCAATTAATAGACCTTCCAAAATTCCTATTTCCCGACGGATTAGTTAAACACAATTATGATAAAGAAAACGAGGCGAAACTTGTTGACTAGGCCATAACACAGCGTTTAAATAGAATTCAGGAACTATCTATTGGAAAACAATCCATATTTTTGTTACACATCCAAGAATAACTATATCTATTGTTTTCTCATGTAAAAGCCTTGCCAACTACAATTCAGTAAACAAATCTTTTTGTTAATGCTATTTCCAGGTGATATATAAAAGATATAGCTAAAATCTATGAAATAGGATAAAGTTGTAGGGCTGGACCATAACAATAATAATGAAAGCAAAAATAAGTTTCAGTCGCAGGTTCATTCAAACAAGAAAAACACATTTTTGAAATAATAAGCATTCCTTTGATAGTTATTTATTCATACAATATAATACCAACATATAATTTGAACGATATTTGATTCTGATTTCGACAACCAGCAAATACAGTAACAGGAATCAATTGGGTCACCAACAGAGAAGTACATAAAATAAAGAAATAAACAATTGTATTATAATGGTAATAATTTGAAATGTATTCCAAAAAGATAAACAGCAGCAACAATAATAATTTACCATCCAGGAAATTATCATTAAATTATAATGTAAACTCAGAAACAACAACAACAACAACATTTTCCTGTATTTTTCTTAAGAAACACCTCCAGAATATTGGAAAATAGTGAGAGAAAAAAAGACATAAAAAATAAAATAGAACTAGGAACCTTAAGGCTCAAATTTAAAAATATCTCTAAATTGACAGGGGCTGATGTGGCTGGTGTGGGAATACATGGATGGAGCACAAAATGAAAGAAATATTTTAATAACCAGAATCTATCATTTTTCCAAGTTGAAAAATATATAATTTATATCAAATAGTCCTTCTCCCTACCTCACAGTATGAAAAACACCTACGTATGAAATAAAATGTTGACACTGAGGACGAATGCTTCAAAATGAAAACTTTATTGAGTGAAAAAATAGATTCGGAGAAAGTAGTAAGAATTTAGGAAGATGGGCAGTAAAGATTTTCCATTGTTTTTATAATATTAATACAAATTACAAAATAAGTGAAAAAACAAAAGTGTGTTTTGTTCATTCTTTGTTGTTTTTTTGTCCAACATATGTACAGCACTTTAAACCCTCAGAAAGTCAACAGAAAAAGAATGCAATTAATACCAATCAAGATGCACTATTATGCTGAAGAAAATGAATTGATCATTGAAACAACAGGTAAAACAAAAAAAGAACAAACAGACAAAGGTTTACAAAACATATAATCGAACATACAAAGTTAAATAGGAATTTCTTTTGCTTTCAGAGGAAAACTGCAGAAACATCATACTTAGAGGCGTAGCTAGAGTTCAGTCAAATTTGTAGTGGAGAGTATATTCATTTTAAGTAGAAAAGGAAAACGTGCAAGTAACCTAATCGACACTTAAGACTGAAAAGGAAGATCATAATGTTGGACTCCACTTTTTTGACTGACCTTGAATATGTATATGAGTATGCTGGAGAGAGAAATAAATGGCAAATTTTAAAGTCTAAAATGAGCATTTAAAGCAAAAAGAACACATATATTCATAAATAATACGTCCATTGGAAAGTCATCTATAAATGAACTATATACAGAAACGTTTGAATTGAATGATACACTGCTATGCACCAGAACTGTTCTGAAAGAGTCAATGTATAAATGTTCTGTTTTCCATCCAGTAGACGGGTAAATATTGTTTACGTTTGTACTGAAAAGCGACCCGATTTTTTCAGTAAAAACGTAAACATTATTTACCCGTCTTTCGAGGGAAGGAGTTAATTATATTAAACACTCTCTCCTCATAGGAGTGAAAAATCCAAATCAGGGATTAATTCATTTCTTAAACAAATTATGAAATAAAAACAAAAAAATACTTACTTATTATCCAGGGAAATTTATGTGAGTCTAGCTAGCTATGAGATAATAATGACCATCTGCACGCTCTCTCCTCCCCCTTCTCATCTTCAGCAAACACCATGAATGGAATAATAGAATGTTTAGCTTGTGGTTTAATAACGAATATGAGCTCTGGTTTATTTTTCCATGCTGAATATTCTGGTGACAACACTTCCATATAAACTAGCGATGTGCATATATCGGGATATACGGGATGTACATCCCGAGAGAAGTTGTAGTGGTGATGGATAATGGTGATGTATATGATGGATAATTTGATGAGATAATACTTAGCTTATACACCTAGTACGCAAACGATTTATTAAAAAAATATCAAAAAATATGTGACAATCGACTTCAGAGCTGCTTCTGCAATCTAACCGGTAGCACAAAACTTGATGAGATAGACTTTTCACACATTTCTTCCATACTAAAAACATATCGATTCCGTAGCCTAAGAAATTTGAGCCGCTTCTTGAGCCGCTTCCAGCACATCAACCGCCTGAACGAAAGATAAATGCCCTGCATCCATCAATAAAATTGTGGCCAAACACTCTATCGATTCCGTAAATTAGTGTCGCGAGCGGCTCAAAAACTGAAAGTTATAACCAAGTTCGGTGATAAAGATATAGGAAGGCGGCTCAAAGAGTTGTTTCAAAATACTTATGAGTTCTGAGCGGCTCTGTTCGAAAAGCTCTATGATGGAGCGCTATTCGATTATCGATAATAAAGAAGGGAGGAGAACTCTTTAAAAAAAGTGTTGTAGGGTTATTTTTGGCAAAATTTGGAGGCGGCTCCAGCCGCCTAAGCCGCCCGCTAAATCCGCGTCTGAAGTGCACTTAATTCTGAGTAAAAACTGTGTGTATACGCCATATATGACGAACATCACTCACGTCACGTCGAAAGGCGTAAATGTGGGTTTTGTATTTTTATTATTCGCACCACTCGGTTGATTTACCTTCGGACCACGATGAAGTTTGCGTGATGTGACTCAATAGATTTGGCCTTCAAAATGATTTAGAATCTCTCTTGAGAAATCTTAAATGGAAACGATCGTAATAAGATAATTGATCAGTCATGAATAATTAATGTGTTTCTAACCACCGGCAGGTTTACCAAATAATGTCACTCCCAATTTTACCGAGAAGTAGTTGTGGAGCCTATAAACATAGACCGCCGCTAACTCGCTATGGTTCCTATACACTTTGAAGATGTTTGCTACAGGATCTGATAACATATTTGTTCAAACGTTCGTAGTAGTACCACCTTGTTTTTATGGTTCCCAATCTCTTTCGTTAGCGTGTTTTTATAGAGTAGGGGTAGTGTTAATTGCACAGTTTTTCATGTAAACGTAGGAAGTGAGTCCGGAGTGTGAGATGAATGACACCAGCTTGCCAAAAAAATTGTCTTTGAGGAGAATTCTCACGATGACAACTTGAATTTTCTGATATTCGTCAATGTTTTTTTTTATAAAATTCGTCAATTTTGGCCAAATTTGATGATCAACTGTTTGAGAAAAGAAAGTCTAAAAATGCACAGAATTCCAGAAGACGTTTCATTTTCTGAAATATACATCGACCGCCTCTAACAACGAAATACCGAATTGTTGAGTCAAAAAAACGACGTCTTAGATAAACTAGTTCTGGGAAATTGTCGAAAATGAACACTTAATAACCGTTAAATCGACGGAGAAAAGTGGATGTTTAAAAGTCGTTGAGCGTTGGTCACACACACACAACTAAATTTCGTTGGAATTTCAACGTCGAAAATACGTTTTGTGAGCACTGAGACTGACTGCAAGTGACGTGGCTCTTCTGTGCGTTTGAACCAGTTCTCCCTGCTTTTACCATTGACCTACTGCGAAGTTCAGGAAAGTCTACACTGTTTTGGAAACGATTTAAGAATCTCGTCGATGGCGAAAACGAATTAGATTGGTCGTATTTTTATCAATTTTTATTGAACGTTTTCCGCGAAACATTTCACTTCTAAAAGGTAATTCCTTCTTCCGTATCAAATTTGCGAATCGTTAATACTCCTCAAACTACAATTTTAAATTTCACTAAAATTATACATAAACGAAATGTGAATGCAAAAGTTTATTTCATGTAGTGTCAGCCTGGTTCGCACATAATCTAGTCTGGTTTCTTTATCATTATTTGACAGCACGTATACTCGTATCGAAACAAAGGAAAATACTGGTCTTCGTTGTCCTTCAAATGAAAATTCTGTAAGAATTCGTTATTGTTGCATTTTATATTGTGATTTTGCAAGAATCTGCTCATCCCAATGATATAGGCCGTACTCCATGATGTGACGTCAGGTCGACATTTCCATTCAAGTTTGTACATAGATGGTGTGGTTGGAATTATCTAAAGCATAAGTCAAAGATTTAGAAATAATTTTGTACATAGTCATTATAAGCAATGTGATTTTCATTATCTCATTCCAAGAAAAACACCTTCCCGAATTTCAGTTTAAACGACAATATTCCAAGCCCGCCTCGTTTTGATGCGTTGTATTAATTCACGGTAATTATTAAATTATATATATTTGCTTAACTACGAATGGCTGTGGGACAATTTGTTATAATTTCATCAAAATATCGCATTAAAGGGGCTACGACACGAATGACTTGATCTTCTGACTCATCTTGCAGTCGATTTGAGGCGGCGAGAAATGCGATAATAATTATAGCTGAGGTAAGAAAAGTAAACAAACACAACAATCACGTGATTCATGTCGTAGTCTCTTTAATACGAGACGAAGTTGGATATTTTAGCAAAATATCGGCTTTTAAATAAATGGGAGAAGGTGTATTCATGAAAAGGAGATTTGCAGAATACCACGTGTCAATAAACAGTTCGGGTTAGCATATATTCGCTTACTTTGTGATGCTGAGGGGTTGCCGGGTTCTCAATTCTTTGTAATAGTTCTATTAAATACTCGACCACTTCGGGCCCAACCCTTTTCTTCTTTTCTTGTGTATTACTATCCGTTAAAATTTGAATAATCTTCTTTTTCACAATAATGGAATTATTCGAAAAATTAGAAAGTGTCTTGCTTAGAATATCACGCCATTTTAATATTTTTGTCTTATTGCTAAATTTGTTACGTGGTCGCACTTTCGTCTGATAAATATCGGTTGTATTTCGATAGCTTGGCCTGGTCGGTTTTAAACCGTGAAAATGCTTTGTACCTAATTTTTGGCTAGGTTTCACGTCCGGTTTCTTAAAAACTATATCGGTTTCTCTCTTTGGTCTGGAGTGCATTTCTGTCGAAGGTGCTCGCTGAACCGTGTTTTGAGTAATTTGAACATTTTCTGCTGTTTCCGTAGAAGTTTTATATATTTTCTTATTTTGAGAAGGTGTTGAACTCGTTGATTTATGTTCTAGATTCTCAAATTCACTTAATAATTGGTCGGTATATCGAGACGAGGTTGGTTTAATAATGTCGTCTCGTTTGGTATAATCGGCCAATGATAACTGTACGGCCATTCTCTCCGTTGTAACTGATTTAAAAAAATCTTCTAAGTTAGGTGTTCTTGTCACAATTCGATCATTACTTTTCACATGTTGCTGATTGGAAGAATCTGTGGAGTTGTGTTTTTTTGGCGATGCACTGGTTCTGGATTTCTGTCGAAAACTTGTAGGACTTCTTGTTGGTTCAGTTTCCGGGGAGGACTTCCGATTTTCATTTCCCCGATTCATCCTTTGCGTTGATTTTACTGAATTTTTGAAGTGTGATCTTGTCAACTGACTCGTGGTTGAATATAGTGATACCGTGCTAGCAAGATTGTTTTGTGATGATTTGGCAGTAGTTTTCAAATGATTTTCTCCGAAAGCTGAATTTCTTTGAGATGTTGTTGTTACGATATATGTTATGTTTTCCATTGTACTGAAGTTTTTAGATTGGGAACGTTTTGCTTCACTTAAAAGAGTCGTGCTCACTTTGTAGGTTGGTTGGACAGTATTAGGTTGTTCTTGTTTTCGAGTATGATTCCTAACTTTGTTCTTTCCACGGACTTGTGCTTTATTTGTTCCAAGGAAATTACTTTGGGTTGGAATACTTTTTGTCATCAACGAACTCTTTTCTGTTGATTTCCGTCGGTTTGTTTTTGTGGAGTGGATTGTAGTTTGATGTAGCGCTGGTATAGTTGGTTGCATATCTCCTAAATCACTCCATGAAGACTGAGTTTTAGTTAATTTTATCGAGTAAACTGAATTGATATGCTTTTTCTTGTTCGATTTGATATTTGAAGGTTGAGTTCCATGAGGGTTCGAGAAAGGTAAAGCTTCGCTTCCAGGTTTTATGCTTTTTCTGAAACTGTTTAAATCATTTGAGCTGTTCATCATCTTCAAATGATTTTGTGGAGTCGTGGTTTCATTATACACAAGAGTTTGTAGCTTTCTTTTTACAAATTGAGAACTAACTGATCGTGTTCCATTGTTTGAGGTGATTGGAGAATAGGTGGTTGAAGGACTAATATTATTTGTGTTAATGGATTGGTTGAAGGAGGAGATGCTGTTATTGGATTGGCTGAGGGAAAAGAGGCTGTTAAGCTCATTGGTATCAGTTCCAAGATCGAGTGTGAATCTGGTGACATTGAATCTTGATGGAATGGTCAAGTTTTGTGGTCCATCTTCTGTTGATGTTTTGTTTAAAGACAATGTTTTAAAAACAGGACTGCTGGTCACGTTAACAGGATGCATTCCGCTGGTTTTGTTTGTATACGGGATAGAAATGTTATGAACGTTTGGTCGCGCTGTAGTGTTCAGATGCGTTAAAGATTTTCCCTGCTTCGTCGGATTGCTGGTATGATTAGTAGAATATATATATGACGTGCCGTTGTCTCCTTTTCGTGTTCCATTTCTATTTATCACTGACGTCGAAGAAAGATATGTCGTGGTATTGACCAACATAGGGGAAATGTGTGTCGTGGTATTGACTGGCGTTGGAGAAACGTGTATCGTGGTGTTGACTGAGGTTGGGGGAGCGTGTGTCATGGTGTTGACTGAGGTTGGGGGAGCGTGTGTCATGGTGTTAACTGAAGTTGGGGAAACGTGTAGAGTAGTGTTTACTGACGTTGGCGAAAAGGGTGTCGTGGTGTTGACTGACGTTGGCGAAAAGGGTGTCGTGGTGTCGACTACCGTCAGTGGAAGATATGTCGTTGTATTTGTCTTTTTGCCACTTGTTGACGTCATATTTTGTGATTTTAAGTTCGTATTGTTACTGAATTGCACCATGCTTGAGTTCAACAATTTTACGATAGATGTTGTGTAAAATGTTTGGTTCGAAAATAAATTCTTTTCATGAGTGGTATTCTTTTCATGAGTGGTATTAAAAAACTTCGTGATGTTATTTGTATTACTTTTATTTTCCTTCATCACAAAGACGTCTTTTGCAAGACCTGTGATTCCGTGATTGCTGGTTTTGTTTTTAATTAGATTGCTGTCGGGTTCCACCATCTTGTTCACTTTTGTTGTGTTATGATTGGTAGATATGTTCCTGACGTCATGTTTATTTATAGTTTCCAACGTATGTTTAGCAGTCGAGTCTGAACTTTTGTTATGGCATGTCCTGTCATGAGCTGTAATATTGCTCCAATCCAAAACGTCAGTTTGAGTCCTGTTGAAAGGAACTGAAATGGTGGTGTTACTGGTTTTCATACGCGTTGCATTACGGGTATCCTTCAGTTCAACCTGTGAATTATTAAATGAACGTTGATTGGTGGAACTTTTTGTGTTGTTGTTATTTGGATTATTTTGATTGAAGGTAAAACTTTCATTGTTTGAGAGTTGTGTTGTCTTCAATTTATCGAAGTCTCCGGTTGAGTTCAATTTATCGAAGTCTCTAGTTGAGTTCAGCAATTTGTGATTGGAGAAATTAGCTGAACGTGATGTAAAAGTTACGTTGGGAACATTATTTCCAATATAACTGACATTAAACTGCTTTGAAGTGTTTTTATTGGTTGAATGAAATGAAATGTTTTGATTGGTTATATTGTTAGTTTGTAATAATGGCAAGCTACTTTCATTGGTTGATATTTTAAAAACAGTCTTGATTGTCTTGTTTTGATTGAATGATGTAAGATTCCCTGAAATTGATTGGTTGTTGATGTTATTTGCTGAACCAATAGAAGTGCTGTTATTTTTGTTGCGTGTAAAGTTCATGTTAGTCACGTTTTTATGATGAAGTTTTCCAACCTCAGTTGGAGGATATTGACTAGAGTAATTTTTAAAGAACGAAGCGTTATTCTGTATGTGGCTGTTGCTCTTAAAGAACGAAGCGTTATTCTGTATGTGGCTGCTGTTATTAACTGTTGCATTTATGCGTAACGCGTTTGGGTAAAATTCTGTCCTTGATGTATTTATCAGTGAAAATATATTTGTTAGATTTGAATGCAGATTTCTGGATCGCTCGTTGTATTCAGATCGTTTTGTTGCATTTGCAATTTGTAATGAAGATTTTCGTAACATTATTCTATCTGCTGTTGATGCAGTCGTGTTTAAAATACTCTCCTCCGTTGCATCAATTACTCCAGATCCCGAACCACTCTCCTCCTCTGAAAGAGTGCTATAAGGCGTCGAATACTTTTTTAATGTTCCCAATTCGTATTGACTTATTTGGTTTGTTGCTGTTGTTGTTGTTGTTGTTGTTGTTGTTGTTGTTGTTGTTGTTGTTTTTGTTGTTTTTGTTGTTGGATAAGCCTCTGAGAATATATCTGTTGTTTTTTTCACTTCATGCTGTCTTTTCTTAATAATATTTTCGCGTACTTGAGGATATACATCAGACGAACTTTCAGCAAGAGTGAATCGATTTTCATTGTGTAGATTTTCGGGATTTTCTGTTGGCGGAGCAGTAATGACAACTTCCTCCCAAGGATGCACTAGGTGTTTTTTCGTGTGAAGTGTCGAGAGCTTCTTATGCATTGTTTTCCTGTGTTTTCTTGATGTTTTACTGTGTTTTGTGTGATGATGCGAGTGAAACTTCTTACGGTGAGTTCGATGATGATGTTTTGTATGATGTTCTGCAGTATGGGATTTAGCATCTCGTGTAAACCGTGTCAAGGGTGTTGTTAATTTCATGTCGTCAGTTTGTTCGTGATTTTTTTCAGAATGCTTCAGATACTCCTCAACGCTACTAACAAACAGGTTAGCCGTATTTTCCTCGGCTACCGTACTATTTTTTATCATTACAGTGTTTCCTTCTTTAATTCTATCTAACAACATTAAGTAATATTTGAGAATCTTTTGTGGGACATGGCGCGCCAACCGACTGTTTATATTGTTCTCCTCAAGTCCTCGTCGATTTCTGTGATGAGGATCTAAAAGTCACCAAAAACCATATTATTTCCCTTTCATCCTCTGGTGGAACAAATACATATTTAAGACAGAATATCGTATCAAAATATCGTATTAAGCTGACCGAAAATACACGCTTTTCTTTTCATAAGCAACACTTTATAAGCAACACGAGGCTCGAATCTGTCAAAAAAAACCGAGCCAACTGCTAAGCAACAGCCTAGGCGGCTCAACTGGATTTACTCAACAAGGAAAAAAACTAAACAAACTGAGAACAAAAACTAACACTAAAAGAGCAAAAAGGGACATACGCTTGCTAATGAGAAACCTAAATAAAAAGTTCCATTGGTTTAATAAAGAACTGCGCTTGTTCCGCGCTTTGTCTATTCTACATGAATATAGACAAACACACCATATGACCAATATCACGTAGATAGTCAACAAGCAACACGTAAGCAACAAGTAAGCAACAAGTAAGCCTATAAAAGAGAGCAGCTTAAGCAACACTGAGCCTCAGCCAAAATTTTGTGTTGCTTTATAAAAAAAGCGTGTACGCGATCGTTGGATAAAAGTTAGACTATAAGGCTGGCGGAGCTCGGCACGTTATATGATATGATAGTTACTGTCTAGAAACGTAGCTAACCCATGGTAACAATTAAAAAAAGAACAAATTGTGATGTGCATTTGAAAGTCATAAAAGTCAGTCTTGATTCCATTGGACAATTCATTTTGCACTACGTTGAAAAACCAAAACAAAATTTCGGCGACAGCCATCTAACTAGGACCCAAATAACTTGGCTATTGTGCTTCAATTTTCAAACAATAGATGCATAGATGCAGGACAGGTTTGTTATTTTTAGATGAGTGCATACCAAACGTACCTATGAGATCAGGATCTAACGTTTGATGAACTCCCTTTGCCTCGATGACCAGATTATTCCAAGGAAAGAAACAAGCATTCCATGTATAGATTACAATGGCCATGATGAGTATGCAAACCAGTGGTAGTAAGCCATACTTCAACACTTTTGTGGATGTTTTCTTGTTTATATTGTCAACAAAAATCAACTCTGTTTGATGTCCATTTTGCTCTGTTCTGAATTTCACCATTGTAACAACTGCTTCAGGTGACCATTGTACAAAACCAACACATAAAAAACTGTTTCTGTTTTCTTGCAGTGAAACAGCTTTAAGTTTATGTACAAATATTTTATCCTTTCATAAAAGGATAAAGTCTTTCAAATCCAATCGAAAATAATTGAGTAACAAAATAAGATCTTTCATGTGTGTTGCTTTCTCTCGTATCAATTGAACAATATACCAACACTCAAACGACGCTCAGGTATATATCTGCAGCCATATTGAATAAATTTAAATAGATTGCCACTTTTTAATTTATTCTCATTAAATTTTAGGCTTCTATACAAATCTGTTTGCTTCATTCATAATGCACAGTTAAAAAAAGATTTGAAAAAACAACTTTGTTACCAGTATTCTTGTTAATACCAAAAACCAGGTTGATAACTATACGAGTAATGATAATACTTTTATGAAGGATTGTAATGATACGTCCCTGGAA
Organism: Turritopsis rubra; assembly: GCA_039566895.2. Taxonomy (NCBI): domain Eukaryota; kingdom Metazoa; phylum Cnidaria; class Hydrozoa; order Anthoathecata; family Oceaniidae; genus Turritopsis; species Turritopsis rubra. Next base: position 14,908,009 of record CM077627.1, read on the forward strand.
ATGTTACTCAACGGTGGAGGAGGGAAATTATCTTTGAATCAACAGTGTGTTGGTGAGAACACAATAGGGCGGTACATGAATGCAATGTTCCATAATTACTAAAGAAATAGTTGGCTCTTTTTAAAAACTCAAAGTTGATGGCAATGTGTACAAATGAAAACTGGCAATGTCCGTCTTTGTGCAGCATACATCCTTAATCCTTGGTTTTATGTAACCCTTATTATTTATATTGAAGGGTTTTTATAATACAATTTTTGTCAAGACATTTTTATTGTACGTAAAGATTTATAAACTTCTTCTGTTTTAACTCTGACTTGCGACTGAAAAAAAAGAACTGGGTATTAAATACGTTTCTGCTATCAAGCTGTGTGTGAAATAGTTCTGCACAAAATGCGCAACAGTATGAACAGAACAGTTCTTCAAAACAAGGTTTTCATTTAATATGCACACCAAAACGAAAACATGCAAAGCATGAACAACATGTGTATCACGTGACAGATACCAGATGATAAGATTATATTAACCGATCAAATCATTCTCTTTCTCCGCAACAAAAAATGTTTACCTAAATTTGACTTGGGGCAAATTTAAACCAATTCGATATGATGCTAGGGGCAGAACGAAATTCCCAGAAAACATATCAATTTGTTTGTTAAAGATATACAGAAAGATAAGTTCTCAAGGATACTGCGTATGGTTTTAGAAATTCTTCACTCGTACCCGATTCGTTACCTATTCTTTGATTGGCAATACAAGAAATATCTGTCAAAACCGAATGTCAGAGTCTGTTCCATTGTTGTTGTTGTTCTTTTTAATTTAAACATTCTTATTGGTCTGATATTTTCTGTTTCGTTTTGTGATATTTGTTTTAAACTTGGTCATCAACAAATTTGAAAGATCAACCACTGGTTTGTAAACCACGAAACGAAAAGCAAATAATCAATGGTCATTTTCATCTATAATTTTTCTTTTTTATTAATATATATATATTTAACAAGAATTTACAAATATGTTGAGACAATCCATGAACTTTAAAATACTAAACCATTCGACAGTAACCATGACAACGTGACTTTCCCTAAAAGGTTTTTGTTGACAAGGTAAATAACAAGAGTTTTTAACGATGAAAAGCGTGGCTGGTTTTCATCTGAAAAGTCTAAACAATATTCACCATTATAAAATGGCAAATCAAGTTCTTCTATATTGTCTCCACATTTTGTAAGCATACTGCACGATACATCGCTTCTCTCGTCAATTCTTGCAATGAAGCATCCTGTTGCATTTTCCTCCACATCGCTATCAGTACTTCCTTCAAATTCACCATATAACCACTGGTTCTTACTGAACGAACAATCCAATGCAGTATTTAAGGATGACACGTTTTTGGAAATTTCCAAATGAACCTTGTTTTCTTTTTTAGCATTACTAGTCAAATTTTCCAAAATCTCTTTATCCATTACCGGTAAGGCGAATGCTGAATATCGTCGTCCCTTGCTTGAAAAAATTTTACTAATACTTTCAAAGTTTTTTTCTTTATTGTGGTATCCCAAGATATTTTCTTGACAATCACTGCATGCGTATGAACTGATATTTGCTAAGTATCCATGACTTAAACTTCTTCTGTAACAATTCTCAATCTTCATGTTGCTGTATATTTTTTTTTATTTTTGTATATTGTTCTGTTTTTTGAATTGTTGACAAACAACTACGGTGTTTTATTTTATACAAACTTCATGTCAGCGCAGCCATTTATATATTTGATGACATTATGACGTAATAACACCTTTTGTGAAAACTCTGATACTTAATTTTTTCTTCATACATTGTTAAAAAGCTTCCACTGAGCCTTAGATTATAGGCTCATTAAGAGCCATGGCAAACCTATATATTTCGGATTAGAATGTTCTGAAAACCTACGCAATCGATACCGATGCTGATGAAAACTTAGGATCAATGAATGAAAACGTCATACGTTAGAGATAAAGTGGCTGATATTTCATTGGGAGTATTTTTTTAAAAAAGGCACTTAAAAATATCAATCACTCGAAACTTGCTTAGAATTAAGGCATTAGGACTTTTCCTGAAGATTGATAATGAGAAAGTTTTGATTGCACTATTATATATCGTCCTTTTGTCTTAACTTCGTTCTTTGGGGATGCTGATGACACGCTTATAACCACAACAAAACATAACCAATTAAGAACTTCATAGCTTCATTCTGTAACGTAGATCTTACAAAGTAGACATTATCGATGTCTAGCCAACGTAGTGGAATGCCAAAATTGCGAGCACACACAGATTCCAATGTCTCTCTTGCCATTTCACTATTTTCGCTGCGGTCACCATCTTGTACAAATAGTTTCCCTATTGAGTTAGCGATTCTTTTAAATGTTCCTTGATAATGATCAGCAATGAATTGGGCAAACTTTTCCTCATTTATATTTCCTAGATAATGTTCGCATAATCTGACACCTTTGCCATTATCTACCGCCATAAGAAACTACTCTTCACAGTGCATTTAAGTTCAAAGCCTTTTAGACCAAGTCAATTAAGAGACCTTCGTGCCATTGTTCTGGTGGATCGAGCCTCATCAAAAGGGTTGTATTTTGGCTGGAATCCTGTACCATCTAAGTAAGACGCAATACCTTCTGTCCACATACCAATTTACTTACCTTGCAAATATTGAACTCTCGTTTAAATAATTTTTTTTAAGAAAACCATTCTTCCGGGTAAGATAGAAACCATAGACTTGAGCACCCTGCCAATTGTTTCATTGCACACTTTGTTCTTAATTTCCACAGCAATTTGTAATCGTTTGGCCCTAAAAGACCCAAAGTTTTTCGTAGCTTTGGGGTCTGCCGAATGTTTACCCACCTCTCCTGGCCATCAAATGTTGGTGGAGGGCCCCTGTTGTTTACCTCCATGTCATTCAACGGACTTGGATTAGTAAGCTTTTTGCCATGCATGTATATGATGGTTTTTGGAGTAGGTTGGTGAACTTAGGGAACTCTCATCAATGCACATGTATTGATACAGATATCTCGGTCTGATTGAGACATGCAAGTATCAATTTTTGTTTTTAATTCATCATTATCTTATGTAAACATACACCCAATTACCGCAAAACACATTTTTTCACTTCTACATTTACCATTATGGATTTTACCAAATCGGCAAATATAACAAAATTTAAATATGGGGGAGAGGAAGAGTTGTTACAGGATTTATGTGACAGATTGTAGAGTTCCCTGGCTGGACATTGGTTAGTATACATAAAACTTTAAAAACATGTCTAAAAATCATCAATAACGAATTGACCAAAATTTTTCCACTTATATTTCCCAGATAATGATCGCATAGTCTGGCACGTTTGCCATAAACTATCGCGATTAAAAAAGGTGCTCCTGAGAAGTAGAAAGGTTTCCTAGGGTACTCTGTTTTTACTTTTGGGATGCGAATCATACCTCTTTTTATTTCGAGTAGCTTTCGTATGTTCTGTTTTAGAAAAAACGTCTGGACATTTACGTACGAGTTTGCATGGTCTTATTGGGATCAAATTGTCTGCACAATTATTTTTCACTCACGTTCGTGAAAAGCTAGCTGGTTTGGTCGAAAGTTTGATATGTTTCGCATCAATATACCACAGTATGTCATGACAGGCTGTTCCTGTAGTAGATATATGAGTCTTGTAGGTCTCATAGATCTCATTTGGCCATTTGCTTTACACATTAAATTTCACATTTAATTTATCTAATCGTTCTATTGTGTTCCATGAAGCAAATTTATTATTATAAACAATTGTGCTACTTTTTTGATTTGTGACATTTGTTTTTAAAAATTTGGTCAACGACAAATTTGAAAGATCAACCATTGGTTTGAAAACCACGAAACCAAAAGCAAATAATCAATGGTCATTTTCATCTATAATTTTTCTTTTTTACTTTTTACATTATAATTACAAATATTTACAAATATTAAGAAAATAAACAGAAGCATCTTGATTTTATTTAAATATATATTCTATTATTAAGACGTTTCGATGCTCTCCGAGCATCATCCTCAGTAAAATGAAATTCATATAAAAAAATTTGTTAAAAGTTAGAGTTTGATCAATAAAAGGTTATTAAAATAAGTACAACAGGTGATAAAACGATAAAAGAAATAATTGAGTTTAATTAAAAAGTAACAAAGGAACTGATTTCTCTTGAACATTGAGCTTGGGTCCTTTTTGTTTGATGAACAAAGCTTCAGAGAGTTTTTCTTTTAAAATAGTTTCTGTAGTTTGAACCAATTATCTTCATGTTTTCCATGCTTATGCGTGTATGACCTGTCTTTTTGGAGTGACGCAGTAGGTGTGAATTTATGTCTTTCCCCGCGTCTTGTCGTTATGTCTTTCGTAAGCCGTGCTTTTACCATATCGAGCAAAGATTATCTCCTGAAAATGGAGCTTGACCATTTAAGTAAAGTTTTTGTCGACATCAATGGCTACCCCAAATGGTTCGTACACCAAATAATCGAAGAAGAAAGAAAGAAAAAACAGGACCCAGTTATTGATCAGCCAAACGAACCAATTGAAGAAATTTCAACAAAGAAAGTGCAAATTTGTTTACCTTACCAAGGAGGAAAAGGCGAACTGTTGACAAAAAAGATGAAAAATTATCTCAAAAACTGTCTACCAAATACTGAAGCTCGCATTACGTTTAAAGGTTCACGACTTAATTCAAAATTTCCCATAAAAGATAACATTCAAGATACACATAAACACAATATTGTGTACGAAGGCAAGTGTCCAGATTGTGAGGCCACTTATATAGGTGAAACGGGCAGAAGACTCGAAATTAGGACAGATGAGCACGCGGGGAAAGACATAAATTCACACCTACTGCGTCACTCCAAAAAGACAGGTCATACACGCATAAGCATGGAAAACATGAAGATAATTGGTTCAAACTACAGAAACTATTTTAAAAGAAAACTCTCTGAAGCTTTGTTCATCAAACAAAAAGGACCCAAGCTCAATGTTCAAGAGAAATCAGTTCCTTTGTTACTTTTTAATTAAACTCAATTATTTCTTTTATCGTTTTATCACCTGTTGTACTTATTTTAATAACCTTTTATTGATCAAACTCTAACTTTTAACAAATTTTTTTATATGAATTTCATTTTACTGAGGATGATGCTCGGAGAGCATCGAAACGTCTTAATAATAGAATATATATTTAAATAAAATCAAGATGCTTCTGTTTATTTTCTTAATAAAACTCCTTGCCCGTTTAAATTTGTTTTATTTACAAATATGTTGATACAATGTATAACCTTTAAAATACTAGACCATTCGACAATAACCACGACAATGTGACTTTTTCTAAAAAGTTTTTATTGACAAGGTAAATAACAAGAGTTTTTAACGATGAAAAGCGTGGCTGGTTTTCATCTGAAAAGTCTAAACAATATTCACCATTACAAAATGGCAAATCAAGTTCTTTAATATTGTCTCCACATTTTGTAAACATACTGCACGATACATCGCTTCTCTCGTCAATTCTTGCAATGAAGCATCCTGTTGCATTTTCCTCCACATCGCTATCAGTACTTCCTTCAAATTCACCATATAACCACTGGTTCTTACTGAACGAACAATCCAATGCAGTATTTAAGGATGACACGTTTTTGGAAATTTCCAAATGAACCTTGTTCTCTTTTTTAGCATTACTAGTCAAATTTTCCAAAATCTCTTTATCGATTACCGGTAAGGCGAATGCTGAATATCGTCGTCCTTTGCTTGAAAAAATTTTACTAATGCTTGCAAAGTTTTTCTCTTTGTTGTGGTTTCCCAAGATATTTTCTTGACAATCACTGCATGCGTATGAACTGATATTTGCTAAGTATCCATGACTTAAACTTCTTCTGTAACAATTCTCAATCTTCATGTTGCTGTTTATTTTTTTTTTATTCTTGTATGTTTTTCTGTTTTTTGAATTGTTGACAAACAACTACGGTGTTTTATTTTATACAAACTTCATGTCAGCGCAGCCATTTATATATTTGATGAAATTATGACGTAATAACATTATTTGTGAAAACTCTGATGTTTAATTTTTTTTTCTTCATACATTGTTAAAAAGCTTCCACTGAGCCTTTTAACTTAAGAAGATTATAGGCTCATTAAGAGCCATGGCAAACCTATAGATTTCGGATTAGAATGTTCTGAAAAACTACGCAATCGATACCGATGCTGATGAAAACTTAGGATCAATGAATGAAAACGTCATACGTTAGAGATAAAGTGGCTGACATTTCATTGGGAGTATTTTTTTAAAAAAGGCACTTAAAAATATCAATCACTCGAAACTTGCTTGGAATTAAGGCATTAGGACTTTTCCTGAAGATTGATAATGAGAAAGTTTTGATTGCACTATTATATATCGTCCTTTTGTCTTAACTTCGTTCTTTGGGGATGCTGATGACACGCTTATAACCACAACAAAACATAACCAACTAAGAACTTCATAGCTTCATTCTGTAACGTAGATCTTACAAAGTAGACATTATCGATGTCTAGCCAACGTAGTGGAATGCCAAAATTGCGAGCACACACAGATTCCAATGTCTCTCTTGCCATTTCACTAATTTCGCTGCGGTCACCGTCTTGTACAAATAGTTTCCCTATTGAGTTAGCGATTCTTTTAAATGTTCCTTGATAATGATCAGCAATGAATTGGGCAAACTTTTCCTCATTTATATTTCCTAGATAATGTTCGCATAATCTGACACCTTTGCCATTATCTACCGCCATAAGAAACTACCCTTCACAGTGCATTTAAGTTCAAAGCCTTTTAGACCAAGTCCATTAAGAGGCCTTCGTGCCATTGTTCTGGTGGATCAAGCCTCATCAAAGGGGTTGTATTTGGGCTGGAATCCTGTACCATCTAAGTAAGACGCAATACCTTCTGTCTACATACCAATTTACTTACCTTGCAAATATTGAACTCTCATTTAAATAAATTTTTTTAAGAAAACCATTCTTCCGGGTAAGATAGAAACCATAGACTTGAGCACCGTGCCAATTGTTTCATTGCACACTTTGTTCTTAATTTCCACAGCAATTTGTAATCCTTTGGCCCTAAAAGACCCAAAGTTTTTCGTAGCTTTGGGGTCTGCCGAATGTTTACCCACCTCTCCTGGCCATCAAATGTTGGTGGAGGGCCCCTGTTGTTTACCTCCATGTCATTCAACGGACTTGGATTATTAAGCTTTTTGCCATGCATGTATATGATGGTTTTTGGAGTAGGTTGGTGAACTTAGGGAACTCTCATCAATGCCCATGTATTGATACAGATATCTCGGTCTGATTGAGACATGCAAGTATCAATTTTTGTTTTTAATTCATCATTATCTTATGTAAACATACACCCAAATACCGCAAAACACATTTTTTCACTTCTACATTTACCATTATGGATTTTACCAAATCGGCAAATATAACAAAATTTAAATATGGGGGAGAGGAAGAGTTGTTACAGGATTTATGTGACAGATTGTAGAGTTCCCTGGCTGGACATCAGTTGGTATACATAAAACTTTAAAAACATGTCTAAAAATCATCAATAATGAATTGGCCAAAATTTTTCCACTTATATTTCCCAGATAAGGATCGCATAGTCTGGCACGTTTGCCATAAACTATCGCGATAAAAAAGGTGCTCCCGAGAAGTAGAAAGGTTTCCTAGGGTACTCTGTTTTTACTTTTGGGATACGAATCATACCTCTTTTTATTTCGAGTAGCTTTCGTATGTTCTGTTTTAGAAAAAACGTCTGGACATTTACGTACGAGTTTGCATGGTCTTATTGGGATCAAATTGTCTGCACAATTATTTTTCACTCACGTTCGTGAAAAGCTAGCTGGTTTGGTCGAAAGTGTGATATTTTTCGCATCAATATACCACAGTATGTCATGACAGGCTGTTCCTGTAGTAGATATATGTATCTTGTAGGTCTCATAGATCTCATTTGGCCATTTGCTCTACACATTAAATTTCACATTTAATTTATCTAATCGTTCTATTGTGTTCCATGAAGCAAATTTGTTATTATAAACAATTGTGCTACTTTTTTGATTTGTGACATTTGTTTTTAAAAATTTGGTCAACGACAAATTTGAAAGATCAACCATTGGTTTGAAAACCACGAAACCAAAAGCAAATAATCAATGGTCATTTTCATCTATAATTTTTCTTTTTTACTTTTTACATTATAATTACAAATATTTACAAATATGTTGATACAATGTATAACCTTTAAAATATTAGACCATTCGACAATAACCACGACAATGTGACTTTTTCTAAAAAGTTTTTGTTGAGAAGGTAAATAACAAGAGTTTTTAACGATGAAAAGCGTGGCTGGTTTTCATCTGAAAAGTCTAAACAATATTCACCATTACAAAATGGCAAATCAAGTTCTTTAATATTGTCTCCACATTTTGTAAACATACTGCACGATACATCGCTTCTCTCGTCAATTCTTGCAATGAAGCATCCTGTTGCATTTTCCTCCACATCGCTATCAGTACTTTCTTCAAATTCACCATATAACCACTGGTTCTTACTGAACGAACAATCCAATGCAGTATTTAAGGATGACACGTTTTTGGAAATTTCCAAATGAACCTTGTTCTCTTTTTTAGCATTACTAGTCAAATTTTCCAAAATCTCTTTATCGATTACCGGTAAGGCGAATGCTGAATATCGTCGTCCTTTGCTTGAAAAAATTTTACTAATGCTTGCAAAGTTTTTCTCTTTATTGTGGTTTCCCAAGATATTTTCTTGACAATCACTGCATGCGTATGAACTGATATTTGCTAAGTATCCATGACTTAAACTTCTTCTGTAACAATTCTCAATCTTCATGTTGCTGTTTATTTTTTTTTATTCTTGTATGTTTTTCTGTTTTTTGAATTGTTGACAAACAACTACGGTGTTTTATTTTATACAAACTTCATGTCAGCGCAGCCATTTATATATTTGATGACATTATGACGTAATAACATCTTTTGTGAAAACTCTGATGTTTAATTTTTTTTCCTTCATACATTGTTAAAAAGCTTCCACTGAGCCTTTACTTAAGATTATAGGCTCATTAAGAGCCATGGCAAACCTATAGATTTCGGATTAGAATGTTCTGAAAAACTACGCAATCGATACCGATGCTGATGAAAACTTAGGATCAATGAATGAAAACGTCATACGTTAGAGATAAAGTGGCTGACATTCCATTGGGAGTAGTTTTTTAAAAAAGGGACTTAAAAATATCAATCACTCGAAACTTGCTTAGAATTAAGGCATTAGGACTTTTCCTGAAGATTGATAATGAGAAAGTTTTGATTGCACTATTATATATCGTCCTTTTGTCTTAACTTCGTTCTTTGGGGATGCTAATGACACGCTTATAAACACAACAAAACATAACCAACTAAGAACTTCATAGCTTCATTCTGTATCGTAGATCTTACAAAGTAGACATTATCAATGTCTAGCCAACGTAGTGGAATGCCAGAATGCCAAAAGCACACACAGATTCCAATGTCTCTCTTGCCATTTCACTATTTTCGCTGCGGTCACCGTCTTGTACAAATAGTTTCCCTATTGAGTTAGCGATTCTTTTAAATGTTCCTTGATAATGATCAGCAATGAATTGGGCAAACTTTTCCTCATTTATATTTCCTAGATAATGTTCGCATAATCTGACACCTTTGCCATTATCTACCGCCATAAGAAACTACTCTTCACAGTGCATTTAAGTTCAAAGCCTTTTAGACCAAGCCCATTAAGAGACCTTCGTGCCATTGTTCTGGTGGATCGAGCCTCATCAAAAGGGTTGTATTTGGGCTGGAATCCTGTACCATCTAAGTAAGACGCAATACCTTCTGTCCACATACCAATTTACTTACCTTGCAAATATTGAACTCTCGTTTAAATAATTTTTTTTAAGAAAACCATTCTTCCGGGTAAGATAGAAACCATAGACTTGAGCACCCTGCCAATTGTTTCATTGCACACTTTGTTCTTAATTTCCACAGCAATTTGTAATCCTTTGGCCCTAAAAGACCCAAAGTTTTTCGTAGCTTTGGGGTCTGCCGAATGTTTACCCACCTCTCCTGGCCATCAAATGTTGGTGGAGGGCCCCTGTTGTTTACCTCCATGTCATTCAACGGACTTGGATTAGTAAGCTTTTTGCCATGCATGTATATGATGGTTTTTGGAGTAGGTTGGTGAACTTAGGGAACTCTCATCAATGCACATGTATTGATACAGATATCTCGGTCTGATTGAGACATGCAAGTATCAATTTTTGTTTTTAATTCATCATTATCTTATGTAAACATACACCCAATTACCGCAAAACACATTTTTTCACTTCTACATTTACCATTATGGATTTTACCAAATCGGCAAATATAACAAAATTTAAATATGGGGGAGAGGAAGAGTTGTTACAGGATTTATGTGACAGATTGTAGAGTTCCCTGGCTGGACATTGGTTAGTATACATAAAACTTTAAAAACATGTCTAAAAATCATCAATAACGAATTGACCAAAATTTTTCCACTTATATTTCCCAGATAATGATCGCATAGTCTGGCACGTTTGCCATAAACTATCGCGATTAAAAAAGGTGCTCCTGAGAAGTAGAAAGGTTTCCTAGGGTACTCTGTTTTTACTTTTGGGATGCGAATCATACCTCTTTTTATTTCGAGTAGCTTTCGTATGTTCTGTTTTAGAAAAAACGTCTGGACATTTACGTACGAGTTTGCATGGTCTTATTGGGATCAAATTGTCTGCACAATTATTTTTCACTCACGTTCGTGAAAAGCTAGCTGGTTTGGTCGAAAGTTTGATATGTTTCGCATCAATATACCACAGTATGTCATGACAGGCTGTTCCTGTAGTAGATATATGAGTCTTGTAGGTCTCATAGATCTCATTTGGCCATTTGCTTTACACATTAAATTTCACATTTAATTTATCTAATCGTTCTATTGTGTTCCATGAAGCAAATTTATTATTATAAACAATTGTGCTACTTTTTTGATTTGTGACATTTGTTTTTAAAAATTTGGTCAACGACAAATTTGAAAGATCAACCATTGGTTTGAAAACCACGAAACCAAAAGCAAATAATCAATGGTCATTTTCATCTATAATTTTTCTTTTTTACTTTTTACATTATAATTACAAATATTTACAAATATTAAGAAAATAAACAGAAGCATCTTGATTTTATTTAAATATATATTCTATTATTAAGACGTTTCGATGCTCTCCGAGCATCATCCTCAGTAAAATGAAATTCATATAAAAAATTTGTTAAAAGTTAGAGTTTGATCAATAAAAGGTTATTAAAATAAGTACAACAGGTGATAAAACGATAAAAGAAATAATTGAGTTTAATTAAAAAGTAACAAAGGAACTGATTTCTCTTGAACATTGAGCTTGGGTCCTTTTTGTTTGATGAACAAAGCTTCAGAGAGTTTTTCTTTTAAAATAGTTTCTGTAGTTTGAACCAATTATCTTCATGTTTTCCATGCTTATGCGTGTATGACCTGTCTTTTTGGAGTGACGCAGTAGGTGTGAATTTATGTCTTTCCCCGCGTCTTGTCGTTATGTCTTTCGTAAGCCGTGCTTTTACCATATCGAGCAAAGATTATCTCCTGAAAATGGAGCTTGACCATTTAAGTAAAGTTTTTGTCGACATCAATGGCTACCCCAAATGGTTCGTACACCAAATAATCGAAGAAGAAAGAAAGAAAAAACAGGACCCAGTTATTGATCAGCCAAACGAACCAATTGAAGAAATTTCAACAAAGAAAGTGCAAATTTGTTTACCTTACCAAGGAGGAAAAGGCGAACTGTTGACAAAAAAGATGAAAAATTATCTCAAAAACTGTCTACCAAATACTGAAGCTCGCATTACGTTTAAAGGTTCACGACTTAATTCAAAATTTCCCATAAAAGATAACATTCAAGATACACATAAACACAATATTGTGTACGAAGGCAAGTGTCCAGATTGTGAGGCCACTTATATAGGTGAAACGGGCAGAAGACTCGAAATTAGGACAGATGAGCACGCGGGGAAAGACATAAATTCACACCTACTGCGTCACTCCAAAAAGACAGGTCATACACGCATAAGCATGGAAAACATGAAGATAATTGGTTCAAACTACAGAAACTATTTTAAAAGAAAACTCTCTGAAGCTTTGTTCATCAAACAAAAAGGACCCAAGCTCAATGTTCAAGAGAAATCAGTTCCTTTGTTACTTTTTAATTAAACTCAATTATTTCTTTTATCGTTTTATCACCTGTTGTACTTATTTTAATAACCTTTTATTGATCAAACTCTAACTTTTAACAAATTTTTTTATATGAATTTCATTTTACTGAGGATGATGCTCGGAGAGCATCGAAACGTCTTAATAATAGAATATATATTTAAATAAAATCAAGATGCTTCTGTTTATTTTCTTAATAAAACTCCTTGCCCGTTTAAATTTGTTTTATTTACAAATATGTTGATACAATGTATAACCTTTAAAATACTAGACCATTCGACAATAACCACGACAATGTGACTTTTTCTAAAAAGTTTTTATTGACAAGGTAAATAACAAGAGTTTTTAACGATGAAAAGCGTGGCTGGTTTTCATCTGAAAAGTCTAAACAATATTCACCATTACAAAATGGCAAATCAAGTTCTTTAATATTGTCTCCACATTTTGTAAACATACTGCACGATACATCGCTTCTCTCGTCAATTCTTGCAATGAAGCATCCTGTTGCATTTTCCTCCACATCGCTATCAGTACTTCCTTCAAATTCACCATATAACCACTGGTTCTTACTGAACGAACAATCCAATGCAGTATTTAAGGATGACACGTTTTTGGAAATTTCCAAATGAACCTTGTTCTCTTTTTTAGCATTACTAGTCAAATTTTCCAAAATCTCTTTATCGATTACCGGTAAGGCGAATGCTGAATATCGTCGTCCTTTGCTTGAAAAAATTTTACTAATGCTTGCAAAGTTTTTCTCTTTGTTGTGGTTTCCCAAGATATTTTCTTGACAATCACTGCATGCGTATGAACTGATATTTGCTAAGTATCCATGACTTAAACTTCTTCTGTAACAATTCTCAATCTTCATGTTGCTGTTTATTTTTTTTTATTCTTGTATGTTTTTCTGTTTTTTGAATTGTTGACAAACAACTACGGTGTTTTATTTTATACAAACTTCATGTCAGCGCAGCCATTTATATATTTGATGAAATTATGACGTAATAACATCTTTTGTGAAAACTCTGATGTTTAATTTTTTTTTCCTTCATACATTGTTAAAAAGCTTCCACTGAGCCTTTTAACTTAAGAAGATTATAGGCTCATTAAGAGCCATGGCAAACTTATAGATTTCGGATTAGAATGTTCTGAAAAACTACGCAATCGATACCGATGCTGATGAAAACTTAGGATCAATGAATGAAAACGTCATACGTTAGAGATAAAGTGGCTGACATTCCATTGGGAGTAGTTTTTTAAAAAAGGGACTTAAAAATATCAATCACTCGAAACTTGCTTAGAATTAAGGCATTAGGACTTTTCCTGAAGATTGATAATGAGAAAGTTTTGATTGCACTATTATATATCGTCCTTTTGTCTTAACTTCGTTCTTTGGGGATGCTAATGACACGCTTATAACCACAACAAAACATAACCAACTAAGAACTTCATAGCTTCATTCTGTAACGTAGATCTTACAAAGTAGACATTATCGATGTCTAGCCAACGTAGTGGAATGCCAAAATTGCGAGCACACACAGATTCCAATGTCTCTCTTGCCATTTCACTAATTTCGCTGCGGTCACCGTCTTGTACAAATAGTTTCCCTATTGAGTTAGCGATTCTTTTAAATGTTCCTTGATAATGATCAGCAATGAATTGGGCAAACTTTTCCTCATTTATATTTCCTAGATAATGTTCGCATAATCTGACACCTTTGCCATTATCTACCGCCATAAGAAACTACCCTTCACAGTGCATTTAAGTTCAAAGCCTTTTAGACCAAGCCCATTAAGAGACCTTCGTGCCATTGTTCTGGTGGATCGAGCCTCATCAAAAGGGTTGTATTTGGGCTGGAATCCTGTACCATCTAAGTAAGACGCAATACCTTCTGTCCACATACCAATTTACTTACCTTGCAAATATTGAACTCTCATTTAAATAAATTTTTTTAAGAAAACCATTCTTCCGGGTAAGATAGAAACCATAGACTTGAGCACCCTGCCAATTGTTTCATTGCACACTTTGTTCTTAATTTCCACAGCAATTTGAAATCCTTTGGCCCTAAAAGACCCAAAGTTTTTCGTAGCTTTGGGGTCTGCCGAATGTTTACCCACCTCTCCTGGCCATCAAATGTTGGTGGAGGGCCCCTGTTGTTTACCTCCATGTCATTCAACGGACTTGGATTATTAAGCTTTTTGCCATGCATGTATATGATGGTTTTTGGAGTAGGTTGGTGAACTTAGGGAACTCTCATCAATGCCCATGTATTGATACAGATATCTCGGTCTGATTGAGACATGCAAGTATCAATTTTTGTTTTTAATTCATCATTATCTTATGTAAACATACACCCAAATACCACAAAACACATTTTTTCACTTCTACATTTACCATTATGGATTTTACCAAATCGGCAAATATAACAAAATTTAAATATGGGGGAGAGGAAGAGTTGTTACAGGATTTATGTGACAGATTGTAGAGTTTCCTGGCTGGACATCAGTTGGTATACATAAAACTTTAAAAACATGTCTAAAAATCATCAATAATGAATTGGCCTAAATTTTTCTATTTATATTTCCCAGATAATGATCGCATAGTCTGGCACGTTTGCCATAAACTATCGCGATAAAAAAGGTGCTCCCGAGAAGTAGAAAGGTTTCTTAGGGTACTCTGTTTTTACTTTTGGGATACGAATCATACCTCTTTTTATTTCGAGTAGCTTTCGTATGTTCTGTTTTAGAAAAAACGTCTGGACATTTACGTACGAGTTTGCATGGTCTTATTGGGATCAAATTGTCTGCACAATTATTTTTCACTCACGTTCGTGAAAAGCTAGCTGGTTTGGTCGAAAGTTTGATATGTTTCGCATCAATATACCACAGTATGTCATGACAGGCTGTTCCTGTAGTAGATATATGAGTCTTGTAGGTCTCATAGATCTCATTTGGCCATTTGCTTTACACATTAAATTTCACATTTAATTTATCTAATCGTTCTATTGTGTTCCATGAAGCAAATTTATTATTATAAACAATTGTGCTACTTTTTTGATTTGTGGCATTTGTTTTTAAAAATTTGGTCAACAACAAATTTGAAAGATCAACCATTGGTTTGAAAACCACGAAACCAAAAGCAAATAATCAATGGTCATTTTCATCTATAATTTTTCTTTTTTACTTTTTACATTATAATTACAAATATTTACAAATATGTTGATACAATGTATAACCTTTAAAATACTAGACCATTCGACAATAACCACGACAATGTGACTTTTTCTAAAAAGTTTTTGTTGAGAAGGTAAATAACAAGAGTTTTTAACGATGAAAAGCGTGGCTGGTTTTCATCTGAAAAGTCTAAACAATATTCACCATTACAAAATGGCAAATCAAGTTCTTTAATATTGTCTCCACATTTTGTAAACATACTGCACGATACATCGCCTCTCTCGTCAATTCTTGCAATGAAGCATCCTGTTGCATTTTCCTCCACATCGCTATCAGTACTTCCTTCAAATTCACCATATAACCACTGGTTCTTACTGAACGAACAATCCAATGCAGTATTTAAGGATGACACGTTTTTGGAAATTTCCAAATCAACCATGTTCTCTTTTTCAGCATTATTAGTCAAATTTTCCAAAATCTCTTTATCGATTACTGGTATCGTGAATGCTGAATATCGTCGTCTCTTGCTTGCAAAAAGTTTACTGATATTTGCGAAACTTTTGTCTTTATTTTCTTGACAATCACTGCATTCGTTTGAACTGATATTTGCTAAGTGTCCATGACTTAAACTTCTTCTGTAACAATTCTCAATCTTCATGTTGTTGTTTATTTTTTCTTATTCTTGTATGTTGTTCTGTTTTTGTTTATTTTTTTTATTTGTTGACAAACACCTACGATGTCTGTTCTTTTAATACAAACTTCGTGTGAACGCTGCCATTTATATCTTTGATAAGATTATTGACGTAATAATATTTTGTGATCCTCTAATTAATTTTTTATTCATATAAGAGTTTTACCTGCACCTATTAACTTTAAAAGATTATAGTCATATTAAGACCCATGTCAAACCTATAGATTTGAGATTTCAATGATCTACAAACATATACGTCATGCGTTAGGAAAAGAAAGAATTAACAAAAGCTGCCATTTGGTTAGGGTATTTTTTTAAGAGAAGGCAATCAAATCATTCGAAACTTGCTTAGAAGCATGACATTTGTTTGGGATTTTCCTCAAAATCAGAAAATGTCAATCGCACCACTAGTTTCTTCTTTTTATCTTCACAAAAATTTCCCCTCATTATTGATGAATCGTTCTACCACTTTTATTGTTTCAAGAATAAGTCTTTTGGTACCTTCAACACACAAACTTTGGAAATCATAACTCATAGTAACATCCTTTCATTGAAAATACACTTAATTACCCATAATTCTTCAGTCGTTCGTAGTATTATTACCGATACTTCTTTGTATGGTCCTAACCTCTTTCGTTAAAACCATCATGTAAAATCTTTTTGATCATGCTATTTAATAGCTGCAGTTTATAAAAATCTCAATTGGAATGGTGATCAAAAGAAAAGGCTTCTTGGTTACCAATAGTTTTATATACTGACTTTCAAACTTTTCATAATTCAGAAGCACAATTTTTGTGTATAAATCTGAATGATCATCGATATTGTTGTTAACCCGTTAACTTTGTGGAGATTGTAAAGCTTAGTACATTGGGGACAGGCTCTGTTGGGCGTATGCCGTCTGTGCATCAATTCAATGACATTTCACTGGTCTGCAGGATTCAGGTCCAATTGAGCAAAGCTTCCCTTAGGCATCACACCCTGAGCGTTTGTTCGAGCACGGGCGTTAATTCGAAAGTGGGCGTTTCTTCGGTCATTACGGTATCTTAATTTCGGAGGACCAATTTATGAATATGGCGTTTAATAGCTGCAGTCTATAAAAATCCCAATTGGAATGGTGATCAAAAGAAAAGGCTTCTTGGTTACCAATAGTTTTATAAACTGTCTTTCAAACTTTTCATACTTCAGCAATAGAATCTATTTGTAAAAATCTGAATGATGATCGATATTGTGTCGATAAAGTTAATGGCCATCAAACACTCATTTACCTTTCATAAAAAGTAAATGCTTCATTTGGTGAATATTATATAGCATTATCAACAGGTAACTCAAAATTAAAATAAAACCACCATCATTTTTTCTTTCTGGACACCATTTTTTAGCAAAATGTGGGTAGTAAGGGGCAGTTGTTGTACATGGGACAGGTAAGGTGAGAGTAAGTTGAATCAGACATGGAATTGCGGACATGGAATATTCACTGATTTTCAGTACCGATATAGGTAAATCAATCAGCCACACTACTCTCATTCAAAGGACCATTAGCTACACCTTTGATGCAACAACAATATCATGCTTTTCATCATGACCCAACAATATCATATGTTTTGTAAATAGAAGTAATGAGATTTTGTATAATCATTTTCACCCTTGATACAGGTCAAGAACAACTACTTTGTGAAAATGTTTTAATGATTGCAGATATATTACAGTAATGTAAGGTATGATTAGTAATGAGCTGACTGTTGGAGGGAACGAATGGCTCATTGAAAATACATACGCTGCAAAGATGGAAATACATCTCGTGTTTGCTTAACCCTATCATTCCCAGGGGAGGGCGTTGGGGCTAATAGGCCCACGGCATTCCATCAAAATCGATATCTCCGGAACCGTTAATGGTATTGACTTTATATTTCATGACTTTTCCTCATATTTAGTAGGGATTTTAATAAAAACCATTTTTTTTTCTCAAGCATTTTTGCTCACGTCAGCACTTTTTTGAGGTACATCCATTTTCACCAAAACATTCTACTTGGAAATCTGAGCCATGTTGTACTGATTATAACTCTTATATGCATCATAACTTTCTAAGATACTATTCTAGACATTAAATACTTTTTGTAACTATGATATCATCTATAGAACGTGTGATGTCATAATTTTCCGAAATATATTTAATTTTTCAATCATTTTTTATGCACCATTTATGATATGAAAAATTGATTCTAATTTGTATTTAGCCTCTATAATTATTATAATTAATTATATTTAATTAATATAATTATAATTATTAGATGTATTTTGTTTTTAAATGTTTTTTTATGCTTACGTAGGCATTATTTCGTTCCTCTGTTGATTTGAAAATCGTTCAAATTTGATAGAAATCCCATTGTTAATAAAGTGCTGATGCCAGCATATTTCCAACTGCGTTTGCCAAAAAATTTGAATATGTTACTCACAAACAAAAGAAATAAGAAAACTATGATCAAAACATAACAATCTACAAAATTTAAGGTATATCATAAATCATGAAAAATTCTTGAAAATTTACTTACTCAGTTAGAGATGTGCTGACGTCAGCAAAATTCAATAGTAACCATGGTATTGATTATTATCGAATAAATGCAGAAAAGGTTGACCTACATTTGTACCAAGTTTTATTGCCTTAGCATGGATAGAATAGATTTTATAGGGGGCGGGGCCTACTAGCCAGCCCGGGTATGATCGGGTTAATTAACATGAGTATTTCTTTTCTCCTCGTTTTCGTTTGTGCAATCACTTTTATTTACCTTTGGTTTTTCGCACGAGAAAACTATTATTCACCCTGGTGGATAAAACGTTATTTTTTTATCCACCTGTCGTTTTTATGCAGTTTTTATTTCGGTAGTCAAGTCACCCTGAAGTAAGATTTGTGTGTTCATTAATTAATTTGCATAAACTGCATTGAATGAAGTTCCAAAGTATGTCCAATGACCAGCATTTAGCCACTCAAAAGGAATATGTGGAAGAATGAACTCAGGAAAATGGGGTAACTTGGTACACATTTGAAAGGATCATTGCTGAATGAAATACAGGAGATAACAAGCAGAAAATGGAAGAGCAACTCCAGCAAGTTGTCACACTCAAAAATGAGTGTCAAAAATGATGAGACCTCTGGAATAATACGATTACCACCAAACGGCAGTAATAATTTAAGAACAATTATGATTTGTTTCGCTTCAAAATTGATCGGTATCTCAGGGACCGCACAATGCTTCCATATAGTCCGCAACAGAAAGTTGCACATTTTGAGGTCCAGATTAGCGCGCCGTGTACGGTCTCTAGTCTCTCAGTCTAATTGACAACAAGTGCATTTTATATAGAGTAACCTCAAGCAATGAAAACATGGTTGCTAAGAAAAACGAAGGGGATGAAATAAATATGGAAGTAGGAAGCCCGCCACTCTTTTAGCAAATAATTTGACATTAAAAATGATCGAAAAAATAGCAACGATGACTCATTTAGGATCGTTAGAGAAAGATAAGTCGAATTCACATTTGTGTCAAACTGTTTGGTGCAATGGAAATACCAAAGAGGGTTTATAATAATTTCTTCTGCAATCTAGCTGAGGATCCCGATTGTTTTCGTACGGATATCATTCATTTAAAATATCTCAGGTTAGTATTCAACACGTTTGTTTACATATCCACATTTAAAATATTGACAACTTCGAGAAGGTAGAATATCAAATATCTTTACTCGATCAACCGATCAACTGCAGTTTAGTTCACAATTTTAGTTCCACTCTTTCTTGAAATGGAATTTCAATGCGTTCTGCTTCCAAAAATACTTTGTATGACAAACATATAGACTTAAGGTAACAACTTAAGGTAAACAACTTAAGGTAAACAACTTCTTTGGCGTTATGCAATAGTTTGACCCTTTGAATGAATGAGTGAATGAATGAATGAATGAATGAATGAATGAATGAATGAATGAATGAATGAATGAGTACCTCAAAGGAATCATTACATGATAGGGATATAGGTTACTAATATTTTTTACTTACTGGGCGAAAACTTCTTTCATTCTCTTAAAACCCTATGTTAAGAATTCTTTCCCAAACTGCAATCGATTTTTTTTTTCTCTATAGATCATTTCAGTTACAACCATAAAGCCGGATCTCCACTAGGCGGAAAATGTAGCGGCGGAAATATTTTCTGCAATCTGATTGGCTCTGTGAAATTTTTTTGACTTTATGAACCAATCAGATTGCAGAGAGCTTTTTCGCGCCGACATTTTCCGCCTAGTGGAGATCCGGCTTAAGACGAAAAAGAAAATGAAAAAATATAAAAAACAGGACACCATACTAAATGTCAGCATGTTCTGACAGAAAAGTACTGTTCACAAATACATAACAAATAACCAGAGACCCTTCTTAACTTGCGGAAGAAGACAGTTAATTGAAAAGAGATGATACACGAGGGTCATAAATGTTAAAAATAAGGTTCTCTTGGGTCTAATATAGTTCGATTTAAATTTAGGTGGTGATTAATTTAGGTATCTCACGTATTTCTGCGTTAAGATTATCCCATTCATTAATCAGTAAGGAAAGAAAGTGTTTGCAAAGCCATTATACATCCATTCTTTCGAAGTTCCACGTATTGCACCTGTTATTGCGTGACAGGTGTTGTTTTGTAGAAACTCAAGCCTATTAGAGAAGCTGGTATAATGTGGTTGATCATAGACATCTGCATAGTCAAGGATTGATCTAACACAGCTTTTGTATATTGAAGTAAGAGTTTTTACGTGGTACAAAAATGTTCAAGTTTCCTAAGTAGCCATATTCCTTTATTAAACATACTGATTTTCTCTTCTATTTGACTATTAAAGTTTAATCGTTTATCTAGAATCAAACTAAGATGCTTCTGCATATCAATTATAGATACTGCTGAATCATTGGAAATAAGTGGGTCATCTCAGTTTTTTGTGAGAAAAAAAGCACTTTATTTGCTTGTTTATTTGGATCTGGATTAAAACACAATTTCCATTGCGAAGCCCAATCTGCTAATAGATTCAAGTCAGAATTCAAAGAAGTACAAGAAGCATCTGGTTGTGAACTGTGGTAAGATGTGTCGTCTGCAAAAACTTTAACATTTGATTCTAAATTGAATGGCAAATCGTTTATGTAAATAAGAAATAAATGTGGACCTAGTACAGAACCTTGAGGCACACCAGCAGAAATAATTGTCCAAGGAGAGGTGATTTCATTCAATGACACCCTTTGATGACGATTTTTGAGGTAATTCCGATTGAGAGAGTAGTATTGGGCGTAGGATATGGAAATTTGTCCGAGAAAAAGAAAGTTCTACGTAACCGGTCCTTTTCAAATCACAGTTATGTAGTTATGATGGCTCCAGAGAATAATACCAACCTCACATAGAGCTCTCACACACTACATTAACACAGTAGATAGAAAACATCTTGAAAGCTTTGTTTAAACTAAGTTTGTCACACCACAAGCTTTCAGTGATAAAACCTACTACCACTTATAAATGTTCCTTTCACACTTCATAGTATCGAATAATCGACAGCCATATCGAATTAATTAGAGAGTATGTGTTCCATTGTCAAAATGATATTTCTCCTTCATTTGTACGTCCGTCCCATGTCCCCTGCTGTAGCCTGATACCGCAGCAGTAAGCATGGAATAGAGGCTGCTTCTGTTGATGACCCTGGTCTAGTTAAGATTAGTCATCTGCATAGAAGTTGAAACTATTTTATCATCATTTTATTTTATCAAGTGCAGCCTTAATACAGTAACTTGAACGTATGCTGTCTGCTCTGAAGAGTTGCAAAAATCTAGACAATTCAAGTCAAGGCCACGTTTGTCGAGCAAGTAAAGTATATACATATATACCGATCACATCAAACTTTCTTTGTGGAAACCAATATTATATACCCAATAATTTATCAGTTAAAGCTAATATCCAACAATTAATAAAGGTAAAAAGAAATTCTTATTATTTTTATTTTTATAAGAAGATCTACCTCCGAATGATGCTTGCATTTTCTCATGGCTTTAATCAGAAAAATTTGCACTAAGCTTAAGATTGTTTGTGTTGGAAGAGAGGAGGGAAGTAGTTCATACTTATGATGGAATAAGATTTTAAAGGGTCGGCCTACCATCAATGCTTAAGTCCGAACAGCCTTTCATAATTATTCCGAACACAAGTAATAAACAGACCTGTGCAGGTTTACCAGATCATAATGGTGTGTCTGTGCCGATGAAATTCAATTTGTTTAAGCATGCGGAAGATTGCGTTAAAAACCTATATTTGCTGAACGCGTATTAACTTGAAAGTGTGTGTTATCAGATGCTAAGTTTTGATGTTTCAATAAGTAGCGCTGCTTTCATAAGGGCTCAAAGAGTTCTCAGAAACGAAAAATCTTGTTATGAGAGAAATCGCCGATTGACTCTCGAGAATGAAGCAATTCAAGCAGCGAACAAATAGGAAGTAAATTGCAAACACGGGTTTCTAGTTTTATTTTGCACAGACCGATAACAACAAATGGAAAAAGTAATCTTTTATTCCAACAATTACGTACATCAACAATTAATAGTACTATTTTATGAATCCGTTAATATGTATTACATAATTTGCGTGTGGAGTTGACTTTCAGCCGACTTTTACAAAGAAATAATAATTTGAAAAGCATTTTATTTGAAGCACTTTCTTATTTTTTGAAGGTAAATGAAAGTACCCGTAATAACATTCAAGTTCATCTGACGCTACAAAAAAATGCACTGAGAAACCAGCCTCGAATCCAGGGTCTCTTGCTTTTCCGATATACGGCCGCCGTCCGTACCGATGAGTTTATAGCAACCTAGAACCCAGTGTCCCAAAAGTTATACGAAAATTGTCTAACTTGACACGTCTAAACGCGCTGACCTTCAAGCTTCTAGTTTTATTTCAAATAACAACAAAAACAATTGGATGGTGAAAAAAGACAGTTTGTTTTGAACGAATAAGTTCGAAAATGCCAAAAAAAAATTTATTTATCACTGGAATTTCTTTCTGTTACAAGACCAAAAATCAAAACCTTTTTACATATAGAATTTAGAGAAAATAAGCATTCCCTATGAAATTTTCAGGCACCCATTAAAAAAATTAATATTGAGGAAAAGCCAAAAGTTTCTTGTAAGTCGGACATGGTGTCAGCATACTCCCCCAATCCATGTAACAGGAGATAGGCCAATCAATTTGGGGGAAGGTATCCACGGGGAACTCCATTTCTTTCTTTTTTACCTTATTCTATTTATTTTTCTGGAAACATAAAAGGCAATATAATTACAAACTTGTTTAACACAGATAAAACACACATATCGTTACTTATTGACCTGAAGTTGGGAAGTTCCACTGTCATTATGACAAATTGAATTCTGTTATCATTAGTAACTATATGCAACTTGATTGTCATTCCTCAGCATAATCTTGTGACGATTCACATACAATATACTGCATACACAACTACGACTAGGATTTTATTTTGTAGTAGAAAGTTGAAACAAACATATGTGTCTGTTGTTAAATCCCAAACACAGCGACTAGCTACCTGAATTCCTTGTCCTTGGTTTTCTGTTAGAGAAACAGTAATGACATATTTATATCTTTCATACGAAAAAGATTTCAACTTAGCGTTTATAGCATTTGAAAGATTTACACATAAATTTGCGCTGTCAGCATCTACACCCCTTGAAAGAACTTCCGTTTTGATCATATTCCTAATAGCAGTTTCGTTAACTTTAACTCTTGGTTCAAGCTCGTAACTATTTTGATACGAATGATCTTCATGAATCAGTTTCATTCTGATACCATATGGACTCGCCATTTTCAAGTTAGCCCGATCATGTACGCTGATATCCGATGCATTGCTTGAGAAGTCACGTTTCAGTTCTTTCTTTGGTTTTTCAGAATGGGTAACAGTAAAAGTTCCGTGAGATAATTCCATTTTCCAATCGTGTATTTGCCCAAAAAAGCTGGCGGCGCGTGGTCTTGACTCATCTGTTACATTTTCCTCCTTTATCATCCCCATTGTCATTCCAGACATTGAAATCGGTAGCTGGCTTTTATTGTCTGATAAATTAAAACTAATATTTTTTTTGGAAACTGCAGGAAAGCTACAGAGGCGGATCAAGAACCTAGTCGAACTTTATTGAGAAGAGTAAGGTCACCAAGACTATAAAAGAAAAACGTGCAAATGACCTATATAGGGGCCGGACAAAAGGCCCAATATAAGCTATTGTGAAAACATGTCATTGTATCAATCAATAGCGGTTCAAATCCAATGGCGGATTATTTCAAATTTATTTATCTTTTAGCACTAAGTCCGTCTCTAATCATGTTTATTGTAACCTATGATGATAGCTGTAACCTACATTTACTTATTGTAACTTATTCTAAGAAAAAATGATAAAACGCCTGTCATCGGCTTTGAACCACTATGTTCTTGAAAAGAACTGCAAAGTTTCAGGCCACGAGGGCATCTTCACTTACACTTTTTTTAAAAATATGTAAAAGATAAACAATTCAAAAGCTGTTGGAAGACGACCAACTGCTCCATATCAAATGTACACACTTTTAAATAATGCAAGAAAATACTTCCTTAGATTTTCTGAAAACTTTTTTAAAATTTAGCGTAAATTTACACATCATCATCGAAAGCATGGATATAAAAAACTTTATTGGGAAAAAATACGCTCGACACCATTTAAAAACTTATAACCGATTCGGAATAGGCAAAAAAACGGTTGCAGCGCAACTCTTAGTCGATAGGCAAAAAGCCTAAATAAATAAGATTTCTCCCGTTACTAATTAATCTGAACTAATGTGAACTCAGTGTGACAAGGGCTTTCATTATAAACGTGAATTCGAGAAAGGTGTGTTGAATTTAAGAAAAATTAAAAAGACTTTGACCCGTGACGGATTTTTTTAAATGTCAAAACCAGATATTATCGTCCTGTTTCTTGTCCTGTTGCGCCTTTTATATAAACATTGTTATAGGGTAAGACATTTTATTTGAAACAGCAGAAATAACTTACCTATCTTCAAATGCAAACAACAACAACAACAACAACAACAACAAGAAACAAACAGAGAAAACTTTATCTTGAACTTTTAAAAGTGTTGATTTTCACATTGACTTTTTTGTGACAGTATCACACGATATTTCCATCTCTAAACATATCTCATTTCTTTTTGTTTACTTACAAGATATTATGTTCTTAACTTCTTTGAATTTACGA
This sequence comes from Turritopsis rubra, assembly GCA_039566895.2. NCBI lineage: Eukaryota > Metazoa > Cnidaria > Hydrozoa > Anthoathecata > Oceaniidae > Turritopsis > Turritopsis rubra. The sequence continues at coordinate 14,933,487 of CM077627.1, forward strand.
TGAGAAAAAACAAATAATAAAGGCGTTTGGAGGAAAAACAGTTTCTGGTTCTTATGAAAATGATTGCTAAATCGTGTACTTTGTTGTCTTCAAAGATATTTTTGGTTTAAGCAGAATATCTAAAAATACCCTGTCACGAAAAAGCTCGGGGAAAATAATTCGTCATGGAACGGTTCGTTATCAGACAAAACACTTCGGATATGTTATAGTGATAGAATTCGGAGATTTCTAACTATCGTGTTCTTGAAAGAGCAAAAAATATTACAAGGGTTACTTTGATTACCTTTTCTCACAAATAAACTCCATAGTTAAGAGTATATAATGTTTCAGTAGCATTTCTCTCAAAATGGCGACAGAAAACTACTTCACGTCAAGCAGTAACAACATCGGACCGGAATCATCCCATTTCGCATATCGGATTGGGCCGTATGTCGTAAAGGCCTGTTTACAGTTCGCACAAGAATTGAGCGACTCGTTCTCGCGATTGTAAGAACATGAGTTTACAGTTCGCCCGAATATACAAAACAAAATTTTAGCAAAAATCGCTACTTTCTGATGATCAGAAAACATGATAAGTTTTGCTGTGACGGAAAAGTTGACAATTTTCAAACTTCATCGCTGATGAAATCTCTCCATAAATAACATTTGCGCTCATCAGTTCCAACTCATGACAGGTACAATAAAAATTACTACTCTGGCTTAGTTTCAGGTCCCTATCTATTTTTGATGACGTAGCTATTATCCGAGAACTAAAATTTTATTCACCGAAAGCATCTACTTAGTATTTCTTGATCTTCGTCAAAAATGTTTTTTGCTAAAACTATCATGCAGACGAAGTGTTAAGTTGTAATAACAGTTTAATATAAAGATGGCGCAAAACGGTAGCAGCAGGCCTAATTTTGATGTCACTTAAAATTGTAATTATACTATGCACACCAGTCACTTTGTAACACCACTGTTTCAGAAAATTTACCCAACGCGAGCACAACAAAAATTTCATCAAAGGCGGCAAAAATCAAAGCATCATCTTCCAAAGCCTGAGTAACACTGACGACACAACAAATTCATAAGTGTGAATAAGGTTTAATTAAGAAACACAAGAAATATATACGCGTCTTCTTCGAACAAAATAATGATTTCATAAACGAATAATTCATCCGAAACGAAACAGAAATTTCATCAAAGACGGCAAAAAAATTGAAAGCCAAATCAAACCATTATATTGCGTTCATATGAGAAAAAAAAAAATATGAGAAAAAAGATTCATAAGTTTGAATCAGGTTTAATTAAGAAACAGCAGAAACTTATTGTTTAAAACAAAAGAAATATACATGCGTGAGCTGTTACCAGATACATATTTTACAATTATTTTTTAAATCGAAATAAATTATCCTAAGGAGAAAAACACGCGTCTTTTTGGAAAAAATATAATGATTTCATAAACGAAAAATCCATCCGAAATACTGCTTTTTAAACGGCTGCCCTCACAGGTAAAAGGATTTCTGCACCGTAGCTGTTTATTTGGAAGTTTTTCAAAGAATAAAGAAAAGCTTCCTTTTATAACATTAAAGACTTTGTATAGCCATATGTATCCAACCTTTATCTCTGAAATGGATATTGGTGGAAATACAGGAGATACATTCCCTTCAGTAAATTTGGCTTCCTCCATTGGTACATTTAAAACTGATTAAATAAATCACTAATCAGCTATACTTACCATTATGCTATTCGATTTTGTGTGTTTTTTTAAAGTGACAGAAAATGTGATAGGTATACATAAAAGCATATTAGGTAATTAAAAATATCTAAAATATGATAAAAGAGAAGGTTGAAAAATATAAAGAAGAAACTTCTCATATAATTATTACAGAGGTTTTCCTTAAAATGCAAATGTTTTATTTTAAACTGATTGAAAAGATATTTAAAGATATAGAAACTGGTAAAAAAAGAATAGGACACATTTTCACATGTCCGCCATTTTCTTTCACAGCAATTACTATTCGATGGCGTGCCATAATTGATATAATAGGCATAATTGATAATTCTACGTTTCATGCTAGGTTTGGACAGAGAAAATACGAAGAAGAAGAAGAAAAACACGGACGGTTGTCATGGTTTCTTTGCTTACGCAGAAATCCAATAAACGAAACGTGTAAATAACAAAGGAGAAAAGTAATAGGTTTAACAGAGTTAAGTTGAGACTAACTGTTGACTAACTGAGACTAACTGTTGACGGGCTTCGAAGCACTAGGCAATACTAACAACAAAATCATGGCTTAATATCAAATGTTTAAGTGAAGTAACTGAAATCCTCCTTTTTATATATTTCATATAAATGTTTTGATTTTGATGAAAGCCTTTAAACCTTCCTAGGCTGGGTTCGTTCATTACAATCTACATAGTTTTGTGAAGGGAGTTTCCCAGACTCTAGAGTGCAGGGTAATTCCCATTTCGGTCAGGAGTAGGAGGAGTAGGAGAAGGAGTCCAAGGGTGTTTTAATACGGTATTCGCTTTCGCAGCTGCCGCAATAAAGTTTCACTTTCGGAATAAAATTAGTGTGCATTAAAATCAGTCGGAAAATTACTATAAGAACTTGTAGAGACAGAAAGAATCTCAAATTTTATATTTGACATTATTTCTTAGTGGATCTTAAAAGTTAATCACAAAGTAGCTTGGTTTAGGTTTCTACTTCCTTTTGATGAAATACAATGTTATTTTTTTTATTAGACATCATGTTAAGTTATAGTCCACATGATAACATTTTTGGTTGTAAAAAGATTCGTCAACAAAAAGAGGTAAGGACTTGGAAGTGAGCCAGAGTAGCCATGGCAACTAGTTTTTCGGCGTTTAGACAAATCAGAGATTTCCCATTGTATATAAGAAAAAAAGGATTTATCACAAAAATTATCTGTGTTATTTACAGATATGTGTGTGTCACCATCTTCTTGATTGAACTTTATGACGTCATCATGACTTTAAGTGCCAATATCTCTGGAACGAGAAATGCCTCCCTGAAATTTCAAGAACTGATTTTCATAAATTTGAATCTCTTTCAAATGAGACAAAAAACATCGAAGCTGATATGTTGTGTCAACATCCCCTTTAATTTGAAAATGGAATTATAATGCAAACCTGATTTGTATTCATGGAGAATGTAAAACATTTCAGTTTACTGCATTTCTATTTATAATTGCTAGATCGCATGTCAAGGTTGAAAACATGGTTTTATTTAACTATGTATCAATCCATCATATTTGTTGCCAAGCTTTTCATGGTTAAAGTAATCATTTGAGCTGACCGCGTAATATGTTGCTATAGTTCGCTAACTTGACAGACTCATTTGATCATAGTTTATTTTTATAAATAAAGTCAAGTCAATGAAGTAAACAAATATGATCCCTCATCTAACTCGTCACAGTAATGGAGTAGTGAGCTCCTGTTTGAAATTAAAATTCAGAGATGAGCAGATAAGAATAGGTAATCATGAATTTCGCTATTGCAAGGTTTCGGAATGCACTTAAAATGAATCCTCGTAAGGCACAACATGTTCTTTTAATGAAACCGTTGGTCTGTTAAAAAAATATATTGTGCACTCTATTACTACGCTAAACTACGTCAGAAAGGAGTTGAAAGTATCGTGTCATCATCTATCAAATAACGCTTTGACCTCATAACATTTTGATGTTTGCGCCGTTGGTCTATCTTTTAATATTGAAATAAAATCCGAGGTGAACGAGACAAAACCTTCTATTCTTTGTATTTTACAAAATATATTCGATAATAAATAATGTTTCACTAAATGATTTAAACCTACTTGAATATGTACAAAACTGCTTTGTTTATAAAAATGAATCAACATATAAGACAGATAGATGTTTTGATAAAATAAACAAACAAACAAAACACGAAAAATAAACACCATTTGCTGAAAAATGAAAACAATGCATCGTTGACAGATAAACAGTATGAAGGTCGTTTAAATAAACATTTTCATGGACAGAATGGATTGGATAGTTTTTTTCAAGTCAGAAATGTTATGTTTTCTGATTCTCGAAACTTTGTGGTATAACGAATGTCGTATCATAAATTATTAAAACAATTATTCAAAGATGCCAACTTATTTAGGCTTAAAGTTTTTTTTCCTTAAAATAATACAATAATAACAGGATGATCATAGAGAAATAGATTAACACGTAACAATAAGAAAACCAATAACAGTCTAGAAAATCGCTACTTCTATAATTTATTTATGTTTTTTTAGAAGGTATTTTCTGTTAAACCGCAACTTTTTCGTAAGCTCCATTCCCATTGTTCACATCGTAAAGAAAACTAACTGATCCTGTGGCTTCACGACCACGTTTCAATGTGGGTACTTTGAAACCTCCGCTTTCGCCGTTAGAAATATGTCTGATATATTGTGATGTTTTGAAAATAATTCCAGTTGAATGTCTATATTTACAAACGTCCAATGCCAGGAAAACGACAATAAGAACGACAATGAATTCGATAATTAACGCCACAATAAACATCGGTATCGATACACCACCATTTAAACCTGAAAGCGAGTAAAGAAATATTTCATCATCAAGTTTTGTATTGAATGGCATTTGAACTTTTGCTAAGTCATACTATACTCAGGATGTTAATACTCAGGATGTTTAACATGTAAATCCAAAACAAACTATAATATTACGTTTTGTGTGGTGTTAAAGGTTACCTTATCGGTAAAAAAATTGTCGGCTAAAACTGATTATGAATAAAATCACCAGAAGCTTCATATTTTATTAAGAAAAACGAGATCGAACGTATTTTTCTTAAAATGACTGTATATTCGGCCAGACGTTCCACTGGTCATCATCAGAGTAAAGAAATTTTGTTAGTATACAAGTTAAAATGTAAAAAAGTAAAAACGTTGTTATAGTTACAATAAAAACATATGATACAAAAAAGATCAGTTAAAAAGCTTTAGTGGAACCGATTTCTCCTGGGCATTCAGACTAGGTTTATTTCTTTTAATAAAAATACCCTCTGCTATTTTCCTAAAATAGTATTTGCCCATTCGTTTGTCCTTTGAATTTATATTGAAATCGTCCTTCGTTGGCTCTTGGTGACCACACTCTAACGTGTGTGTTGCGACATGTGATTTCGAATCTCTTCCACAGTGGTCTTTAATTCGCTCTCCCAAACGTCTAGTCACCTCCCCGATGTATTCTGCTGTACACGCCGTCTCTGGACATTTCACTTGATATACTAAGTTGTGTTGATGTTCTTTGATGGTTCTTATTATTAATTTGAAAGTTTGTACCCAGTTTTGTGCCGGTGTATATTATTTTAGTCACATGATTCTTTTCAAATTGACTTAAGGTTTTAGTAAAGGTTTTTAAAACCTTTTCATTTTGTGGACCTTGATAGGGCAGCATGATACGTGTCTCCAATTGTTCTATAGTATCTTCTACGGCGGTGGTAGTATTATCCTCATTGGCGCACTCAATGTCTGCTCTGATCTTCTTGTCTACCTGCTTGAATATCCATTCCGGGTAGCCATTGGTTTCAGTAAAGGCTTTGTGAAGATGTTTTAGCTCTTTTGCTAGGTGGTTGTCATTTGAACATATGGTATGTGCTCTCAGGAGGAGTGTTCTAAGTGTCCCTCTTTTCCACTTTAATGGGGCAAAGAAGTTCCAATTCAAATAAATTTCATTGTCAGTAGGTTTTCTGTACACTGTGGTTTCAACTACATTATCATTCTTTCGTAATAAAAGTACATTCAGGAACGAAATTTCACCATCCTTTTCCATTTCAAATGTGAACTGAATGTCAAAAATGTCTAAATTTTTGCCAAGTGACTAATATTTTTTGCCGATTTTTTTTTAACCGACCAAACTTTTTTGCCAATTTTTTTTTTTGGCTTATTCTTTGATTTCATAATTTTTGATTTTGATTTCATATTAATATGAGATCAAAATTTTCAGTAAAGAGAACACGTATAACAACATTGTATCAGCATATATGACGCTCATCTTTACAAGTTTTAAACAAATCTTAACAAAAAATACAATATAAACATTTTTTCTTTGAAAGCAAATAACGAAATCGTAAATGGAAATGTAAAACAATGTTCGTTCATGTATTTTTTTCTTTGCATTTTTTTTTTGTCTGGAAATTAGTCGGCAAAAATTGACTAAATTCAAAAATTTAGTCGGCAAAAAGTGACTAATTTTTGTCTAAGTGACTAAATTTTTTGCCTACTTTTTATTTTTGCCGACTTTTTTTTTTGCCGACTTTTTTTTACCGATAAGGTTATCCATTATCGATTATCCACCAAAGAATTTTTTACAGAGAGGTAAATACTTGAACTGATCAGATCATATGAAACATTCCAGTTACAAAAAATAAAATTCAAAATCAAAATATCTTACCGCCATTTCCAGTACCGCTTTCTTTGGGACATTCATTGATACTTTGGCATTGACAGGTGTCTTTGTTCCAGCTATAATGAACGAGCATTTACATATCATAAACTATATTCCTTTTTGTTTCCAAATTATTTCTAAAAGTACGAATATAAAACAACATCTGAATGATTTACTTACGTTTGTTCTGGTGGGCATTTAGGTATATACATTGGTGAGTTTTTAGGACATTTTGCGCCATTCTTTTCACAAAAACATATCAAGCCACACTTAGTGTGGTTCACAAAAGACTTAGTCTCCGTATCCGGGAAATGCATATCATGCAAGTTGATTTTGACATTCTCTGTTTCGTTTTCTGCACACATGTAATGTTCTTGGCTTTTTGTCCCACCACCTGAGCATCGGTAAAGCAAAATATGTGATTCTCTGTATGTCTTAGAACCATTTCGTGTTGGTACAGCAATTGGTCTGGGTTGACATGGAACATCATAGTAGCAATGTACAAAGTTAAATATGTAAGCTAAACGAAAAAATATATTTACATGCTGAAACTTGAATATAAACATTGATAAACATAGCGGAACATTTTATTCACCGATACGAAATATTACTAAAATCACTTAAACATTATAATTCATTTATTTAGCTTACCAAATGCCGCTAGCAAAAACATATTCATAACTGCCATTTTCTTTTTATATGTCTAAACGAATGACACGTAAACTTTTCATAAAGAACACAGTAACAAAATAAAAATCATTGTGACGTTCAAAATTATTTTTTCTATAATATGGCCTATCAAAAACCATCAGCAAAATATTGTTTCCAATTGCACTTCTCCTGCACTGTTTTTCATAGTCATTGCATATACAGCCAGTTAAGATAGTGCTGTTGATGTAGGAGAACATTTATTTATTTTGCGACGTCATCCGTTGAATGATTAGTGATGGACACTAAAACCTTTTATGTGTTTTCACTATTTTCTTTTTATCTGTTAAAGCAGTTCAGACTGGAGTAAATGAAAAAGTTTCTTTTTAATAAAACACCCATTTCGTATCCGGTTACATAATTTGAATGAATGGTCAAATTATTTTGCTCTTAAATTTTAATGACAGTATGATGTCATTTTCGTGAACAATTTCAACTTGTACGCCATTGGATATTTTTAAACCTCCCTAAAAATTCTACAATTCCTTACGTTCCTTCTTTGTTAAAATAGCTTCCATATGTAGTTCTTTCAAGAATTTGATGTGGTAAATTTCATGCACAACGAATTTAATGTCATAGATGAACTTTTATGATCTACTTCATTTGGAATTTTAAACATTTCAATAATCTTTATTAGATTTGAACACACAATATGTAACAGTTCATTATATGAAAAGTCCTCATTTCATGAATATCAGAAAGTTTCAATATTCATGAAAGGCGACGAAACTATTTTAACATACCAATATTTCATGCTTTTTATTTGCTTCCTTGTATTGTAGACACACAAGAGTGATAAGCAAAAACCAAAACGATAAGCCACAAACTCTTCAGTTTTAAAAGCAGGAGATATAGAACTAAGCTTTAGATTTAAAAAAACCTTTTGAATACCATTCAAATGAATTGATTTAATTGATTTTCATCAATTACACTGACAACTACATTATTTAGAATGTTACGTAAAACAGCTTTAAGTGATGCAAAAATAAGTGGATAAACAATCTCTCTAAAAAAAATTTTGAGATTGATCAGAATGTTCCGGTTACATTTCATTTAATGTTCGTGTTTGTTAAAGCAGAAAATATGCCCTCTTATAATGTTTTAATTGAAAGTCGCCATTTTTCTTTGAAAGAACGAGGTATTATGTAACCTGGCGCTCCTTAATCCAGGCAGAAATAACAACCTTTTCAACATAAAGTAGATAATCACATCTGAACAGTGAGTTGTTTAAAAAAACGAAGGTACGTAAGAAACGTATTTTTATAAGAAGTATAATGCATTTCTTGGCATTTTCTTGGGAAAAGGATTCCTTACTAGCTTTTCCCGTGTAGGTAAATAATTTTCTTTCAGGATTTTTAATGTGTTTAATAAAAAATGATGTACTCCAGCTGTATGTTTGTTCTATGACTACAAAATACGTTCAACTTGAAGTTCACGTGAAAAAGGAAAGCATATTCCGTTGATTTAAACATGGAAGAAGAATTAAAATAATTTAATAAAATGAAAAATTAACAGAAGTTCACATACCTTTAATTTTCAAACAAAATTTGTAATCGATAGATAATTTAAACCAAATGATTGAGGAATTTGTAAGTCGTCTTCGGTGGAAAACTTTAGACAAATAGTCCTTTTAATAAAATATATATATTATGTTTTTTCAACTACTTGTTATCTACTGTAGTGTTTTTTTCTCTGCGTCTGTTCTGATGAAATATTTCCTGTTCAGTGTGAAGCTTCTTAACAACGACTTACATATATAGTTTTCGATAATGTGATCGTATTAAAAACTCATTAATCTTTATCCATTCAGAATGTTATTCGTTTACTTTTATTGATTTATTGGGATTTAGTAGCTATATCCCTCCTACACGGAGGGCAAAAATTCGTCAATTATTTTTTATGTCAAGACTGGGGCATTGGTCATTTCATTTTAAATTTTATATTTGAATTTCCTTTTTCACCTCATTCTATTCATTTCTTCTACTAAAAAATGTTATCGACATTATACACGCTGTTGCGTACTAAACACTTTTTCTATCGCAGTCAACAATAGATCTTTATGAACTAAAATGTACAACTGGAAGTTTATAGTTGAAATCTTTTTTTATGGGTTTGCAATACGTATGATAATTGATGAACTTATATTTTCCGGGTTTTTGTAAAATCGCCAACGCTATTTTTATGTTGTCCAACTTTTTTAATTTCAAACAACCATTGAAATGTTGACAGAATCGTCGATTTTCTCATAGTAAACTTTCATCGCTTTTCAATCCATGATTGGAAAAATAATTATAAGTAGGATGATACCAGTGGATTAAAATTCTATAGATCACGAAACAATGCCCTAATTTCTTTGTTCGATCAGATAGTGATAAGTTCCGAAACTCTGTATGTAATTTGCACTGAGTCAGCAGATACTTTAGAGATGTTTTGTATCCAAGGTTGATGTACATAGTTGTGTGTGGGGGCGAAATAGAATGAAGGTGTGATATTGTTATGGTATCAAAGAATCACATGAAAAATTAAAGTTGCATGAGACGATGTGGGGATATGGGGAAATGGGGATTGAAAGAGATTTACACTTATAAATGAGGATGGGGATTTTGTTTTATATTTCTATAACATTACATACTAAAAAAAGAGGGGGGGGGGGGGGGGGGGGGCTGAAATAGAATGAGTATAAAATTTTAACCCATATACAGTAGAGGTTGTAACACCGTCATGGCAACTCAAATAGCTGATTCATAGAAATCTCTATAGTTATTACATATCAGTAGAATCAAGTTGAAGAGAATAAAGACAACAAATCAAAATAGATTCTTCTTGTTCAACGATTTCTTATCTGTATATGGAAAGCATTTTTATAAGAAACACAACATTTAGAAATAAGGAATTATATATTAATAATATATTAATAATAAAGCTAAGCCATTGAAAGTTTTAATCAGATGTAGATTTACCAGATTTGTGCATGTAGGAATATTAGTGTTCCAAACCTTTCTTATGACGTCACATACATGCTATATTACCTATTTTAAGGCCTTGAAGATGTTTTGGAATTTTTTTTTTTTTTTGTTGGGGGGGTGGGGGGGGGGGGGGGGTGGGGGTATCAAAGAGGGGGCGCTTATAAAATTATTTCGAAAGTCAGTGAATGAGATCACTAGGGAAAATTAATTGAATAAAGCATCATGTGTTTTGTCTATAGTTATCACCCGGTCACTTAATAAAGGCACTTAGAGGGGCGGGGGCGTTAGTTGCTATTTTTTGATTAATTTTGTGTGTGGGGGCTAAATAAAAGAAATACGACAAAAAGGTTTTTTTCTTTCATTAAAATCACAGAGTTGGAGTGCTAACATCAACGCACGTTATCAATTACATGAAACAGGATTTATTTTCAAATTAAACCAAAAACATTTTGAAAGTGTATGTGATATGGTCACGTTTCGAATGGACACATCAACATGATAACATTGTCAAAGGTTATCGAATATGTTTCATACATATGGTTTTAGAAACAATAATATTTCCTTTTCTAGTTCACAAGGTAAATCTAAAATAGATCCTTATCCAGTGGCTCGTTAAAACTGTAGTTTAGCCGCGAAAATAAACTAACGTTCACATCAAAGGTTTAGAAACACAAACGAATATTTATAAGATATAAGATAAATAAAAAGAAAGTCACGTCGATTACAGAAAAAAATTCTCCAATACTTTTTTTAATCCTTTATGATCTACCAATGACGTCATCGAAATAACAGATCAGGAGTAGCGACGTTTACATTTTTCGAATGGATCAGTCTTATTTAGTTACTATTGTATATATTCTTACTGTGTTTTATCTAATATTAAAACCGCTCATATTTTGTTTAAAACCCCACCTTATTTCTACTTTCGAAAGTACATTTTATAGTGTGGTTTCGATTTTACTTCTGTTGCTTCACAGGCCTGTAGACACAATTGATATATAATATAGGTTTGGGGTCAAAGTTGCTTACAGTTTCGCAAATATAGAGGAGGCTTGAAATAACAGAATATATCTTTGATAGGCAATGGAATTTCAGTTAAAGCATACTTTTAGCTTAAAAAAACACACGTGAAACATTATAACTTCACATCATACTAATAAGGTTGTATCAGATGAAAATCAAACATAAATTCGTCGCGTTGGTCGTTCCTGCGTAACTTTTTATGTCCATGACGCTATTATGTCATTGTCAGATTATGCCAGGCCGCCCATGAGATTGTAAAACTTTTTAGCCTTATAGGAAGAAGCTACATTTGATCTACATTTGGCTATTGAATCCAATTTGTCTTTACAGACCCCTGACTTTATAGAACTGTTCTTCGAGGTTATTGCTCATCTCTGATTGAAGGTATATCTGGAAATCGTGATGGAATCTATTTGTTATACATATTGTTGCAAAGTGAAATTGCTGAAATTATATTCTCAAACGTATTATCATTACCATCGAATAAGGGACTGTTTTTATGGAAGACGGGTCGGGATGTTTGCCGGGACGGGATGAAAAACGAGATAGAAGGGTATTTTAGAAGGCGCATTACAAACACCCCCTTAATTGTGCTTTTGTTTTCTGTGGTGTGTACGGTTCACACAAGCAGCATTTTCGGCAGGACAGTTTACAGTTTCTTTATGACTCATCAATATACCATACCTCGATATCTCGAACTGCTAATGGAGTTCGAGATAAGAAGAAGACAAAATCCAAACAAAATTCAAACATACGCTATATGTGACAGAGATACACACACAGATTTTACACACCGTGTAAAAACAACGAACTTAGCATGAAATATTTTTTCGTTCTTGATATTTGAAAAAGGATATTCAATATAACGAAAACGTTCGAGATCACTTTAGCCTGAGTGACTGCGAATTGTTGCGAATCTATGGACGCTGTAAAATGTTCCACACATCAAAATGTTTGAGATATGGAGATTTGACTGTGCTTTGATGATTTCGTTTTCATTCCATACTAACAACATCACTTCTTTTCATATTTAATTTAGAGCTTCTCTTCAGCTTTTTCAGGATAGGTGAAAATGAGAAAGCCTAACTTAAATTATCAGAACTTATGCTAACCCTAACAGGACAGGTACCAAAACAGAAAATGGTATTCAGTCATCATAAGAAAACTTCACATAATTTTTCATACCGGTTTCTACCCTATCCTCGAGTATCTGACTGTTGGAAAATGCTTCACAAAAACCTATGAAATAGATGTTTGTTAGTTTTGAAGGTTATGAATTGTAGTATCACCTTACAGACAAATTTAGGCAATTTACCTTGCAAATTGCAGATGGTATCATTAACCAAGCTACGTGTCGTTGTTGAGAAAGTAGCGTAATGGTATTTTGCAAGAGAATTATTAATGGAATCCTCTCATCTACGTCAGTCATACACTTTATACGTCAACTAAAAGCATGCATTGTCAAATTCTATTTTTAGGTTCAATTAGCTAAACTCAATTTGATTTTTTTTAAATAGTTATTTAAGACGCATTCAAAGAAATCTATATTAAACACGAAAAATGAAAGAAAAATTTCTTAATTGATGACAAAATCTTAATTAACTTCAACAAGCTGTATTCAATACATTTATTAAATACTCAAAGAAAAGAACGGGACAACAAAAGGATGTATTTGAAACAAATTCTGAGATATCATAATATAATTATATATAGAAATAAATGATAAATATATATAGATATAAATGTTTCTAAGGTTTAAAAGACATAAAAGTAGGTTAGGTTAAAGGCATACCAAACTACCCAGGGTATCACTTATTTTGAGTTCGTAGACTCGGGGCAAGTCACCGCGTGTTACATGCTTTTCAATTATGCGGACCAGACATTTTTTATTATTATTATTTTAAACTTATAATAATTTATTATTCACTTCAATAATTTACTGACCGTGGAAAGTTAGCTGGTTTGTATATTGTTCTGACAATTCTTCATTGTTTTCAAAGCAAAACAACATGATGAGAATATGAGAATCACGATGCTGGTAATATTCGATGCACAGGCACAGTTTAGTGCAACGAGGATAATTAAAACGTATTCTTTTATATTTCTAGTTATGTTATATTTAATTCTTCAAAACTTTTCTTGGTTATATCTATCTTTTTTGAGCAATCCTCACAGACACTCTGGTAAAACTTAACAGAAGTTTCTCTTGAAAATCATATTTTCAGCTAAATGGTTAGACATAACAGCCTTTTTTTGTATAGTATAAACATTATTGTAATGTTTCAGAAGAAAATTTGGAAACTCGGGAAATATAAAAACCTATAGAAAGGTTTGGAAAAGTTTGCTTTTTCTTTCCATGTTCTTCTTCTTCTTTCAATTGGTTCTTTATTTATAAAGCTCAGTAGTTCTCAGTCGTTCAATTCAATAATATACTCTTCGTTTGCCTAAAACCATTCTTATTATTTACATTTGTACAATGAAATTGTTTTCTCATGTTTCCGGGCATTACAGTTAGAGCATGTTTATTTTGATATAATGAAAATTGATGGGAAGCAGTAATCACAATATCCAAACCATATTTTTCTTTTGCAGGAAAAGAAATGAATGGTCCAACTGCTCATAAATAAATTGGATGGTTCTGATAAATTGTAATTACTAAAGAAAAGACAGGATAAAGATTAGGATACATATATGGTATATATTGAGTTCGAAATTTGGAAAATAATATTCTTTTTGGATAAATTATTTTTGTTTGCACACCTTAAAGTTAACAATCAGCACTACCTTGTTGTCATGGTAATTGACTACGCTATTGGTTTTTTGAGACCAAGAAATTTGAGGCAGGAACTAGAAAAGGAGAAATCAGATTATTTCTTTGAAACATTGTTACTTTTTGAAAGGAGTTTTGTCATAGTACAATTATTTATCTTTCGCTTCCTATTTGGTTTTAGGCACGTTTAAAAAGTCGTGGCATAAAACCATACATTTATCCTTAATATAGGCTTATAAAACGACAACTTTATCGTTAGTCAACACACTGATGAATGAATAACATCGTTTTCCACCTGAACCCAAGCATTCTAAGCAAGCATGTCCTTTTCACAAACTTAATAAAAATTCTTGGCATCAGAACTAAAGGCAAGGGTAATTTCAGGTCTGTTTTAATGATATTGTTCCCACAAAGAAAATAACTTGATATCAAAATATTTTTTTTGATTACAATTAGTAAACAAGAATTTCAATAGTTTGAGGAGGAGGTTATTAAATTTGACAACGTGAAAGGATCAGTAGTCTTTCACAAAACATAATTGGTAATGCTGTTGTTATTTTTTAGGAATTTCTTGAAGCATATACATTCAACCTTACCATTAAAAACTAATGACATCATTGCTATACGTGGAGATGAAGAGTTCCAAAGTGTCCGAAATATTAGATACCAACAAAGTTTTCCACCACATCTTTTCTTTTACGTTTTCGTTTTATTCATCAGTATTCCTTTCCTCTTTATAACGCTTCAAAAGGTTCAAATGTCTTATATGCAGCAACAACTACATATGAATCCCTATACTTAGCAACTTTAGTGCTATTAATAAATGCAGCCATTTTACCATATATATTATAGTAACAGCTACTTTTAAAGTATGTTTCAAAATTACGTAAACACATTTTATGATTGCTGATTTTTGGCCGATTTTAATAATCTTTTGGACGGAGTGCCTGATAAAACGTTGATAGAATATATTTTGCATAATAAATGCACGAGGAGAATATCAACAATTAATATCAAAATTCATGTTTTCACATGCAGAAAATGAAGATGAAAGGTATTCAGCCTGATATTACGTAAGTATTTTCTTATAATTTAAAAGCGTTTACTTCTCACCTCGATTCCAGGGACCATCAAATGAGCCAATCGGTCAAATCGGCCGTACACTGAGTATCTAATGAAAAAAAATGGACACATAAGCTTAGTAACTTAATCCTTTAAGCTTGGTTCACTGGTGGAAACGAATTCGAAATTCTCATAAATTCTCACAATCAAAGACGCCACCGTTGGATTGGATAATTTTTGAACGTCTCTTCGTGTCTTCTCTGCCATCATGTACTCTTTCGCGCCAAAACAAATATTTTGCAAATAATTCTCATTTTCCATTTCTCATAAGTTGGAAGCAAACTGAAATTTTCAAATTAATTAACAAACAAATTCTCACAATAAAATAATTCTCTCTCAGTAAGTAATAGTATTCTTATTCGGCAGAATAATTCTCAACCAAATCAACGTAATCATGAACAAAAAGCATTCTACTCTTCATGTACGATATTGCTAGCTGCAAGGCTTGTGGCAAACATTCTATAAGTAAGGCTAACCTTTCATAAAATTCTAACTCTTCCACAGGAAGATCTTCCAGCAGAATTGAGATGGTAACATCTTTGTTAGAGGAAGTAATTTTAAAACTTCAAAACTTTTTCCCCAATGCGTATAACTGAGTTGTTATCAAAATATCGCCATGATAACCACCCATTTGAGGTAGATATTTATTTATTCCTGCAAAGTCTTTAACGTTTGGAGCACAAGTAGATGTTTTCTTTCTGATAAGAAATTATAAACACGTTTAACTGTGATATTTCTATCGATAGCATTACCATATTTGTCCACCGATGATAAACCAATGTATTGGGAAATATCAGAAAAGCTCTTTCAATCGTATTGTACTTTTCTGCGTTGAAAAAAATTAAGTTCTCTTTGTAATGTGTTTTGTACCGATTACTCGAGCAAGTCCCGATTTTCTCACTACTGATAAACCGGATATGGTCACCTTATTATTTTCATTTGTAAATATTTGATGGAATCGGAAAAGCTCATTTTCTCGACCATTAAAGTTGTAAATGTTTTTCTTAAACCAAATTCTATTTTGATATGATCATTGTAAAGAGGTTAAAATATCATTCTATATCATTTTGTTCACATCCTAGTCCAAGTAAACAATTATAAGCCCTTACAGTGGCTTAAACACAACAGAAGCTGACTTTCAAAAGATTGTTGATTCCTGAGTTTTTTTAATTCATCAATTAGTTGTTGGTGTTTAGGGTTAAGACTACAACAGTCGCGGAAAATCACGATTCTATTGATTAGTGCCGATTCTACCCTTCAACTTGAGATCCAAAAGAATCGATTCATGTTTCTCTAAAAAGTTGTAGAGATCTTTTGGATCTTTTGGCACATTATATACATCATGCATCAAATCAATTACCGTTTTCAAACTGAAATAGTTAAGCCACTGTTATCTCATGCGCTTCTTATCTTCAGTTGAATTCATTTTTACCTAAATAAAAAAGAAAATCGCAGGAAGATTAAAACAGAAATGATTATGCCATCAGTTAATCTGGAATAAGATGATTAATGTTTTCGACAATTTGAAGCGTTTATAGAGTTCTTACATGAAAATGAAGACTTTTCTTTGATCAAATTAGTAAGTCATTTACATTTTCCAAAAAAACTTTCGTAAGTCAAAATTGATTACCTAGATTCATGTTTTATGGCTCGCGCTTAACCTCTACAC
Organism: Turritopsis rubra; assembly: GCA_039566895.2. Taxonomy (NCBI): domain Eukaryota; kingdom Metazoa; phylum Cnidaria; class Hydrozoa; order Anthoathecata; family Oceaniidae; genus Turritopsis; species Turritopsis rubra. The sequence continues at coordinate 14,950,155 of CM077627.1, forward strand.
ACCACAAGCATTCAAAATACAACAATAGTTTTTAAAGCAAAGGGGCGTTTCTGGGTGCTGCTCGTTGCACGAAATTGGTATTTTGATATTGGAAACCCGATCCGTAGAAATTCGTTCAAGAACTATTTAACCGAATGAGAAACTATTTAACCGAATGAGAAACTATTTAACCGAATGAGAAAGTTTTTGGAGAGGTGTTAATGATGCTTGTCTTCACAAGTCTCGATTACTAATCTTGGTGGCATTCGATAGTCCAGTCACTGGGTTGGTCATTAAACTTGACCAAAATTGACGATTTTCAACATATATTCCAGTTGCTCGTCAAAGGTTCAAGTCTTATTCCAGCCTTTGCATTACTTTGTTTACAGCTGAAATCTTTGCATTCCGATACAACATCTCTGCTACATAACTGTTCAAACGAGTGCTATATTTTTTTGGGAGCAGGTCACTCTTCGGACCACTATTCCGGACACTTGAAAATGAGATGCTGAAAACAATTTGTTGGCCATATCACAAAAAGTTTCGAGCTGAATGTTGCAATTTTCACTGTATCAATCACCTTAGGGAAAGAAACGAAAACAGTATCGTGATACCGTTGAAATGGCTTGTCCAGGCTAATCGGCATAGCTTCTCCAAATAAGCAGCCCTGAAGTCATTTATTTTCCCAGTAATTTTAACCAGGGAATGAGTGGATTCAATTGTACCTGTCATAGTAGTACCGGCAGAATCACTCTGAATGAAATTATCTAAATCATCTAACTACATGGGTATGTTTTAAACGCGATTGAGAAAAAAGATCAGCAGGAGGAAGTATTTAGGAGTGTGTTTGTCTAAGGATGCGGTCATTAACTATTTTAGTTGAAATTCCTTCATTATTATTTGAAAGAACGATGTATTACACAAGTTGTGTTAGACATGTACGTTCTACTTTAGTTCGGTTTTATTAACGGAAAGATCAAATTTAAAAATCTATACGCAAAGTTTGAAATGATACAAGAATATAAGAAATCAACGCAGTAAATGTTAAGAAAACATGTTAAGATTGGTTGTTCGGAAAACGTAAATATTTCTCTCACGGAAAATGCTGATATTGTTTATTTATCTCAAATGTATTTTATCGCCTTTACATCAAAATTGCCGCACATGAGATTATTTAGTTTTTCATCCTGAAATATATAAATGTTCAATAGAACGTTTTCAGAATCTAATTTGAAATGACTATTTCCATTCGCCGCCATTTAAGTCTAGTCAATAATGAAACATTCGTTGAGTTCTTGGACGAAAACTTTCAAATTGGAGATTGTTTTGGCGCTTAAATCATCAGTAATTGAAAAATGCATTCCTGATTAAAACCATGTCATTATTGGATAGCGTGCCGTACAACTTTTATCCCGTGATTTAAATATTTAACCATGGTTTAAATTTTCGTCCTTTTTTTAATTTTAATTGTTTGAAATATTTGTTTTTCACCAACATTTTGTTTACTGTTTTGCTATTGAATGAATCGATTGCTTTTCAACTGCTAAAAACCGCAGTGGAATTTAACGCATGAACGACTTCAGGCATCATGCGCAATACAGTTGGCTAACACAAAATGGTGGAACAAATTTGCATAAAAACTGATACTAAAAATCATTAAAGAGACATATATTTATTTCATGAAGTTTTGTGGTGGACTTGAAATAAAGGCATTTCAATGGATTAAATAGGTGCCATTGTTGATTTGAAGATAATTTACTTCATGTAGTCTTCGAAAGGTAAGAAAACCTAATTGCAATGCTATCTTCTAAACAATCATTTGCAGAACATATGTATGAGTAAGGAAATAAAACCCTATCATCTTGATGTAAACTAAAATTTGTAACTTGGACAGAATCATTAGATGACAACATTTCATATTTCATGCAATTGTAACGGCTGTTAATATGGATAAAAATTACCTCAGCAAACAGGGTACTAAACATTTTCGTTCTGTTCATATGAAAAACAATTTCCTCGGTAACCTAGGAAATGACCTGCACTTGCATGTCGTAACGGTATATGAACAGAAGAATAAATACTCAATTTTTCTGACTAAACGTAATATTTCCCAAACATTACATTGCGTTCATACGAGAAACATATTCTCCCGCCTACCGAGATATCGCTTATCGCCTAGCCCGCTTACCGAGGTACCTTTCATTCTATGAAAAGCCCCTAAATGTTGAACAGATATTGCGCTGCAGTTGCATATTGAAATCGATTAAAATATGAAAGTCTTATTTCCTACTTAAACGTTTTAATGAAGATTATAATCCATTTTTATTACGACTGCACTTCGAGACCGTTATGCAAATCCAAGTAAATTTATAACTACGTTGTAACAGTATTCCATATTTTCTTGACTGATAATGTAGAAATGGTAATGAAACTCCAGCTTTATGGCTTTACAATAACATGTGCTAACATTTTTATGTTCAGCCCTTTTTTTATTTAGGAGAGGAAATGTTACTCTACTTCACTTTTGTAAACTTACTTACATCTGGATTATTGGTTGCAAATGAATTACATGCAAACCAGAGAGTTACAGGTAAAACCAACTCCATTGTTACTTTTTGCCTTCCCTTCTCATTTATTTGCAACCATGAGGTTTTCAGTTTCGAAACAAGGTTACTAATGAATAATCGCCGATTCAATGAAGTAGGATACTTTAATATGGACTAGTTCAGCTATTTTGGTGTTGAGTAGATTCTTCATAATTTTTATTTCTTTTGCAGATAATAAAGTTACGTCATCACCTTACAATCAAGAATGGCAAGCTGTATTGAAAAGCTATTTACCAGATAATTCAAGTGACGATAGTCCAGACTCAGAAAATGCGGAAAAGAAGTCCACCTTGATTAAAAACAATTATAAAATCTTCGATAAAACTGACAGATTGAATGAGCGTGGAAACTATACATCAGATTCAACAATCGTTAAAAAGTCAAATATTAGGCTGAACAAAAATGAAGTCAAAAAGGATATTGTAGTAAAATTTGATAGTAGCTTTAATGATAATAAGAAAAAAAGACTCAAACTACTTCAAACGTTAAGGGAAAGCATTGATCATCCCGACGATACTTACGGTGAAAATATTGGAAAACCCATTGAGGAATCTGAAAGTTATCAACCTATAGGAGATGGTATATATCTAATGCGATCAATACCAAAAACTTATACATCCAGTAACTCGGATACATCCAGTAACTCGGATTCTGCTAAAGCAAAGGTAAAAACAATAACAGATAAATTGCCGGACACGGCTAAAAATTTAGGTGCAATTATTGGCAATCTTGATGAAGAAGATAAGGATATTTTGGATGCCAATAAAAGACATCACGATGCAAATGTTCAGTCAATTGCGTTAGAAAATGCTTTGAAAGATTCGCATCATGTTGTCCCATCATCTGACGAAAACATCGAAGGTGTCCAACCAAAAGAACTAAATCTCATCAGCGATATTCAAAATAACTTGAGTGTTGAAGATAAAATTGCAGACAAAAATCTTAACGCAGAGGCAGACGCTGTACATCAAAATTCCGCTTATCAGGTAGAGTCAGGACAAACCGGTCTTGTGAATATAGCCAAAGCAGTGCAAGACTCTGATAAGGACTTTATTAAAAACAATCCTTTAGTAATAGATCCTAACGAGAGAAAAGAATCAAAAGCAGATACGACAAAAGCATTTATCAAAAATCAACTGATTGACGCAGATGACAGTAATCCACCAACAATACCGATGTATAAAAAAGATCAAACTAATTCCAAACCGGGCACTAAATCGGCAGTTCAGCAATCGGAGGCTGCTATGTTTATAGCACGGTTAACTGCTGAAGATAATGACATTAAACAATTCGCCGGATCAAAAGAAAATACTTTTGACTTAGATAAAGATACCAGTTTAGACCAAAGAGCAAAAGATATAGTAAATTTTGCTGCTCAAGAAGATGAACAAATTATGGTTGGAGGAAGTCGTAGTCATAAGCGTAGACGTCACAAACGTCGCCGTCATCGTTTTAAAATTAAAATGGATCAACAACCAATCGGAGACGGGGATGAAATAAACGACAAAGAATTACAAAAAATCTCAAAATCGAAATCAACGAATAAAAAGATCTCTGAAACAGTGGATGATGAAGAGCTTCGTAAGATTGTTGATTCCCAAGGTAATAACAAAAAGAAAGGCGAAGGGTCAGAAGGCACTGATACAGGATTTTTTATGACAGATGAAAATGACATTGCAACATTGAACAAAAACACTGAAGATTTTGTTTCTAATACTGTAAACGCTTCTTTAGTTGACATCATCGAGTCTTCCACACCTAACGGTGCAGCTAAAAAGGATAACCTGACTAACACAGATGATAATGTTGAGGTGGCGTTAAATACTTTGAATCCTGATGAAGTTACGCAGCAAAAGAACTCTTCAATTCCACAAGTTCACCATAAAGCTGCAAAGAAGAAGCACCACAAGAAATCAAGTCACAAATCGAAACAACAACAAATGGTGGATAAAGAAGATTTAGCTCTTTATAAGACTTTAAATAAAACTGGAATAGCGAAAATCAATCGCCACCACTCGGGTTCTGTATGGAGGGTCTCCAAAATATCGAAACCAACGAAAGTGATCAATGTTGCCGGAAAACAAGGTGTTCAAATAGATTTGTATATAACAGGAAACAAAGGAAAAAAGATCAAAAAGAAGATATTTATTCGTAAGCATAACACACCAAAAAACAACATCCAAGTAGCTAACAATTTCATTTCCAACCCTGATGCCGAAACACATAATCAACCATTGAATGCTGTCGAAGATGTTTCTTTAAATGAAATCGTTAAGAATCAAGAAAAGCAAATGTTTGGAGTACCTCAAACTGAAACAATTGATGCACTTCAGACTAATAACCATCTTGAAGGTAATCAGTATCCTAAATATTCCTTATCAACTATCTTTTAAAATCACACCTTAAAATTTGCCATGTGACCTACTATTCTACAGCGGCGGATCTTAAGGTAAGTCAAAAAAAGTGGAGGAGTACAGAGTCATGAATGATCTGTATAAACATAAGTGTTGATTAGGTTATTTGCACGTTTTTCATTTATACCCTTAATGACCGTGCTCTCCTCCATAACTTTCGCTTAGATTCTAGATCCGCCTCTGATTCTTAAACTTTCTAATTAGTACTTTGTTGTGAATTTACCTTTGTCACAAGATAATAGGTAATTGCAATGAATTTATTATCAGGTAATCAAATAAGGTGAAAAATTGACAATACGCTGACAATAAGTTTCATCAAACAGCCTTCTCTTTCATATTTATGGTCCAATAGGGTTTCTTCAATTATTTCTTGTATCTTTTGTTATTTATGGTCCAATAGGGTTTCTTCAATTATTTCTTGTATCTTTTGTTTCATGTATCCTAGGTAATGAAGGAAAACAAACAAGTGACGTAAATATACAAGATTCAATAAACAGTGAAGAACTGAAAACAGCCATGACAGAATCTGATCTAAAAGGTTTAAATGCTATCAAAAATGAACTTGACATACAAGATGCGAAGAACACCGTGGATTTTTTTAATCAACCGAACACAGCCAATTCAATAGCACATAATATTGAATCAACCAACATCGGTGAATTGAATCAACAAATAAAAGATGCAGAAACAGAAGCTTTTAATGGCGCTGGAAAACAAACCAAGCCGGATAGTGACCCGCAGAAAGTGAAAATAATCCTCCATATACCAGAAGCCATTGCAAAACATAAAAAAGATCCAAACACTCAAGAAGTTATTAATAATTTTGCTGAGCAAGCGAAAGCATTTTTATCAACAGATCAATTTAACCAGAATGCTGCAGCAAAAGAACATTCAAAAATGAAACAAAAGGGGAAGATTGATGATGCAACGTTAGCTGCTGCAAAGAAAATCGAAGAATTTATCAAGCAAGAAGCTTCTAAAGAAGATGAGGACGATAAAGAGAAAGATGAATCTTCAATGAATGAAAAGAAAGAATCATCAAACACCGATGAGAACGATGTTGAAAGCAGCGCAAACATTTTGAATGCTTTACTTAAAGCTAGCAATAGTTTAGAAGATCCCTCATCTCATCAAATTAGTCAGGAGAATGTGAGTACACCAGCTGCAGTTGCAAAAGACTTTGATCAAACGAGCTCAACTTCCTCACAGCCAGCTGAAAATTCGAAACCAGCAGAGTTGATTAAAGATTCGACTAAAGGAGATTCAATTTTACCTTTCCATTCTATTGATAATCCACACCCAACTAGCAAAATAATGGAAAATTTCATCAAAACGACACATGAGCAAGCTTTGAGTAAAGAAATTTTAAAGAATACCGACTCAACATTGAATTCGTTTACAGAAAACAACATTTTCCCACAGAGATTACAAATAAACGGTGGAAAAGTTCTCGGCGGTAATGTAAGAGGGGGAAGTATTTTAGGTGGTGTCGTTTCAGGTGGAGATGTGGCTGGTGGAGAAATTCGAGGTGGATTAATCCAAGGAGGCACATTTAAAAACGGTCTGTTTCTCGGCGGTGTAATGGAGAATGGTGTTATTGAAGGCGGAAAAATTCGAGGCGGAAGAATACTTGGTGGCGATATCAAATCTGGAATAATTGACGGTGGGATAGTGAAGGGTGGGATAATTGAAGGTGGACAGCTAATCAATGGTTCTGTCGAAGGAGGTGATTTTAAAGGCGGAAAAATAATGGGTGGAAGACTCTTAGCTGGAGAAATGGATGGAGGTATACTTAAGAATGGCACAATAAACGGCGGTGTTTTGAAAGGTGGCGTTATTGAGAGTGGAAGCTTAGATGGAGGCTTAATGCTATCTGGAACTTTGAGAGGCGGTGTTGTGAAATCTGGCGTAATAAGGGGCGGCATAATTGATAAAGGAGTAATTGTACAGGATGCTGAAATTGGTCCTGGTGTGGAAATTCATGATGGTATTGTTAAAGGTGGAAGAATCACTGTGAATACAATTCCGCAAGTTACCGGTGTTCAAGAGAGCATGTTTAACTCCCCTGTACCTGAGGCCGTCCACACTGACGAAAATCGCTCTAATATAATGTATACACTGCAAGTTCTGCCAAAGCCCACTGACTCCTTTCGTGCATCCGTTGTAAATGGAACAGCTGCTGTGAAGGATGCTCTTATAAAGGTAATCACACCATCAGACAACGATAGCAGTTCTGAAAAATCTGTCACTGCTGAAATACCATCTATTATTGTAAACGATAACTCTAATGATACGCAACCCGGAAAAACATTATTGGCGAAATCTTTGAAAGAAATGGATGGGAATGAAATTGAAAAACAGTTGAGCAACATTGTCGCGACAGAAAGCGTGATAAAAAACCCGTCACCAACAGAGAGCCGTCTACATAAAGTGGCCGACAAACACGATGTAACGCCAAAAGTTGTCCATAAACCAGTAAATGACCACCCAAAACAGCAGAACAAACTGTTTGCTAAAATACAGAACGCGCCAAAACAAAGTACAATGTCTGGTCGTATTCGAATGAAAGTGCATCCTGATAATAAAAATATGCAGAAATTATTTTCACAATTAAAAAATTCTGAGTTGAATCAACCCATGCGACAAACGACAGCGAATGTTATTTCTGAGCCAGCTAACAGAAGAGGTAACAAATAAGTGAATTCGATCTGAAACCTAAAAGTGTAACAGTCTAATGATCTTGCATCAAATATTTTTAAATAAAGTGGGTGATACATGATCAAGTTTGTCGAATAAATTTTGTCACCTGTTTTGGACATGTTTAAGTTTTCAATTTGTCGAAGTAACATCAGCCAATCAGTTTATTTAAAATGTAGCTCAAATGAGTTTAACCAGTCACATAATGTTATGCTGACGTTATGCTGACGTTTTAAAATTGAGTGGATTGTCAACAATTCAATTTCGACAAATTGTAATCGTGTATCGCTAAACTTTCAAATTCAACAAATCAAGATATCGTCAAAAATTCTATTTCTTAAGAAAATTTGCGGAATGTTTTCTTTTATCAAATCTTCATAAAATTATCATAAATAAAAAGAAGTTGATATAAGGGCTGTGATGACTGAAGCATAAATATCATGGATCTCAAAATCGTTTGAATGATCGAGGTATAACCTGACCCCACCTTAATCTTCACTAATCATGATTTGAAATCGGTTTATAAATAGACCTTGCATGCATTTAGATAAGATTTCGTCACGTTTAAGTTCGTCCATACGGTATATATAATTACCTTTTAGCACCAGCCCATAAACCTTTGTCACATTGGGAACTTTCCGAAGCAAAAAATAATGTGATAAAAGGTAATCCAGGCGCAAAGTTAAGAATATCTGGTGGTGTACGAATCCATAATGGACACGCTATACTAGATGGCATCAATGGATATATGGATGCGGGCGACTATCAAGGGGAATGTTTCAGTGGTATGAAAATCTGCTATGTTATAAGTACCACCTTTATAAGGGGTCAGATTCTTATAATAAGAACTCAACACCATCTGGGTATTTTTCGAGCAATTCCTTTTCTTTCTTTCATTCTCCTTTTTCAAAGAGAACTTTTCTAAAATTTATAAAGGTAGTAGGTATTTTGGACGTTTTGAGGGTGCATTTTGGACGTTTTGAGGGTGTATTTTTATACTTTTCTTGGTATATCAATTAACTACCAAAGAAGGCTCAAAATAAGTAGCAAATGAGCATAGTCGATTTTGGTCCTTATAAAAGATTAATGATAATAAAAATGATAATGATATAAAAAAGATGTGATTAAATGTTTTTCCTGTAGATTTTGGAAGGGATTTCCTGACCCTTCGCCTTTCCTTTTTATCCCCCTTTCGGTATCAACAATCTTACAAAGCTAAAACACGGTTATTAAACAGAAATTCTGGAAAGGTGTATTCATTTCCGATTTGTATGACCAATATTTCAATGCTTGCTTTGTGTGTAAAGAGCTTGCATGACACACCCCTGTATTTTCTTTGTTTTCTTACTTGCTCTTACAGATCCAGAAGCATGTGAAACTGGTCTTACCATGCAAATGACTTTAAAAGTTTACCGTGACAGCGTTTTTAATACAACTCGGTTATTCATTATTGATTCTGGTGCTTGGAGCAAAGATTCACGTGGTATAAGCATATACGTGAGTGATGGGCGAATAGGTGGAATGGTAGTAACACGTGACCAAACATGGTGTATTCATAAAATATTAGAACCATACATTGGAAAATGGATGACGTTAACTGTTACATGGCAAAAAGATAGAGGTACTTTCCAATTTCATTTTTCATTTCATTTGATAATTTCATTTGATAATTTCACCTTTTGATATACGTGGTATATGTTTGACACTCGTTCACTGATGACGGAAATCTCAAAATGTACAAATATGGAGGTTTTTTTCATTAAAATTGCGTCGATACCAGTCGCCGCACTGAGGACGCAAAAATTTGAATTGATTCATTGTGAACCTTTATCTGTTTTCAAGTCAACACGTCAAAACTGACCACTTATGACGAGTATACTTGTCCTCTGTAGTCAATTAAATAATATTGGAAAAGTTCATTTCCATTTTATTTACTTGTAGGTATATTGCTCTATATCAACTGTGAATTATTCGACCAATCACTAACACATTTTTCTTCTGAATGTGATCAATGCACATCAAAAGACTGCCACAAAACTGATGTAGCAACAAGATTGATGTTTGGTCGACCAAATAAGGGACCTCACTTTAAAGTTATTCATATGGCTGTTGGAGAAATATCTCTGTACGAAAAGTTTTCGGACAACGAAGATGTAAAGAAAATATGTGGTTCAAAAGGTATTTTGATAAGAATGTATTTTTCAGATTAGTTGATTAAATAGAATACTAACATCCTTACCTTACCACGTTTTTATGAAGTTCTGATAACCATGAATTTTTGTCAGATTTCTGGTAATACATTCCTATATACGCGGTCATTTGTAATTACTGTTAAGTTCTATTGTTGGTATTTTTTACCTAAACAATCAAACTGTAGTTTGTTTTGCATTTACTTTAATCACATGATAAAATTTCCTTATTGATAAGATCTAATGAATAATAAGTCTTCCAGATCAGTAAATTGTTTCATGACTATATGCTATAAATAAATAGTTGTCTTTCTGTAAGCATATAAAAGTTGACAAATTTCAATACATTTAGACGAGGCTGCTTCTGTATCACCAGCTGTGGCTTCTATTATCCAACAACCATCAAAAGCTGTTTCACCAATCTCATCATTTCTCAAACCACAATATCATGAGAAGGACGAGGAAGAAGGAGGTTACAGCTGGCCAACACCAGCAACATTAAAATCACGCAAGTTGATGCCAAACAACAAAAATTTTCACGCGGAAGCTGTCGAACCATGGCCAACGCCGTTCATTGTGGGTCCGCCAGCATCAAAAATGAAACCCACTATTAGCCCATTACAATTGGTGGATCCTAATACCGATCGCAGATCATCTGTTCATGGTATATCAGAAATTCATACTTTTTTTTAACAGTGAAGAATTTGTGTAACCATGTAATATAAATAAATTTATAAATAAAAAATAAAAAATATTTACCCATATTATTATATGGTAAAAAGTGAAGATTATAAACAATAAATAATAATTCAATATCTGATATAAAAAGAAAGTTACTATGTTTTGACTATATATTTGAAAGCAATTTTTGCAAATCCACCACATCAAGAAGTTCTAATTTCAAAATTTTGGGTGACAGATTGGTCATTACGATTGATGTTAATTGACTGTACTTGTTGTGTAGATTCTCGAGTGGATGGTGGTTATTCTCATTGGATGGAGTGGTCACCGTGCAGTCAGCCATGTGGAAAAGGTGTTCAAATCTCAGTTAGGTATTGTACTAACCCAGCACCAAAAGAAGGTGGAAAGAGTTGCTATAGTACAGGATCACCTAGAAAATTCAGATCTTGCAATTCCGGAGTATGTGCAGGTAAAAAAAGTGTTACCTATTGTATAATCATACATCCTCTTTTCTGCCTTGTTAAATATTGTATTTCTTGATTTCCATTTCAGAATCTAAACCAATTAACGATTACGGCACAAAGAAATCTTCCGTTCCTGATGAGCTACAGCCAATGATTATTGTTAATGGACAACAAAAATCACTTCAAGAACTGGTTAGTTAAAAATTCAATCATATATTTAAACATAACCTACATTGTGACGGCTAATCTCAATATATCTAATGACTTTTGAAATGCACTATATTCTAGGAGACAGCATTTGAACAATTAAAGCACAAGAAGAAATGATGATATTTTACCAATAGTTCAGAATAGTTCAAAATGGACAGCAGCAAAAGAAGATTGTTTATAATATACAGATACAGTATCCAAGGAAAGTTGCAATATCAAAAGAAGTCTCAGAGAATTACACCAACATGAAAAATGCTGAATTAAATTCATTCTTTGACCATATGGTTTCCCTCATATACGTTTACATGTTAGATTGATGGTCAGCAAGGTTTGAAGATCTTGCAGTTAGTGATGGCGACGTTGATTCTCATTATTTTTCAATGATACACATCGGGGCCATCTACAGTCCAGTGTTATCAATAAATTAATGATTCAAAAGATGTATGTGATTCTGTTTTATGGCTTAAAATCTAAATAGAGTGGCTCAGATACACCCTAAAGATGACTTGACAGGGTTCCATCAACAAAATAGCGGCATCTAATGGACAGTTGTTTTTTTAATATTTTTTTGTATATCAAATTCACATATGTACATAACTATTAAGAAAAATACATGTTAATAAAATGATTTTTGATTTGTTTAAAAATAATTTCGGAGGAAAAAAACTTACTTCGATTGGTTAGAGGACAATTAACCTAAATGTCAAGTCGGTATGTATCGATAAATAAAGGAAACTAGGGCGGCATCACTTGCCCCCTTAAGTGTTTGGGATGCAATGGTTGTCTGTTCACTTAGATAAGCTTAAGGAATCTTTTACACAATAAGTTTTCATTTCTCATTCAATGTAAATGAAATATTGCTGAGTAAGTTCGAAATATTAGTTTTGCATTCTAGTGAGGGTTACTTATTCAGCGTTTTTGGCTTTCTGCATAAGCATGAAATACATTACAACCGGCCGTGTTCTTGTTTTTTTTTCTTACTGTCTAAGCTGAGCAGTACCCATGTACTGTACGTCCGCATTTATTGCGTAGAGAGAAAATGGCGGATATGTAATTGAGGAATTAGGCAAAACTTTGACCAAACTTTGAAAGTACATCAATTTTTATGAAAATATAAACGATCCAATGGTCCAGATTTCGAATTTGGGGATCATTTTTCAATTTTTGGCAAAAAAGGGCGATTTGAGCAAAATTTAATTATAGAGTTGTGAAACGTACCTTTTGCTCGTTCGAGCTCTACAGTGGACTCTCTCTATCTCGAACTCGCAAGGGACCGGAGAATTTGTTCGAGCGAGAGAAAGTTCGAGAAGACAAAAAGGTTAAAATTTATGTCTTTCGACCATTGGGGCATTGAAAAGGGCTGTGTGACCATTACTACCATGTAAGAAAATATAAAGCTTATTATTTAATGTATTTAGCGCTTCTTTTTTCAAAACATCTACAATTTCATATAACCTTATAGAAATCCGGTATGACCTTTTGTTTAAACGAATAAAATCGTTCCGTGAAATGCAGCTTTTTAAATTTGAAGTAATTATTATGCTATACAGCACAAAATTCGAATTTCAGAAAGTTTTGAAAAAAAAACATTCTATCCTATCCCTATATATTAATACCCGATTCTCTGTTTGTCTGTCTGCCTGTTGGTTTGTCTGTCACGCAAAATGGTAGATACTTGTAGTGGGAGGGATCGGGGAGTCAGCAACCTAAGATCAAAGATAAATTATTTTTTCTTGTACTACGTCAATATGAAACTAATGCATTGCGATCCAAATCGAACGCAAGATTTTGGGAAAATTATCTTGAGAACTAATGGGGATAACTGACGTTTTGTGGGGTGCAATAATGTTCCAGTTAGCATTTAAGTATTAGTTTATTATATTCCTATTTTTGATTCCATTCACACATAAGTAAAATAAAAAAAACAAAGGTAACCAGGTTAAATGTTTTTTATTGGTTTCACGTACATAAGTGATCTAAAATTTAAAAACACAACCTAACAATTCTTATGCCATTCCAACTATTAAGTGAAACCGTAAAATTGTTTTTACCCGTGATCCCATTAAAAAAGCTTAATTCCCTTAAATAAAATTAATAGTAAAAAGAGATCTTACCTACTCATGGCATTTAATAGAAGTTCCATTGATTTACCAATTATATAACGTACCCGCTACTCAGGTTATAAATAGAAGTTCATTCTGTTCATAATTCTCCAATTTCGTTTACCATGATATAAAACCATGATTAACACATTCCTTTTCCTCGTGATTTTTTATTTACTAAATCCAATTTTCTTATCTAAACAAAGGAAAGATATCATAAAGAAAAGAAACACGACAACAGCAAAAATGTTCCTGAATGTAAAATAAAATAATGTCTTTTGCCCTGATTTTAACATCGAATAAACAGACAAACAGAGAATCGGGTATTAATATATAGGATAAACTATTATCATTTTTATGATTTTGTCTCACAAAGTTATTGTGCTGGAGTAATTAATATAAGTAATATTTTAGATGGACATTTCCCCGAAACGTCCACTTAGAATTGAGACGTTTTTGTGCGCAACGGGGAGACATCGAATTGGGAGATTAAGCATAAAAAATAGTCTGTTGGGGGAACAGCCACTTGGAAAAATGTCTTTGGAAAAGTACGTGTCCTTACCAAACCAATCAGATATCGAAGAAATATCAGATTGTATTTACAAGGTATTTTTCATCATCTCAAAGTCTGTTCTAGATGTTCATCATAAAGGTCAAATCTCTTATCAACAAACCATAAGCGATGCTAATTGCAAATTTTCATCAGTAATTTTTATATGAACTAAAGTCTGTCGTAAAGTCGTCTAGCGTAAAGACTCTTTTATTAAAATCCAAACCCCCGTCTTTTTTCAAAACAACATTGTACTTAGTCGATTTTACATAGGTTTATTTGAACTTTAAATCTCTCGCAAAATATGTTAATTATATTTGTAATCAGGAAATATGGAAGTTTTCGCATACCAAAAATAAGCCACGTAGATTAATGGACGTATGGTAGGTTACATATGGTATGGTAGGTTACGTGGGAAAAAAGCTCATTTTTTTCTTCATTATTTTTGTTCCTCTATTTTACTTTTTTTCTTAAAATTTACGAAAGTATATTATATATACTTATATTATATATTATATATTATTTCACTCTCAAATGTCTTTTGAACAGGGGTAAATTTGTTAAATTCATAGTTTGATGGTTACCTTTGATCGTAAAATTGCAGTTTCATCCTGCAAGTAAAAATTCCTATGAACATTTTCTCTATACCTTGATTATGCAATTCAACGAATTGATTCTAATTCAATACCATATGAAAATTTTATTAGTTTGAAAATTATAGCTGATATAAATACAGCGTATTGAAAGGTGTGCAAACAAACTTATAACACTATAACAAGAAATTATTATCATGAAAATATCATGGAAGACTTACTCTACCATATTCATATGTATGATCTTTATATGGTGTTTCATAGGGAAAATATTTAAAAGTAAGATTTTTCTTTAAGAACATCAATATAATTATTAAACTATTTCAAACAAAAAAATATTTCGTATTGTTGTCATATCTCTTGTAAATAAATCTTAAGGGTTAACCGGGCAAGATCCCCTCCATATGAACAGCCCAGTAGATTTACGGCCTGGTACTAGCATTATGCTTAGTCATCAAAGTTGAACAAGTGGTGTGCCTATTTTTTTTTCTGTCCTATAATCAGTAATTAGTTCATTTAAATTATAGCTTTGAAAACTGAAAATAAATTTTGACGTTTTTATTGCTTTCTTCTTATCACGTGAATTAAATTTTTTGCCCGCCACTAAGATTCAAAATAAAATTCTAAAAAATGAAATTTGCACTTTCATATTTGTTTTTTCTTTCTTCAATATTCATCACTCGATAGATGCAGCCTGTGATGGCGAACAAAGTGACATCGAAACGCAACGACACAGAAAAGCCCTCCTTCGAGAATTTTGTTTTAAATATATCGAAGAAACAACAGCAGCAGAAAGATATGTAGCAAGCTACAATTTTCGAAGCGATTATATTTACGCAGAGAAAGTAAAAGTTTTATATTGTGCTTTACCAAAAGCAGCAAGCACAAACTGGAAAATAATGCTTCAACTGTTTGATGGGAATTTTGATTCGCCTTATGCTTTAAAAGACAAGGACCAGGTAGAATTGTTGTTGTTGTTGTTGTTGTTGTTGTTTTGTTGTGGC